>JAIFOV010000015.1:0-564117 GCA_020654155.1 Novius pumilus
CACATTTTTGTAATGGTAAAAGAAGATTTATTTCTCAAGTTGGAAAGTTCATTTTTATTTTAACATGTTGTCTTTTTATTGTCTTTTTTTAAGTTTTAAGGTATTGTATAATAATTGAGAAAATAAAAAATAGTACTACTAACTTAGAAGAAATAAAGAATTGTGTACCGTTACGTAGCAACCCAATGGTTTAACGGTTTGAATAAGAAATTGGTAAACAAAACCCCGTTATCGAAATCGATATCATTATGCGACTTGATCGAACGAGAATTCGACACTCACGGAACTTTTCTGGAGAGGAACCCTCGCGAATGCTAAGGGACGATAGTCAGATTTGAATTTGAATCTGAATTAAAAGAGTTTTAAAGTGATAAAACATTTGAGTTTGAAAAGTCGAGAAACAAAAATTTGTCAAGAGAAGCCTTCGATCAGAAATTAAATCTTTCGTCGTTTCCTCGTTACAAATGTTACCACGTGTCAAATGTTACGTGTGTCAACAAGTAATTTCGAATTATGTGCTTTGACGTATTAATGAATTTTGTGTGAAAATTTTTGTTTAGTAATCATTTGTTATATTTTATCACACCTCTTAGATGTATACATTATTAATGTGGTAGTAGTGAGTATCGTTTTTAATTTTCATGGCTGCAACCAGGACGAGATTAAAATTTCTGGAATGATTGTGGACTCGAACCATTTTTTTTTAACTTTTTCGTTCCTCCAAAAAAACTCAGCAATCATAAATTCGTGAAAATGTCAGAGTTATTTTCATTCTCTACCACCATCCTTTTCGAAAAGATTGGTTCAGTATTTCAAGCAAAAAAACATCATAGTAAAAAATCAGTTCGGTTTTTTAGAGGGTCGGTCTACAGCTGATGCGCTATTTCATTTACTAGAACGAGTATATTATATACGTCAATTAGTTGTGTTAAAGATAATATTAAAACAGAAGTACGGTCACAATCAATTGATGTCAATGCAGGGTTCCCACAAGGCTCGATTGTTGGCCCTTTCCTCTTTCTCATAGGACGGGAGTCTGATTTAACATCATATGGAGATGATTCTTCACTTATTCAGGCTGGTGAGACTCTGGATCTTGCTGAAAAAGGATGTAATGTGGATTTGGGTAAATCGATTGAATGGTTTGGATTGAACTATTTATTTTTGAACGTCTCTAAAACGAAATACATGTTATTTCACAGTCCACAATCTAACATATCAGACATCAGCGTCGGTTGTGATGATTTTGTTTTAACGAGAGAACAATCTATCCCCTTTTTGGGACTCACCCTGGACGTGGAAACATCATGGGCTTGTGTCGAAATTGCACTCGGTCGCTTTTCCTTTTCGTACTCTGAGAGGTATTCTCGATTTCGGTAACTTATTAAGCCTCTTTCACGTGCAGGTTTCATCCAGTTGAAGGTATTATGTTTGTTTTTGGGGAGTATCCACTCTTAGCGATCGGGTTTTCAAGGCGCAAAAGCGTATTATTAGAATTAGGTTAGGAGTTCCGCAGCGGACATCTTGCAGGGAATTCGTCAAAAGGTTGGCCATTCCAATATTTACTGATTTATTTTTTATATAGGCTAGCATCTATACCTTTAAAAACAGAAATAGATTTCTTTCCAATGGGTCCAACCATTTATTCAATTTACGATCCCGCAATGATCTTTGTATCATAGACTAGCAAAAACGCATAAGTCTGTTTTCGTGATGGGCTAAAAATTTTTTAACAAGTTACCGGCCGTACTCGAAGTACCAACAGTCTTCGAGCTTTCGAGAGTGAACTCTGTACACTGGTCTACAGTGGTTTTGTCGCCATAGATATGAAAATGATTTTGGGTCTATTCATGCACACAATTCATGAAACTATCTATGATTTTTTTAGATTTGCTCTGATTTTTTTTTAATCTTTATTTTCATTTGACATGACAAAAATCAAGAAACGAGAATTAGAATAACAGATAAATTTATAATGTAATGTAATATTTTGGAATTTAGGATACATCAAAGTAAATGAAGAGGAAAATGTCGAAAATATATTTTATATTTCCATAAAACCTATTTTATGGGCTTTTTTTTAATAATTTTTTGAGGGAAAATTTCTTTTCAAAGACATCATGTGACAATCCCATCGACCCTAATATCTTTCCTTCATCACTTTCAGATCTTGGAGAAACCAGTCTCCCTGTTCCTCACTATAATTTCCTAAATTAGCCAGAAATTTATCTAAATGATTGCGGAGATAGTGTAATTTAATACTCATATTTGCTCCTAAAGTCTGAAAGTTTGTCAGCATATTTTGCACAATTTCTTAATAATTTGTTGCCTTATTAGGAAATTTTCGACAACAAATAAAAAACTTTTCCAAGCTTTACTTTCCGGAACAGTCATAACTTTGATAAAATCTGAGTCTTTCATCAATTGCCGTATTTGAGGACCATCAGATATTCTACCTTTCAATTTTTCCATACTAAGCTTTGAAAATTTTCTGCAAATTTAATTAAAACAATCTCCGTCTTCATTCAACGCTTATCATACCTAACTTAATATGTAATGGTGAAAATATGATTTTGTCTATGCTCAGAATTTCTTACAGGCCAAACATCTTGTCCTCAATGAAGTTGCTTTGCTCTACTGTTCCACATACAAATGAGGCAAAGGTATTTTGTGTATCCACTTTGTTGTCCAAGTGAAAAATTAACCATTTTTAAATCCACGCAGATCGACCATTGATGCTCCGAATATTTAATTTTCTCTAAAACTGTTTTTACATTTTCGTATTCTTCTTTGAGTTTCGTTGAATGGGTAATTGGAATTGATGCAAGTTTATTTTTATTGTGCAATAAGACGCATTTTAAACTTTTTTTGCAACTGTCGATAAAAAGGCGCCATTCAGAAGATTTGTATTCTTTTAAATCCATGTCTAGAAGCAGCTTCGCGATATCATTACGACACACCAATCCTTCATTTTCGCTAAAAAATTCTAATAGCTCTTTTTCTCGTGTTCTGTATGTTGTAATTGTTACTCTTGGCGCCAATAAATTTTTTTCTTTCAGGCTTGAGGCAAAAAGTTCTGTTCCTTCTTTTGATAAATTGAGATCACGTATTAAATCAATGAGTTCATTTTGAGAAAATAATTTTGGCGTACACGTTTCACCCTCCCATTCACTACCACTGGTAGACGGTCCCGATTCCTGAGGATTTGACAAGATCATGGTTTCTGAGGGCATGCGAATTGCTTTTGAGACTTTCACTGTGAAGAACCGGACATTTTGTAGACTTTATGTCTAGGTATCTCTACGTTTGATTTCGATTAAAACCTTTAGCAGCTACTACGCAAAAGTCTCAATGATTTGAAGGCTCCATCCAAATTATAGGAATATCAAAATCTTATTCAGAACGTTCTCCTTTTTTCCACAATCGTAGATACTCAACACAGGACTTGCAAACTTTATTAGGAACCCATGGCCTACCTAATTTGTCAATTTTTAAACCGAACTAATAGTTTCGAAGACAAGAATGGACATTCAGTAATTGAAACGAAATATTGATCCATAACAACTTAGCCAGACTCACGTGTACCTACTTCAATATTGTCAAATAACTGAGATCTGAGCTGTTCTGTGGAGCAAGGGGTCTGAGAGTGGGGATGTTTGTACGCGCGAAAAAGTTGCGCAGAAGCCTAATCATGAGTGGAAAATTAAATTTTATTTTTAACATACCGATAATTGTTCAAAATATAATATATGAAATCATGAAAATATAAGCACATTCAGAACTTTCATGATTATATTCGTAACTTAGGCACTTGAAAACGTAAAAATTTGCGATGATATCCATGGCAACAAAACAAAACATTTTTTGTAGAGCTGTGATATAAATAAAGCGTTCTACCAACTTGATGAGTTTTTTCAACCACGTTTTGAAATTTCTAATCGAGTATTTTCTTTTAATATTGTTTATTTCGCTTTGTTGACCAGAACCATACTTATGTAGTTTATGTATATTTTCTATACTAATTATTATTACTCAAAAAGAAATAAAGTGAAATAAATAAATAAATATGATTTTACACATTATTTATTCTACGCCCGAGCATAAACGATTGTTGCGACTTTATAACTTTATAAAATTCGTTTTAGCATCTACTATGTATGGATGTAGGCTCCATCCAAATCATAGGAATACCAAAATCTAATTCAGAACGTTCTCCTGTTTTCCATAATCGTAGAGACTCAACACAGGACTTGCAAACTTTATTAGGAACCCATGGCCTACCTAATTTGTCAATTTTTAAACCGAAATATTTAGCATAAGTTTCTTTGACAGAGTCTGTGATATTTCTTTTTTGTTTTTTTGATACATAAACACCGCAAATATAACAAAATAAATCACAAGAATATTTACACTTTCTTCGTGACGAACTCACAGTTTCGAAGACAAAATAAATATATTAGAATGGACATCCAGTAATTGACACAAAATATTGGTCCCTGACAACTTATCCAGACTCGCTGTACGTACTTCAATATTGTCAAATAACTGAGATCTCAGCTGTTCTGTGGAGCAAGGGTTCTGAGAGTGGGGATCACGTGATGTTTGTACGCGCGAAAAAGTTGCGCAGGAGCCTAATCATGACTGGAAAATTAAATTTTATTTTTAACAAACCGATAATTGTTCAAAATATAAGATATGCAAAAATCATAAATATATTCGTAACTTAGGCACTTGAAAACGCTAAAATTTGCGATGATATCCAGGACAACAAAACAAAACTTTTTTTAAAGTTGTGTTATAAATAAAACGTTTTACCACCTTGATGAGTTTTTTCAACCACGTTTTGATATTTCTAATAAAGTATTTTTTCAAATATTGTTTATTTTGTTTTGTTGTTCAGAAATATACTTATGTAGTTTATGTATATTTTCCATAATAATTATTATTAGCTAAAAAGGCATAAAGTGAAATAAATAAATAAATAAATAAATATGATTTTACACATCATTTATTCTAAGCCCGAGCATAAACAATTGTTGCGACTTTATAACTTTATAAAATTTGTTTTTTCTTTGAAAATTCATAGTATAAAATAAATGTAGATTCACCCTGTTATTACAAGCTGAAGATGGGTATATAAGATGTGGGTAGATAAAAGACAAATTCTAAAATCGTTCCCGTACGATGCGAGATCGGCAACGAGATGCTCGAGCTTCAGTTTCAATGTTCGTTGCGTTCAATCCTCTTCGGGTCTTCGGCGACCCTATAAGTACGTGAAGCGTTTGCATTTCGCTACCAGAAGGTCCGTCGCGAACATCGAATTTCTTTGAGCGTGCGGACGGTCGGCGGAAATTTGGCGCGCCTAAATGTGAACCAAACGCGATATTATTAATAAATTAAGCGGGGAATATACCAACTAGGATCATCACAGTTCACCCAGTGGACTCATGCGATATAGCACATTCGCGAACATGGCTTCCGCGCTTCTTCTCACCATGCTCAACGTTTCGATCATCGGGTGTCCCATGTCGAAGGACATTTTACCGTGCACCTGTAGATCGGATATTGGATCGCATACGAAAAACGTTCTGTGTATGGGAATGAATTCCTATACTGAAGTGTATACCGCTTTGCACAATCATTTCGGCGTCCACGAAAGGGTCGTTCTTAAAGTGCTCGGTTCCAATTTGCAAGACATGCCGCCCGGGTCCTTCAAGAAGCTCAACATGTCCATTGTAAACTTGCAACTCAATCACGACAATTTAGAGTGAGTAAATATTTTTTCATTATCCTACAAACTGAAAATCGACTATACAACGGCGCGGTTTTTCTTTGACACATTCGACAAACTCGAATCAAAGAAGCACGTATCAAAGAAAACCCCCTTTGTGAAAGAGGTCGCAATTTGCGGCAACAACACGGGGTGAAAGATTAAAATGCAGATTGGTATATTCAGCGACGTTCTTATTTAGTGATGGAGATTTTCCAGGTCAGCTGTTCACTAGGATTTGTGTACAATAAACAACATAATAAGCACGTCGGAGTCACCGAGCTGGCGCCGACTGAGAAGATGCGATTTATCATTTTTTATTTCAATTTCACAGGCGATTCATTAACTAATTAGATCAAATTTACTCAAAGGAATAACGGCGCGGCACGTAGAGAACATAAAATTATTTCTCCGATTCGTTTATTTGATAATTATCGTTTAAAAATTGTTTTCCGTCATCTATCAAAATGTTACTTTGTGTCTAGTGATAATCTACGAAAATTGTTGTTTTTCTATGTCGGCACCTTCGCCATTTTGTGTTACACACTATTTTTTAACGCAACATCGAATTTTCCAGGGAAACCGTAACAACATTTCTATTTTATCTGAGTTCAACAAATTTGTGGGTTAATAAGTGATTGGTCTCTATTTGCCAAACATAAATTTCGTGGTCAAATAAAACCGCGCCTCTATCTCAAATTCAGCACCAATGAACTGGTATTTCCACATTTTAATTTCAAGATTATCTCGTAATAAACAATACTTTATCAATTATTCCAGGAAATATGCAAATACGTCATTAGTAGCCATTTCGCCAACAAATTTTGACTCGCGAAATTCTCAAGATAACAAACTAGTCTAACGTGAATTCGAGATATTAGTTCAGCGGAAAAGTTATGATCTCAAGTTTCACGAAAAGTTTTCGAAATGTAACAAATTATTCCTAAATGATGGATAGGCCTAGTGACAAATGATGGACTAAGTACTCGTCGATAACCTTTTCGCTTTTTGATTATATTTCAATTACGTTGTTAGATACGGGCATGCCATTGGTTTATTTTTTCTTATCGCAACCAATTAATCGCTAAGGAGTAAACATCGCTAGAATTTTTGTTCACACAGAAATTTGGATTTTTGGTTATTATTGATATACTATTGAACGTTTATTATGTCGAATCTGCCAGCACCTTTTTGACTCCTAATCGAGCGTTTTTATTCGGTATCGAGTTCAAATGTCAAATGAATCTATTGTTGCCCATTGAAGACATTATCTAATTAAAAGGCCATAATGCGGTGTCAGTCGGGACGTGTTGCTCGGATCAGGTGGGCGATGGAAACATGTAGACGAATGAAACTATATTATGGAATATAACATTATGATTCCGGACGTGTAAGGCCGACGTAAAAAGCTGCCACTTTCGCATATGTTCATTCATTGACGACGTTCCTTAATTCGATCAATTTCAGAATTCTATTTTCTCAGTTGAAATTTATTCTAATATTTTGTGCCTTTATTTATTGTGAAATTTTTTCCTACTGAATAGATCATCAATATTTGAACAGAAATCCTTTTATGGATTCCTTGATATTCAAATGGTTAGGAGACTTTCAAGTATTATGAAACGCAATTTATGGGGAGGGGGCGTTGTCAAACGTTATAATGTGTTAAAAGCGCAAAAAACTTTTATTTTTATCTAATAAATAAAGAAGTAGTGCTCATCATGACAAATTTGACCTCATTTTAATATATTTAAACCGTAAGCATATTTTTTCTACATTTTACACGATTGTTCAATGATTGAAAAAATGAATATATAAAATCAACAACATGTGCATGCATTGCAAGTTAACAGTTTTTGTTTGATTTATTAATACAGCGGATAAAGGTATTTTGGGAAATTTCCGATACTTTGCGCAGCATAATTCCTATTTTACCGTACCCCGTATAGCACAAACTTTAGAGGGAGTTTGTTATGAAAAATTCCATTGAAATGTGAAAAATTTAGTTTTTTCGAAAATTTATGTACTGCAAAAGCTCGCGATAATTTTTCGATATATGAAATGTTTCCCTATATACACGACTCAAACTACCCAATTCACGTCTTTGCAATCGTAGCAAATTGAGACATTTTTGAAAAATAGTGCAAACATTTTTTTTTCTGATTTGCAGATGATACCGAAAATATTTTTTGTCTTTCCTTTTCTAATATTGATGACTCGTATTCTTTGCAATTTTTGTGAATTAAGTTAAATCTAAAACATGAAATACCCAAATACCTTACTTAATATTTTTTTTCACCCACGTGCATTAAATATAGGATATCACATTTAATTTTCTCGTATTCGGCGTCCACGACTCTACAAGAAACAATTCAAACAATGGAATTGAGCATTTGGACTAATGGTTTTATTAATGCAAATGACGTCTGCAAATCACCTATAATTTGATCTTTCATAAACTCATGTTAATTACATATTCAGTTTAGGTATTCGATGACAATTTTATTGAGGAATAATGACGAGCCTTCAATTTCAAATAATTTCACAAAACATCACATAGTCTCATGTAATGAATCATAAAATTCCGTGAATCCTTCAAAAAACTCAGAAATTCACGGCAAATTGGAAACCAAAACACAAAGAAGAAAAAATAACAGCCAAAATTTGCGTTAAACATATCTGAAATCGAAATCAATACAGAAAAATGCAAAATTAACGATTTTTGGTTTGTTCTTAAAATTCTTCTCGAATATTATAAAATTCAATTTTTTTTGATACTCTGAGCGTTATTTTTGCTCATCACTTCATCATGACCATAATTTGTCGTAGCCGTATTCACTGTAATTCTCTAGTAATACTGTGCCACGTCCCTCTCTGAGTTCTAGTACAACCGCCGTTATCAATTCGACGGTTGTCTATTTAAACTATGGGACACAAAGGATAATGGAGGTTATGAAAGGGATTAGGGTGAATCGGAAACAGATGACAGAATGAAAGGTTGGGAATGACCATAAACTTAATGCTATCATTAACTATTCTAATACTTTGTACATTATTAACAATATGTTTCCTAGAAATGTATTCAAAAATCTATTCACACTATCAATATCTTCATAAAGGTGGAATAACTACTTTCTAAACATTCTTTAAAATTTGCGAAAAATCCAATAAAATGAAAAAAATCGAAAAATTACTCAAAAGCATGTAAATTAGCCAAAAACTATTTCAACAAAAGTACAAAATTAAAAATTACCATTTATTGAATCGTAATTTGATTTTTTTGATACCGAATAATATTTTATGTTATTTCTTAAGTCATAAACGTGAGATTTTCAGCTTTAATTTGAAATTTTCCAATGTTTCTATGGATATGACAAAATTTACATCAAAACTTTCAAAAATTCGAGTGAATAAAAAACATATTGAAAAGTGATGGGAAATACTTAAATTTACGGAGAAGATTGAGAACCTTCGTTTAAAATAAATTTTCTGTTCTATTCTTGAAGTTGTCAGCATTATTTTGAAGAATTCTTGTGGTTTTTCTGAGATTATTTACTTTTTCTGAATTTTTGACCACATTTGATTAAAAATCCAGACAACCAAGAAAAAGGAAAAAATTAAACAGATTACACGGAATTATGAAAAATTTGAGACTTCATTCGAACAAACATAAAAATAAAATATTCTTCCGATTTTCATTGTGTAATTTATGTTTTAATAAATTTTGGAGCGCTTTTGATTATTTATGGAATTTTCAACATGAATCTTATAGATTTTCAGTTTTCCTTGTTTTTTTAATTTCACAATACAATCTTAACAAACATCTCCAAAACTTTGAGTCAAGAATAGAAACAAAAAAAATATCAAGTAATTGAATTTTATACGGAAATAATGATCAATTCGAGTCGTAAATTTCAACATGATACAATTTCAATTCAGTTTCACTGTCGCAAAATTTTTTTACAGTGGTACGGCAATTAAATAAGGAGTATGTTGAATTTCAGAACACTAGAAATTCAGTGCAGAAGGACGTATTATGGTCCTTCAAGAAGCAAATTTTGCTTTCGATATGAAACCTATTTTATTTCGTCGGAGTGATGCTAAAATGTTGCTAAGTGATAAACAAATATTTGATTGAACGGTTTTGTGGAATAGAAAACTTGTTCATGAAAGACTCGATTAAAAGAGAAAGTTGTATTCGAATGACACAATTAAAATTGAACACGATTTTCTCATTTTTATGCAATGAAATATTTGAAATGTAAATATTGATTCACTGCATTCTTCTCCTTTTGTACAAAAAATCTCCAAAATTTTTGGCAATTTTCAATAGGTTTCTGTGAAAAATAGTCATACCTGAAATGAAAAATATATCTTTGGAAGCTTTGAAAACCCTAGTTTAAAAATTTTTGATTAAAAATTTTTTGGAGCACCGGTTGCCATGCAATTCTTGGATAAAGCACAGAGAAAAATTTTTCCAAAATGTTCATTTCCCTTTACGGACATGAAAACATTTTTTCGACCTAGACCAATACATGGATCACATAGCTTGTTTATTCAGCTTCAACATGCTTTTTACGAGAGTCAGATACGACTATTTATCTTTGAGATATCGAATTTTAAATGTAAAAGAATCCTTTTTCACTCAACGGTCGATATCTCTTAAACTACTAGTCATCTAGCAAGAGATTAGGAGGTTTCGTTTTTTGCAGAGAATCTCCTTCAAAAGTCTGTCATGTTTCATTGGAAAGAATTTTTTTGTCTCCACCTGTAACGTCAAGGTGAAGAAAGAGCAAAAAAATGCCATTTTCTCTTTTTTGATTAATCGATAAATTATTAGATCTATCGATTCAGTGGTTTTCCAGATTAATTGAAATCTTTAATAAACTAAAGAAACAAGATTTTTGTTCTTTAAATGTAAATCAATCTTTTTAAGAATCAATAATTTCATTTTTTTTACTTTCTCTACTCAATTTTGAGTTTTCGTATGGATTAATTAAGAAAAAATTTTAAAAATGTTTATCAAAAATTTCGAAAATTTCAATAAAAATCTATTTTGGAAATAGAGAGAAATTTGAAATCATTTTTTTCCCACGTTTGAAGAAATTGCGTGAAATTTTCTTCAAAGAATATCGAAAAAATAAAAAAAATTGATTTTAAAAAATGAAAAATTTTTTTCGGAAAAAAAAACGTGTCCATAGCTTCAGAGATCCAAAAATCCAAAAATGTTCTCGTGATTTTATGTAATTTTTTTTTATCTCTCAAAATTATTTTTTTTGATTTTTTCGATATTTTTTGAAGAAAACTTCACAGAAAATTTTGTTATCAAATTTCTTCTCAATTTTCAAAAACATTTTTTCTGTGGAAATTTACGAAATTTTTGAAAAACTTCTCTTTGGATTTTTTTTCTTAATCATTCTTCCGAAAATTCATAATTGAATAGAAAGCAAAAAAAAATTAAATTATTGATTCAAAATTAACAAGTAAAAATATCCAATATTTCCTCTACAAAACTAGAGCTAACAATATAACAATATTTTCCTATACTAAAATTATAGTATGTTAATATATTTTAATTCAGCCAACATTATGTATTGAACGTTTGTGAATGCAAAATATGCTCCCTCAAACATAAGAAGGTTCCAGCTAAAGAAAAGCCTCTACACTCATGTTAAAAGGAATTAAAAACTTTTACAGCATCGTATTTAAATGACATAGTAGATAGAAGGTTCGTTCCAACTCGCATCGTGCACCGTCAATGTACTGTCACGATTCTGCGCTGTTCCCAAAACTTGCTTCATTTTATATACAGCGCAGAATCGTGACGGTGCAGTAATCCTTCAGAACGCCAGTTGGAACAGACCTATAATAAACTGAAATTTGGGAAGAAATAATGTGCGCGTATATCTTTTGATGACACTACGACAAAAGCTGCAAGTTGCTTTGGGGGTATAGTATGGCGTTTTGGACAATAATACCTGTTGGACCAGAATGACAAAGTGCAGAGTATACATATGATTCCGCCTCAAGCCTCAAGAGGCTGTGAATATGATCGCAGACGTTATTGAATTCTCTTGAAAAAAATAAATAACTTCATTCTGAATTTATTTCAATCATGACATACACTATCCAGAAAAGGAAAATTGAAACCAAGCCATTCTTGATAATAGCAAAATTCCCTTATGTTATATGCAAGGGCACAAATGAGCTGCTAGATCTATTTCCAATTTGTTTATATTCTATCTCTTTAATCGCATTTTCTTTTGCGTCTCATATGAGTGCATTGTACTCATCCTGGGCCTAACAATCCTTCCATGTATTTGAGAATTACAACTTAAGAGCCGTCAATCAATGACGGCTTGTAATTTGACTTCTCCAAAAATAGGTGCCTTTGCTCTTTAGGAAAATAACACAAACTTGTAGCTCTGAACAACGGGAGGTTTTCGTAACTACACCGTAGTCTCATTCTTTATTGTTTTCGCATAATCATGTGCTTCAAGTTGAATATTAGATATCACCTTCAGAGAATTTTCTGCATTTTCCTCTTCCTGAACTCGGAATTTGAGCTACTGGAAGAAGTTTACCGTATTTAAATCGTTGTGATTACTTTTTGTTGAGATATATCAAGAACAGAGTGTATCACAACAAATCACAAAACATCGAACAAAAGAAACATCGCATCAACAAAAGATAGCATTGATGCAATTAAAACAGTAATTTTTTAAAGCGGCTCCGAATGATGGAGCCGATTCCATACATTCTCTAAGAAAAATCGAATTTATCTTGTGTATTTTTTTTTTTTGTAGTGATTTTCTAAATTCAGTTTGACCCGATATTTTAACAATAAGTAGTCCAAGGTTTACCTGATTCTTCGTAAATCATCGTTTATTTTTCTATTACGCTGTGTTTGGATTCAAGAAATAATTAATAAATTGTCGTTGCCCAAATTGATAAAAATTGTTTCTGATAGCAAATCGAAATTGAGATAATGTTGTTTCTGATTGTTTTTAATGATGAAATAAAGAAACTATCTTACTCCAATAGCCAATCATATTTTTCAAGTAACGGTAGTTGTGGAATATTTCGGATATTCAAATTGATCAAGTACTCATATGTGTCCTGTTAGAGGACAGGATCGCTGAAATATAACCAACCATGATGTCGCATCACCGAAAATTTTGCAAGGCCGCCGCTGATTGAAAGACGAAAATGAAAAAGAGTCCTATCAAGTAGATCACACGTAAAATCTATTAATTTTCAGAACTTGTTGAATTTTTTCAATGAGGAAACTTCTACAACTGAACTATATAAATTCTGCTTTTGGAAGAAAAAATTGAATTCCTTGTTAGCATCGATTCCCCAAATGTTAACTGGATTTTGCACGAGAAACGGAACAAGACAATTACAGCAATTTTTTAATTTAGGAATTGAAGTAAACATCAAGAAATTGGTAATGGGCCGTTGACAATTGATACTTACGTATTCTGCGTATTTGAAGGATACGAGACGGTCTCGCGACGCTTTCTTTACAATCTTAACAACGACATTACTCGGAAATTCCTTGGAATGATTTGTTATTATATTGTAGCCTCGTACTCCTTAAGGGTTCTAGGAAGTTGAACAATTTTCTACTATAATCCATTCGTACGGCGAATCACACGATGACCTTTTAAATATATTTTTATGAAAATTTACAACCATTTGAGCAATTCATGTTTATAGAATATTTTATCGCAGAGGCATCAAATATTTCTGAAGAAAACAAGATATTTTTTTAAACTCATTGAATGACGTCTTGCTGTTATCTGCGCGATAAAGCCCCTAGTGAATAAATCAACATTTGGCTCAGGCATTAAATATTGCGAAGTATGGATAGAGGTGTGTTACTTAACCAAATGTACTTTTTTAGAATGGTTCTATATTCTATGAAAGTTTTTTGCTTTTAATTAAAAAATGTGACGTCCAAAAATTGAATTATTTGAATAAAATCAGACTATTACATAACGTAGGTAGATATTTCTAATTTATCAAACATCGTTTTAAGAAAATATGTGAAACTTAAAGCCAGAAGAATAGAATTTGTTTATTCTGCTTGAAATAATTCATGTTTAGATAGATAATTATCAAGGATTTATTGATGTGAATCATTTCCGAGAGTAAGAAATAAGAAGAAATATGATCATGTTTGAAATATGTGATTAACTTTGCATTGAAATATATAGATGTGAAAATTTTGAGTTCTTCTTGTCATTTTTTGCTAATTTTCCTTTTATAAGTACAGATGACAGAGAAGATTCGACGAGAATCAGTAGATATAATAATAATGATGTTCACATGTTCCAAGCATTCTTCAAGAAAAATCTAAATATAGAACATAAAAATTTCATTATATTTTACATTTTTTCACGTGGCCCCACAGTAGTCTTTTTCAAATGATTTCTACTGTTCACTGTAATTTTTATTCGACATCAATAGAAAGGCACTCTTTATTCCCAGATTGTGAGGGAAGGGAGGATGCCTAAGGCTGCCTGAAAGTTTTAGTCATCCAAGGAAGGAACCGTACTTTACTATAAAGGCATTTGTAAACAATATAAAATTTAATATTGTCTCTTCCTTTTGGAATCTTAAATTCCACATATTCGTGGAAAACATATCAAGTGCAGAAAGTCTGACTTTTCATATTAAAAAGTGGGCCCAAAGAATCGTCTTTACTGCCACTTGTAGAAATAGTTATTTTTATATCTAGGAAGGAAAGTGCATCGTTCCTCCCATGGATGGAGTTTAATTATTCATCCAAGAAAGGGAAACGGACTTCACGCCAGAGCATATATATGCTTTTTCATATAAATATCACATCAACTTAGAAAAAAATATAGTTGCAAGTCAGTAGTCGTTGTTCTCATTAGTGCAAGTTAATGAAACGCTAAAAAAAATACAGAAGGAATCGCAACAGGTGTCAGTAGAAGGGGTCCTGAGTCCCCCAGCCGTCGAATGGGGGTGCCTTAGGCCTTCCTCGTTCGCTCAAAAACCGAACTCTGTTATTAGTTTGATTTAATGTATATCAGTTTTAATCACTTAATAAATGTTAATAGAGCCAGTGACTCGGTATAAAGGAACCATTTCCATTGTTTTTATTAAAAACAAACAGAAAAACTAAAAGTTTTGACAGAAAAACAAATAATTATATATGAAGGAAGAAGGTACATATTTAAATTCACTCTAATGTAATTGAATAAGTTGATTCATATCTACGGTATTGTAAATCAATAGCATTATCCGCTGTTCTTTAGATAAATTCCGATTACGCGAGGTCGCTGTTTGGATTATCAACATTTGGGGTGCTCACTTCAGACTTAAAACTGCACCAAATCAATTCAATACGATTTAATATACGACCGTGGGAAACTGAACTTACTGATTACTTCTTTGAATACTTCTTCGTTCATTCAATTTTTCGTGCCGATTGATATGCAGCAGTAGGCTGTATATGTTATTTCTTTTCAATATTTGTATCCGTCTACATTGACGCCTTCAGCAATATTGTATATCTTTTCAAGATATATACGTGGCCATCCAAACCATTTGAAATTATTTGAGAGGTAACTTGAACACCAAACTCCTTGCTGATGATACTTTTTATGAAACACCGAGTTATACTTGACCATCGTATATTGAAAGGAAAACTTCGGCAACGCCATACTTGCGTTTGATTACAAGGCAACTATGCACCTGATATGGTGGATGCGTATTTTGTGTCGCTGGCGGATTGGCGGAAACAATCCACGCCTCTGGTGGATGGTCCCAACTGAAAACAAAAATGCCAAAGAAAAAATATGATCAAAATCAAGAGGTATTCGATTCGGTTAAAGATCAAAGACCGGTGACTGACGTTGAATGATGTAGACGATCGACGACTTCTGTCTCGGCGTGGACGGAAGCTCGACAGAAACTTCGAGACGAAGGAACGAAGGGCTCCGCTTTTGTCGGGAAGTCCTTCGAGTAGCTTCGGATACGGATAGCACATCATCGAGGAACAGAGTTTACTGTTGGTCCAGAGGCAAAATGAAGTCGGAAAGCAGTTGCTGGCTATTGGATCGTCCCCTGGTTTGCAGCAGGACAGGAAACTGGACCAGAGAAATAGACTAAAACTGGATCACCACTTCTTTTTGCATTTCCCGCTGTTTGGAACTCTTATTTGTATTCAGAATTGTCGATTTCGAGAATATAATTGAAAACAAAATTCGTGAGCGGATCAGTTTTATGTTTGATATTTAAGAAACAACGAATATATATATACTACGGTGAATTCTACCCTCATGAAACTAGAGTCTTGAGATTACTTCGCTCCCTTGACACATTTTGAGTTACTATTTTTGAATATAGTGTGTTTCAGTTACCATTAATCTCATGATACTTAACCTCTGCCTCAGCAACGACCTTCCAATTGCTACCATCATTTGCTTTTCAAAGAATTCTGGCTCTTGTATCATTTGAGATTCCTTTGAAAGTTTATTGAAATGTGCCCCTTTAATGAGCTGATTGTTCCCTGATATAACTTCTTGAAGTTTTGAAAATTGTTCAAACTCGCATAACATTTATCGATTAAATCGATAAATCGATTATCGAAGAAAAGATTTTCCAAAAAGAAGCACTTCTTCGCTATTAATATTTGAGTATCATTCAGCATGTGAAGAAATATTGTTCAAATGACATCATCAGAACTCAAAAAAAGCTCTGCCACTGCCATACGGCAGTTAGTGCTATGTTCCTTAATTCTGATTTTCATCTTTTAGTTTTTCCTATATATACTTTCTCACACGAACAAGGTATGCGGTAAAGTCCGGCTGATGTCCAAAGGTCACGTTGGTCTTTGAGTGGTCTGAATGCCTGTGATATCTTGAAAGTAGGTGTTTGAATCGTATTTATATTGTGTTTTCCCAGTGGTCGTCCAATTCTGTCTGTTATTCTTGGAATGAAGGGGAGGTATGTCTTTGTGGAAGTTCCAACATCGGTGGTACTTTTTTCGCTCTTAGTTGTCCTTATTCCTCTTTCTTGGCACTTCTACTGGTCCAGTTCTTTATCGAATTCTTCAGGTTCATAAATTCTTGGGGCTCGTTTTGTGAGTGTCCCTGTTTTTGTCTCGAATGATGATTTGACAATGCGGGTAGGTATCTCTCCATGTGTGGAAGTTTCCTGAATACTGTGTGACCAAGTCCGTTCCCTTTTCTTTCAACCAGCAGATCTAGGAATATTAGGGTATTGGGTGGTGAGATGTTCCAGGAATTCCTTCAGTTTCTCTTTTCTGTGATTTCATACTACGAAAGTGCCATCAACGTACCGGTACCAAATATATGGCTTTTTGGGTGAAGATTTAACGGCTTTCCTCTCAAAGTGCTGCATGAAAAAGTTGGCTATCACAGGGCTCATCCCCATCGCCACACCGTCGGTTCGTTCATAAAAATTGCCGTTCCATTGAAAATAACTCCCTGTGAAGCAGAACTGAAACAAATCTGTTACGTCCTGTGGAAAGAGTTAGTAAGTAGTTCGATGCAGTCCGTCAATGGCACTTTTGTAAACAAATACTCTACGTCGAAGCTGACTCGAATGCCCTGAGGCTTGATTACTATATTCTTGGTCTTATCTATGAATTCTAACGTAGCTTTATGTAGCTGTCAGTCGTCTCGATGTTTGGTTTCAATATTGACGCGAGATGTTGTGCAAGGTGGAAACCTGGCGATCTTGGCGCGCTCACGATCGGTCTCAGTGGTACCCCTTTCTTATGTATCTTCAGTAGACCGTAGATCCTTGGTGGCACGGCTTCATTTTTCCAATTTTTTTTTTATGTCTTATGGGAGTGAAGATGTTTTGATTATTTGGTTTACCTTTCGGAGTTTTGATGCTGTGGGGTCACTTTTCGAGGGTCGGTATGTTGAAGGATCTGGAAGTTCTCTCACTTTTTCGTTTTAAACATCCGTCTTCATTACGATGGTAGCATTTCTTTATCGGCTGGTAGCATAGTGATTTCAATATCTGGTTTTAAGTTCCTCAAAGCGATCCTGTCCTCCTTTGATATATGATTCACCGGAGTTTTTGCTTTTCGTAAGCTGTTTCAATCCATTTCTACCTCTGTGTTTGGTAGATGCTTGATGGCGCTTCGGTGTTCGATATTATTTCTTCTATTGGCAAAATTCCTCCTTTTGCTAGTATGTGATTTTCATCTTCGGTCAGCTTCCTTTCGGTTAAGCTGATTACTAGTTTCTTCTGATCAAAGTGCAGGTTTGCTTTTGATTCCCTCATCTAAAACTTTTAGAACTTTAGTTTTTGTCGTTGTTTGGTCTTCTCAAGTTCATTCCTCATGTTGGAGTAGTATGGACTCATTCTTCTGCAGAGTTCCAGATGTAAGTCGAACAGTTCTTCGTCAACTGCAGCCAGATCACGACGGGTGCCATGGATTTGTTGTCGTAAAAATGTCTTTTTGGTGCGGTTGTAAATCCTATTGATTTGTGTTCATTTGAAGACTCTTTTGTCGAATAAAGCCTGGAATAGTATCAGAATCCCGTCACCGGCACAAAAATGCCAATGTTGATAATGAATGCGCTTTTTATTGTTTATTGTTTTCTCAGTCTCTGGTATTGTTTGCAGATTTCTTCCTCGTAAAGGCATCTGATGTAATTGTTGAGGATTTCGCGTCCGTCGTTCATTATGACACTCCTTTTCTTCGGTTACAACCTGCGACTCCGAGTAAAACAGTGTAAATAGTGCATCTGTGACACTTTCAGTTGTGCATCGGTTATGATGTTTGACTATGTGATCAATGCATCGGTGATGGTGACATATTGCATCGAACAGTGTTACCTCTGAAGAAGTGCATCGTGCCATTACAAATGACGGCCATTACACCCGAACAAAAAGAGTATTACAATGAATGACGGCCGCGAAATAATCCTAACATCGTAAAAATTGAGCCGTTTTATAAATTTAACCTTCAAAAGGCATTAATTTTGGAGACCCCATATATCTGTCTTTTTGTATTATATTGAGCCAATAGGGTAGTGTATGAAGAAATAATACAGAAAGAGGCAGTCTACACTTTCGGTGGAAACTATAATTTCAATAAATGAGTTGGTGTGTTCAAAAATATGCGATCAACAAGATGTAGAAAATTTTCATGATTTTATAAATTTCTATTATCCAATTTTCATTGGCGACGCTGTTAGAAAACATTAATTTTCGGTTAATTCAATTTTTTGTGGAGTCATACAGATTTCAATGTAATTGTAATTATCATATTTCATTTTAATTTGAATTTTTGGGCAGAATTGTCATAAAAAATGCATTGATTAATTTTGAATCTTGACATGAAAATAAGGTACACGTTCTTGCAAAACTTTTCATGCATTTGGGCAACTACAAGTGATCATAAATTTTACAACTTATGAAAGCCGTCAGATAATTCTGAATAACGAAGAATTGTATTGTTCGAAAAATGATAAAATATGAAATTTTTCTTTTTTCAGGAAAGTGAATCCAGAAGTATTCGAAGGTCTGCATACTGTAACGTATTTTAGTTTAGCGGATAATCATATAGATCATGTACCTGATTACTTATGGCCGCACTTGGCAAACGTCAAGACGCTGGATTTTGGTAGAACGAAAATTAGAGAGCTTAGGGTGTCCAATTTCAAGGTGAGAATTTTGGTGAAAGGTTTTTTCGTTTGTTTGAATGGCAAGTTATCTTCTTTCAGGCTTTGCCTCATCTAGAAGCGCTGATCGTACCTGGTTGTATGATTACGAATATAGAGAAGAACGCAATTCCTCCCGAAGTGGAAAGATTGCATCTAGGAAGGAATTCCCTACATACACTGAACGGGACTATCCGAGGCCTTTCGGAACTCAACTGGTTATTCATAAACGACAACGATTTAACGAATTTGGAGGGTGAATTGCCTCTAGGGGCACAAAGATTGAAAATGATTCATGCTTTAAACAATAAGATCGAAAAGTTGCCTACCTCCTTGATGACTCTGCCTGCTCTGGAGACGATATTCTTACAACATAACAAACTGAAGAGTTTAGATGGATGCCTGTCAAAATCGAGGCGACTACAAAGGGTGTATTTGGATAATAACATGATCGATACAGTGAGTGGATGTTGTACCGAAGTTTCAAAACTAATTCTTTGCTATTTAGTTGACCGAAGGCGACTTCAAAGACACGGAATCCTTGGTACACCTTCTATTGGGTTTCAACAAGATTACCACACTCAATAATTCGCTACTTGGTTTACGAAATCTGCAATTTCTAAACGTAACAATGAACCTTCTAGAGGAATTTTCATTCGAGGAGATTATTGGATTGGAAAAACTGTCCGCTATTGATCTGTCCTTCAATAAAATATCGACTATCAGAGGACCAGCAACGGTTTGTAATGTTTTATGACTTTTTATTACTTTTTGTTTATAACCTCGCGAAATTCGCAGTTGGTTCGTTAGTGTCTCACGACCGACCTATCGCTTTCTTCCTTTTTCCAGCCTTGGCGGCCAAAAGTACTTCTTTCTGCGTTACTTTACGAAACGTCTCACTGAAAAGTTTGTACGAATTACCGTTAAAAGAAATACATATGGCCAAAATAAATGCAACGTATCTAATTTTTTAGATTAAGATCAATACAGAATGTACATACATAAAAGGAAACAACAGATTTCAGGTTATATCAAAATATGAAAATCGTTCGAAAACTATTCAGTTTCATTTACTTTTGTGAGTTTATGTATATTGCAAAATTTTTTTACTTTTTTAGGAATATTTTTCGTAGAGACAAATCTCCTTGAAAAGATTAGGCCTTTGTCGGCACTAAAATTTGACCAAAATAGAATTATGTAAAAAGCCAAAAAAAATGACAATATATAACGATTTCAAATTTTCAATATTTTAACAACAGAAGCATCTAATAGAAGCATCATCTTTTTCCTTTGCCTTTTCTAGCATTACATAAAACAATAATGATCATACAGAAACTTCATTGAAATTACGTTTCAGAATTTGGTTGAATGGAATATCAAGTTATCGGACTTAAAACTAGATCACAATGAAATAGAATCCTTGAACGGCAGTCTGTCAGGTCTAAGGGAACTGATGAGACTGAATTTGAGTTTTAACAAGTTGAAAAAAATTTCTCCCGACGATTTTATTGGCCTGGATAAACTGAGCTTGCTCGATCTTTCCCACAATTACCTAAAAACGCTCGAGGAAATGAGCGGGGTAAGACTTTCCTATTTATTAAGCGATCAAATCTATACGTGACAATATTTTCAGACTTTTCTCCCAAAACTAGAAGTCCTAAAGGCGAGTCATAACCAACTTACAATTTTGGAGAAAGATTTCCAAGGATTACCAATTTTATGTCACGCTGACTTAGCAAATAACAAAATTATCGCTTTAGGTCGGGAGTTGGTCAGTAAAACGAGATGTACTTTAGGAAACGGAGCCAACGAAGGTACCTGGGATACACTTAAAATTTATTTACAAGGTAGATATCATTTTATTGTTTTTATATTATTAAAAATTTATATCTGGCAGATAACCCGATTTTATGTGATGCGGCTCTACCTGAAATATCATCTTATATGGAGATCAATCACACAAGAATTTACGGTGTTTCACATTGTCCACCTTTGAGTGAACAACCTATTACTAGCAAACCAAATGGTTTCTTGGGTTATATTCCCGAAACAACGCCAACTGTTTCCCCAACTACACCCAAAGCCGCAACTATCTCCAAACCTGCCGATTTAGGAATTACACGGAGCGAATCTGTTGTATCCACAGTTATTAATCCAACACAACAGATAAGTAATGACTCGTTATCTAAGCTAGCGTCGGAGATTCAGGAGTTGAAAAATAGAGTAGAGGAATTAGCCACTCAGATTGAAACCAAACCGGAAAAACGCACGGATCTGGGAGAAAGTAGAAAGCCTTAATTTATAGATGTAAAACTTTAGATGCGCATTATTTAGATGTTTAATTTATTGCTAGTCATCCTGGAAATATTGAAAACATTCATTTCATAATTACGGATTTTAACGAATATAAATATTATTGAATCAGGAAAGTATTCGGTTAACTAATAGTTTTCTAATTAAAAAAGAAGAAACAATTCTAAGGAGGCTTCGCTCTAATTCGATATCTAATAAATTATTCATTTGTATGTTAGAGATGGCGAATTTAATGAATTTTATAAAGCTTTGACAGCTAAGTATTCATGCATGTAGATGATTCTGGAACGATTCTAAGTATAATGTTTACATAAATTATACACAACAGTAATTAAAGATTAGATTTTATGTATTTATCTGAACAAAAATAACAGTAAAATCTCATACTTTTATTTAATTTTAAGTATTTAAATCGCTGAATTCAAATATATTGTATAGGTAGTTTTAAAGAAAATATAAATACTTACCATACAGGAGTGTTAATCGATTATTAAGATATTTGAGCTCCCTTTCTTTTCGTTGACTTTGATACTCCATTTGTTGAAGTGAGTCATCAGTGTGTCCATGCCTTCTTGCATTTGTTTCGTCAGCGGTTCTTTCTGTCTGTGGCTGAGATAAATGGTGGTGTCGTTGGCGAATTCCATCTTGCAAAATTTGAGTTTTGAGATGTCAGCTCTGAAGATGTTGAACAGCAGTGGCCCCAGTACCGATCCATGAGGCACGCCAGCTCCCATCAGCTTTTCGGTGGATGTGGTTCCTCCGATCTTCACAGCGAATTTTTTTCTTTTCGGTAACTGATGATCAGATTGATGATGTTCATTGGAGTTTTCATTTCCATCAGTTTGTAGATTATCTGACTTGCCCGATTCTGTCCAAGGCTTTTTCAAAGTCCACAAAAATTGCCCCCGTCTGTGTCCAAATGTTCATTTTCGTTTTGATTTTATCCGTCAGTCTTGCCAATTGATGGATGGTGGAGTGTTTTTCCAAGAATCCAAATTGGTGCAACGGGATTTTTTCTTTGACGTGTTTTAGCAGTCTTTTGTGGATTGTTCTCTCGGTTATTTTGCTTAGGACTGGCAGCAGGCTGATTCGTCTGTAGCTGGCCGGGTCGTTTCGTGGTTTTCCTTTTTGTGCAGCATGATTGTTTCTGCAGTTTTCCAGACATCTGGGAACGTTACGATTTTCTATACAGCTCTGCTGATTTCGGTGATTTCTTCTACTCCTTCTTTCGGTAGATTTTTCAGAGCCCGATTGGCCACTTTGTCTTTTCCTTGGTTTGAGGTTTTGGATCAGCCCCTGGATTTCGTTTTCTGTTGCTGGATCGTTTTCTTGTTTGTCAGGTTCTTGTGTGCTGGTGACTTTTGTCACCATTCTGACGTTTTTATTTTGTTTTTTGTCATCAGGTTCTTGAGTACAGGTGACTTTTGTCACCATTCTGATGTTGTGATTTTATTTTTCGTCATCAGGTTCTTGTGGATTGCTGACTTTTGTTGTCACCATTCTGATGCTCTCGTTTGGTTTGAAGCGATCCTCCAGCGATTCCGAGAACAAGTCTGCTTTTTCTTTTTCCGTCACGTACTTGGCGTCGTTTTGCTTCAGATATGGGATGCAAGATTTTCCTCTTTTTCCGGTGAGACTGGCCACCATTGTCTTCGATGTTCAATTCCTGTAGTTTCTGGTCCCATTTTTCGTTCCTGAAGATTTCCATCTCCGCTTTAATCTTGTTTGTCAGCGTGTTGAGGATGGCTTCTTCGTTTAGGTGTAACGTCATTAAATATTCATTTTTGGCTTTCTTCTTCTCTTTCAGCAGGAGCGTCAGCTCGTACGCTAGGATTTCCCGTTTAGCTGCCCTTTTCTCCGTGGATGAGTCGTCTTTTGCTTTTCGGATCCTCGATTCTAGATCTGCAATCGCGGGTTCGAGGTCTTCTTTCGTTTGGATGATTGGTTTTTTTGCCTGGAAGTTGTCCATAAACTTGTACCAGTTGATTTTTGTTTGCTTTTGGTCGTTTTCCTTCTTCCTTGTATTGATCGTCATTATAACAGGAAGATGGTCGGAAAAAAGATCCATTTTGTTTCTAGATCATGTGTCCATGGTACGTTTTTTAGAAGTGCAATGTCCAAAACGTCGCTGCTGTCGTTGGCCAAAGACAGATGCGTGTCAAGCAAGCTGCTTTAGTGGGAGTTAGTGCATGCGCTGATGGCACTGTGCGGTCCACGTGTCATTATAATACTAATTAATTTATTTGAAATTTTACAAGCTGAAAGTACAAGAATAAAATTTTGTCAACAACATGTATATCTCAGATTTTCCAAAAATTGCGCTTTATTTTAAGAAATCCACTGGAATTATATGAATAAATTTGAAATTTGGCAATATATCATCGAAATGCAAAAGATGAATTTGCTTCTATGCAGTTGGCTCAACATTTATTTCAATCTAAAGTATAAAACAACTATTTAGATGGAAATTTGTTCGAAATATCCAAGAAATTCTTCGCTGAAAGTTAAACATGAGTAATTGTTTTCCTCGAGTAGTTTCTCATGACACGTCTTCCCTTTGATTTCTCGCATTGTATCAGCAATCTTTTCGAGTAATTCCGAACTTATTTGACACATTCTTACATCTAGTTTCCTCAAAGTTCTGTTCCACTTCAAACTTCTGACAATTTTTTCTGCGATTTCCTTGAATAAGCCATTTATTAACTTTTCAACAGTATTATTCTTTCAGTTACATTTCCTATTGAATTATTTTCCATGTACAATTTTTCAATTGTGAAACTTTTCTGGAGAACTTCAGCAATACTTTCGTCGACGTTTATGTAACAGCCACCAATATCCAAAATTTTCAAATGCCTATTACTCATTAATGATGTCAATATTCTGTTGCCACCCAAAGAACCGATTTGATTCATTTTTAAATTAAGTTTTTCCAAGCAACTATTGGAGTTATTCAAAATATATGCAATAGCTTCAGCCCCTTCTTCGTCTGAAAAAAATGTAAAATATGAAACTTGTAATACAATTCGTAATCAAGTTACTTATGTCGTTATCAACGAGGACAAGCTGTTTCAAGTTTGAATTCATAGCAAATTTACAAACGACAGCTGCTCCATGATTGCCCACATTACAATAGGAGAAATCTAGGATAGATAATGACGTATGGTATTTGGCTAAGGATTTTACTATCAGCGTGCATTTTTCTGCGTCAATGTCGCAATTTATCACGCTGCAAAAAGATTATTAGACTCAATGAAGGAATTCTAGTTATTTTACTTATTCTGCATATCGTATACTTTTACTTTTATTATGGCAAAAAAGAACGATTCGTACAAAAATTCATTTTTGGGTTCTACTTATTCTTTATTTTAAACTTGACTTTTAATCGAGGCACGTTTTAGGGTGAAACCTTATTTGCAAAAAATCAAAAAAAGTGTACATTTAATTTTTTAATTTTGTTAATTGTTTTAACACGTTAAAACGACCTTTATTTTCTAATATTTGTCGGATACTTCGTAGTCTTTATCAAACCAAATTTGCTTAGAACAGGTTGATTTATACATTCCCTATATATCATCGTTGAAAAATATTACGCATGAGAACAGTTGATGTCCGCTATCAGAATATTTTTAAGTGAAGGATCAGCATTCAAATAGAGGCTATTTAGAACCTGATCATAAATCATCTGTTGTCTGTTCGGTAAAATTATGCGGGAATATGCCAATCAGCTGTACATACTGTACCTTAAATAACGAAGTCTGATTCTATCCAATCCTTTAACTAAAGATTCTACATCTTGAAATGGCAATCGGACAACATTCCATGTAAAATTTTCGAATCCAACGTATTTCTACGAAATATGATTCAAAGTTTCAAACATAACGTTTATCTACACCAACCTGTTTGAAGCAAATAGAAAGTTTTTGAAGATTTGGAAATCCCGATAGAACGGAGTTCAGTGGTATCCTCGAAATACCAATATCCGTTAACGGAGAACTGCAATTTAACAATTCCCCCAAATTCAAATTTTTCACATAGGGTCCACAAATATCGCACAATTTTTTGACCTGAAAAAATATTTTTTTAGTGAATAGAAGTTTCTGTTCAATTAAATAGGCGGTATTATTTCTTGATGCCAAATAGCTGGTTAGCTGGTCGACAGAAAGGAATAATAGAATAAAGCTGAAACATTGATTATTAAAATATAATAATAAATAGCATATGGAATTTACAATTATATTATATGTAATTGTTTAAGCTTTCTCTGCCGGCGTTCATAATAACATTTTTTTTGTTCGGGTGTAATGGCCGTCGTTTGTTGAAATTTCTTCCTAACGTTTCGCTTGCACGAGTGGCAAGTTTCTTCAGAGTTAACATCATGTTCGATGCACTCTAACACTGTGGTAGTACCACCATCACGGCTGCACTAATCACACTGTCGAACACACCGTAACCGATGCCCAACTTGGCACTGTCACAAATAAACCAGCACTGATGCATTATTAACACTTGAGTGTTAATTACACCCGAACAAAAAGAGTGTTATTAATTGTGTTATTATTACATAAGCCGTGAAAACGCTATTTACCTCTTCAGGATCGTAATTCTCGGGCTTCAATTTTTCGAAATAATTGCTAACATGGTTTTCTATATAATATTCTTTCCACGTTTTGTAATTTGAAGTATTTTCTGAATTCTCCGATTGATTACAGATTAATTTTTCTTGCTCAATCTCCCAGTCACTGTTTCTAGTTAGAACAACCATGTTTGTTTCAATGACACCATGTGGGATGCGTACCGGCCAGCGCTCCAGAGATCTTCTTTTCCAGTAAAAATTATCAGGAATTTTCGAAACTGATATTTCTAGTGGCAAATCTGTTGATAGTAAGTTCAGTAACGTACATCGATCTTCCGGTAGGACGATTTCATCAAGCTTCGGATAATCTTAAAAACATGTTATTTTCAAATATGTACATACTTTTGAATTATAGTGATTATATTTCACCGACCTTTCCAATTTTGCGCAATAGATTGGATGGACAACTTTTTTAAAGTGATCTCTTGATGTTTCGTACATTCTCCAAAATTCAGGTACCTCGATTGAGCATGGTTTGTTTCAATTTCATAACATTTTTTAGTGTTCAAATTTATTGTAGCGGGCAGCTCCATTATTATTGAACTAATAAATCCGTATCCATGGTGATGTTTTGAGCAGTGTGATTGTGACAATTGGAAAATGAGAGCTGTTGAACGATAAAATCTCAGCCTTCTAGTAGACTTGCCTTTCCTTTACTCATTAGTTTTCCGATAGCGATGGAATAAGAAATCAGACTCGGAAACCATTGCTGTCCATCTTTTCCCTAAATTTCATCGTTCTACGTAGCGCCGTTTAGCCTATAGCCTGAACAGAAAATTCTGTCGCACACACATAAACACACACACATACGCACATTCTACCTCGGTGGCGTAACGACGGCAAAGTATATGGCTCTATGCCCGTTCACTTCGTTCGTTGGGCAAGCGAATACAACAATATATCACGTTCAGAACAGCTTGTCACGTATTGACGTCACTTGTTGCCTAGTAAGAATTAATAGCTGTAAATATAGCTAAACATTGAATAATATGATGGGATGTTCTTTGGCATAACCCGCAATTTAGATAACCACGGACATGATCATGTTTCTGGCTAATTAGCCTTTGTTCGGTTCGGTGTTCGGTGTTCGGATATTAGAAGCACAGTTGTGCTTATCCTCATGGATTCTTGAATCTCGGAAAATTAATGTAGGCAGAAGGTCAGCAGTTCAAAAGTCACTCAGGGACACTTTTCTTCTTGAAAAACTTGCAAACATTGTTTTACGATGCAATAAAAAGTAACTGCTGATCCTTAACGTTGTTCTTGTTGCTACACATACGATTTTCTGATCTTGATTGCGAGCTTATTCCGGAACTCGGCGACACTTTTGCTGTTTTTAACATCTTGGCCTAAAGAGCTATAATTTGTCGTGCTCTTGTAAAATACGGAGTTCCGCGCTTCACGGAGGTGTCGATGCCCCACATAGAACTGATCTGTTCCTCGGGTATCATGTTCGTGTACATCTCGCCTTCTTGTTAGGTAGCGTCTCAGATTGGGTGGAGGAAGTCCTTTCTCTATCTTGTATATAAGAGTCATGCTGCCGCGGTATATCATGTCATCAAACTTCGGCATCTCTAGTTCTTTCAACATATCAACAACGTGTGTCTCTCTTGGTATCGTCACATTCAAAATTGCTCTCATGCCGTCGTTCAGGATGACTTGTATGGATTCTATAGTGGCTTGGTTGGCGTAGTTAAAGATAATGCTACAGTAACTGATGTTTGGTTTAACAATGGCTTCAAACAACAATTTCTTCGCCTTCTTCGTCAAACAATATCGTAGCCTACGTAACACTGACACTTTCTTTCGCAGTTTCGGAATAGTATGCTGGAAATGATGCTTGAAGGATAGCTTACTATCAAGGATGACACCAAGGTATTTCATCTTTAACACATTTTCAAGTTCTTTAGTGCCTGTCTTTACTTTTCCTCTGACCTCATCATTTGAACGTGACACAAGCATCCATTTGGATTTATCTGTGTTTAGGCGTAATTTGCACATGTTCAGCCATTTTCTTAATTCTTCCAGATCTTGATTCAGCAGCTCGATCCCTCTTTCGACATTGTCAGTTTCGATATAGATCAGGGTGTCATCTGCAAACAGTTGAATCTTACAGTGTCGAATAAACTTCGGGAGGTCATTAATGAAGAGAATGAACAATAAGGGCCCCAATTTGCTCCCTTGCGGCACTCCTGCTACAGTTGGAATCGGGGGGAATGTCACGTCTTTGAATTTGACTTGTTGAGTTCTGTCTTTGAGGTAGCTCTTCATCATTTCATTTGCTTCACCAACAATTCCTAGTTTCTCAAGTTTCTTCACCAGTAGGTCTCTGTCAATCGTCCCAAATGCACGGCGAAGGTCATTGAAAGTAGCAATAATTTTCTTGTTGGTCTCGAGTGAAGACCCACTCCTCAAGCACCACACAGAGGGCGGTTTCCGTCGAATGCTTCTCACGGAAGCCAGACTGCTCATCTATGAGAATGTTGTTTTCTTGGATAAAACTTGTCAGCTGTTCTTTCATTATTTCTTCAATGGTCTTGTCAATGGCTGGTAGAACATTAATAGGGCGAAAGTCCTTTATCTCCAAAGCATTTGTAATTTTTGGCATAGGTGTGATCACTGATCTTTTAAAAATCTCCGGGAACGTACTTAGCTCGAAACATTTTCTAATCATCTCACAAGTAGTTGGGCCAACCACTTGCCACGCTTGTTTCAAAATGGTTGCATTGGGTTGTATTGAGTCCTTTCCTGTGAGCTTCATTACCACACTTTCAATTCTTTCCTCCTCAGGAATATTAAATTGCGCGAAGATATCTTGTGGGGTTTCTATTTTATCCACATAATTTGTTGGCTCTATGGCTTCATTAATTTCATTAATCGAATCCATATAGAAACGATTTAGCTCATCTGCACATCTACTAGGCTCATCAACAATTTCATCATCAATCTTCACTTTTCCCACTTCCTTCTGAGTGTAGTTCATTAGTTCTTTCAGAAGCCGCCAGAGCTTCTTTCCGTCATGTCCACAGTCTGCTAGCTTATTCATAATGTAGGCGTTCTTTGATCTACGAAGTATAGCAGTAAATCGATTTCGTAAACACTTGAATGTTGTCCACTGCAGGTCTAAATCATCACTACTGGTCCCATCTTCTGCACTCCTAAATTTCAAAACCTTGAACTTCCGGTAAGCATCCACTTTCCGGTTTCTTGCTTCAATTACTTCACGAGTGAAAAACTTGCTGTACTTATTTTTGCGAATGATGACGTCAGGTCTCCTCGCCTCCTCACATGCCTCTGCTACTAATTTCACAAATCTTTCACTGTCTCTTTCCAGGTCACCAAAAGCAAGGTTCAGCCCTGGAAGCTTTTCTACAATGATATCGGTTAGAGAATCCATATCAATTGCGCCCTTGAATTTCAAAAACTTCGTCTTATCGTCTTCTCTGGACCCATATGATAGAAGGATAGCTTCGTGGTCAGATAGGGCAACTTCAGGGATACGGAATGACACATTTGGCACATTTGTGAAAACAAGGTCAATAATTGTCTCTTGTCAACACGGTAAAATCCAAGTTCCAGGATGTTAGGAAATTGGGAGATATAAACTACATACAGGGTTCAACGAAAAGACAAAGTGCTCATTTGTAGTTTCAGCTGGGAGACCCTCGGATTTGAGGGCAACGACCACACATCACGTCGGAGGCAAATGTAGTCCGTTTACTAACTATTGCCAAGTTGATATTCTTAATATGAATGATTGATCACGCGGGAAAATCGGAATACGATAAGAGATGATGTTTTTTTGGCATAACCCGCAATTTGGATACTCACGGACATGATCATGTTTCTGGCTGATTAGCCTCCGTCAACGCGGTACAATCCAAGCTGCAGGATGTTAAGAACTTGGGAGATAGAAACTACATATAGGGTTCAACGGAAAGACAAAATGCTCATTTGTAGTTTCAGCTGGGAGACCCTCGGATTTGAGGGCAACAACCACACATCACCACGGAGGCAAATGTAGTCCATTCGTGTACTAACTGTTGCCAAGTTGATATTCTTAATATGAATGATTGATCACGCGGGAAAATCGAAATACGATGAGATGATGTTTTTTTGGCATAACCCGCAATTTGGATACCCACGGACATGATAATGTTTCTGGCTGATTAGCCTCCGTCAACGCGGTACAATCCAAGCTGCAGGATGTTAAGAACTTGGGAGATAGAAACTACATAGACAAAGTGCTCATTTGTAGTTTCAGTTGGGAGATCCTCGGATTTGAGGGCAACAACCACACATCACCACGGAGGCAAATGTAGTCCATCTGTGTACTAACTGTTGCCAAGTTGATATTCTTAATATGAATATATCTATCAGACGATAATTTTTTCTGGTACCAACAAAGCTTGATTTTATTGTCCGTCGACCTCATTAACTGTAAAAATGGAACACTTCAACTCCTCCTCAACAGATTTTATGTTGATGTCAGAACCATTGGAAAGTTCAAAGTTGTTTGCAGTCACTTCCTAACGTTTCGGTGGTGCGAGTGGCGAGCTTCTTCAAAAGTCTCGACATCTTAGACGCACTCTGTTGACTCATCGAAGATATCGAGAAGCAACGACGGCTAATAGACCCGAAGAAACAGTGTTCTACATCAAACGACGGCCGTGAAAACCTAAATCAATTCATCTCCTGATGAAATTTTGCAAATTTAATTTTCGAAATTTCTAAAGTCCAAAAAGATGACGTTCTATGAAATTATGTTCTTGAATTTTTTAAAGCTTTTATCATTAAAATGCTTTTACTGTTCCGCAGTATATCATTCTTTAGTATGTGTCATTCTTTCGCTTGGCCCGTATTTTAAAATGGTTGAACGATGTAGTCATAGTGTCTGTTCCAAATTACAACTTTCTGCTAATACTTGTCAACAGTGTTTTAGGTTTGTTGATGTCTCGTTGTTAAGAGAACGGACTTCTCCAAATTTTGATCGGATCATTGTACGTCTCTCCTTCACTTATATTTATCATAATGATTAACCGAAACGTAGTTGAATACCTAATACTTTCAGTTTGTCCACAGAGATATTAACGAGCTTTACCAATTTCTATTTGCTTCCAGTTTCCACCAAGTGTGTTCAGTGGATGTCCAATTTCTTCGGAACAAGAAAAGAGAAGTGTTTTAAATTGAAACGAACTTATCAACATTTAGGAATGAAAGTATCTGATTAATGGCATGTAATAAACACAATTGGAAAGGTAATAATAAAATAATCGAAAAATTATTAGGGGAAAAAATTCTCTTTATACTATATAAATGATGATATAATAGATATAAATGAATATAATTCTCTTCGAGAAACATAAATCAAACTTGACATATCCGATAAAAATCCATTAAGCATTTGTGTTTAGTGTAACATATTCTATGGAGATACCAACAGTTTTCGTTGTGTAGTTTTATTCATAGTTTACCAGAAATGAAAAATCAAACCGCGCCTTCATCAAAATACTTCATCATTCTAATTTTGATATCTACAGAATACAATTTCAACTGTTCAATCCCGAGTAATCAAAATATGGAATTATCAATTCCGGCAATTCGAAGAGAATACGAAGTTGAGTATGAATCAACAACAATAGTAATATATCAACAAATCATAGATATTCAACAAGATGACCTTAATAAGTTAATGACAAACAACCATATTGTGTGTCATGATCCTGCAACATATCTTGATTTTAAATCTGCTAACAATATCTCTGAATTATTCGCCACAAACAGAATAGGGAACACAAGGCATTTGAACTCTAAACCAAAATCTCCTCTCTTCGTTTGCTACTTTGGGCCATATACACCCTACACTATATGTTCAGATTGTGCTGGAGAAAAAGGGATAAATCTGGACTGGGTGAATCTAATTCTGGAACGAATTGGCATAACGGAAATTGTATATAGATGTTATGCTTATAAAGGTCATGATAAATTGGAGGATACTCTCAAAAATGGTACCTGTGACATTTCAATCAGTGCTTTATTTGATGGACAGGATACAAATTTTGTACACTTTTTTCCTATTAACGATGATTTTAATGTTTGGTTCGTACCTAGTCCTGAAGTGATTCCCCACTGGACATACATTTTAAAAGTGTTCACGTTAAAAACATGGATTTTGTGGTTTGTTGCCTTATTGACTGAATCATTTGGTCTGCTTTTAGTTAAAACTTTTTCAATCGTTCCTTTTCCACATTTGAACATTTATGAATTATTATTAGATTATTGTTCATTTTTCAAGGATTTGCTCGTTATTTTTCTTGATCAACCAGCATCAAATACGGTGACGAATCCTGGTATTGCTGAATTCTTTTTTTGGTTTGTTGTTCTGGCCTCTAACCTCAACTTGAACACAATTTATAAGACGAAATTTATCTTTTTCTTATTAGGTCCAAGTTATTATCCAAATAATTTACAATCGCTGAAAGACGTTTTCGAAGCTGGTATGAATTACACTTGCGATCGATTTTTTTTACCTCATTTATATGAAGCGTATCCACACTTAAAGCTGTATATCGATTCCCGTTTTTCTTCCACTTCCGCCGAAGATGGAACGTGGCGGACCAAAATAACACAAGATCGAACGATTGCCGTTCTTAAGGGACGCCTTCATATAAACTACGAATATGCCGAAAAATTTTTGGATGAAACAGGTCGTAGCAAGGTTCAACCTTTAAATCATAACTATGCGAGACTTTTATATGGTTTCATTATGAAGAGGGAACATATATTATTAACCAAAATTGCAAGACTGAATAATTTGTTGAAGGACCATGGATTTGCTGAACGTATTGTGGAAAAATATGACAAAAAAATATATAATGCTCCAGTACAAGAAACCAAAAAGATTGGATTGAAAATTGTAGAATTTCCATTGATACTATTATGTTACGGCCTTTCATTTGGTTTCTTTGTTTTTCTTATTGAAAAAATCATTTCGCGAATCATTAATTCTCGATAATATGATTAACTTCTTCATTAGGTACTGGAATTATTATGTTATAAACGATTATTATTTGTTTAGAAATATTGATTGAACAAAATACTATTTCAAACTCTGTTAAAATAATAATATATAATATAAAAGTAGTAGTATTTGATTCTTTCATCATTGCTTTGCTCTTGTATCATTTTTCTTTCCTCTTCTTTTGATAGCAGGGACCTCAAGGTTAAGAAATGTTTCAATATTTATTGTTTTTCGAGCCTATTGACAGAGGCGTGCTAAGTTCCCCACCGCCCGCAAAAAAATTTTGGGACCCTTACCCCCGTCCAAATAGGTTAGCTTATTAGGAAATTGGGGGCCCCTAATAGTCCGGGGCCCCCGCACCGCGGGCCCTGCGGGCTTGTAAGGCACGCCCCTGCCTATTGATGATTTCATTCTCGGTATATCCATTCTCATGTTATACCTTTCGTTGTAGAAAATGCTGGGTTCACAGATTTTTCGAACTAGTTCAACCAATATTCTTATGACTCCTCGTTTCAGATTAGGATGGTGATCCGACAGAGCATACAAGATATGTCCCTATGTGTTGGCTTCCGATATACAATGTGGAGCATTGTTCCTTTTTTCTCTATCAGGACGTCCAGAAAGAGCAACGGTTTTCTTTTTTCTCCTCCGTGGTGAACCTGATATTAGGGTCTCGAGTGTTCAAATGACCGAGGAAATGTACCAGATTTTCACTTCCATGACTCCATACTACAAAGCTGTCATCTACATATCTACATAGACCCCTGATTTCCGTGGAGCGAAGTCGATAGCTTTTTGTTCAAAATATTCCATATAAAAATTGGCGATCACTGGACTGAGTGGTCTTCCCATGGCGTTGTTTCTTTGTTGTTTGTTCGTAGATGCTGTTTTGTATAGAAAGTATGTTGATGTCATACAGAGGTGGAATAACTTCGTGATGTCCTTCAACATCGAAGCTAAGCAGAATGTCGTTTGGATTGATTTTTACGCCCTGGATTTTGCTGACTTGTGGCGAACCCTTAAATGAAGCTATTACTATATTCTCGAGGGGTTTCAGCAATGATGCAAGATGTTTAGCCAGATTATACGTGGGCGATACAGGGGCACTTACTATCTGTCTTAGTGGAACATCATTTTGATGTATCTTTGGCAGGCCATAAAGTCTAGGTGGCTCGGCATCCGTTCTCCAAATCTTTTTCTGGGCGTCCTGTGTGAGTGAATACGTTTTGATTAGCTCGATAGCTTTCCTAAGTTTGGCCTAGGTGGAATTCTTCTTCAGAGATTGATAGATGACACGGTTTCTTTTGCACTGTAATCTCCTCTTTCTCCTTATCGGCGGGCAGGATGAAAATGCTGGTATCTTTTTCACCCTTTTTAAGGCTGTTTTTCTTTTTCGAGGTGTTCCTTGCCCACGGTTTGGCTTTATGAACGATTTTGGGCAGTTTCAATCCAAATTCTCTCAGCCTCTACTGTGTCAAGATGTCTGATGGCGGTTTTGGTGCTCGCTTTGATTTTTTTAAGTACAAGGATGGTGGGGACGGCGTCAGCAAATTCGTTTCACTCTTCGTTAGAAAATTTTCTATCAAACTGAATACCAGCAGCTTTGGATCTGCTCCCTCAACAAGGTTTGATTCTGCTTTTTGTCGTCAGAATATGGAGGAAAGTGTCATTTTCTGATGACGTTGTATGAAAATATTTCTAGTAAGGCGTACAGTTTGTGAAAAGGCCTTGCAGAATTAGGTCGTGTAGATTTAGAAGATTGGCTCATACGGCGATTGGTATCTCCCTGACGTCGGCAATCATTGTGGCGAGTTGATCTGTTTTCAGCTGTTCTGAAAAGTCGTTGAATGTCACGTATTCCAGTCCACTCACGGATATTCTTCAAACAAGATATCCGCCTTCTTCCAACTCCTCTGCGACCGTCTATTTTGCCTTTCATAATCAGTTGAAGAATATTATAAACGTTCACTGCGAAGGATATGTCCTAGATATGTAATTTTACGACATTTTACCGTTTTCAACAATTCCCGACTGACATTTGCTCTATTTAAAACGGCGTCATTCGTTTACATAGCAACCCATGGGATTCGGAGCATGCGTCTATGCAGCCACATTTCAAATGCCTCCAAACGCCTGATCGTGGTAGCCTTAAGGGTCCAGATCTCGGCTTCATATAATAACACAGACCATATATAACATTTCACCAATCTTTGACGAAGTTTTAAATTCAGACCGTCATTACAAAATAATGTTTTTGTAAAGAGACTATTCTATCATCTCTTTTTATTGTCTATGAATTTGGTTTCTATAGTAACTTCCTGGTTATTCTAAATAACTTGTCATTTTATGAAATTACCTTTGTACATAAAATCTTGTTAGCACTAAATAAAACCACGAAGTATTTCTTAAACATTGTATTTCCATTACGTATCGAACAGCAAAAACTTAAAAGTTTTCATCTTTATGAATCTTGTGTGAGCTGCTTCAATTCTACATTTTATTTCGTTATCTGAATCAAGTTATTCTGTCAGGTAACATCCGAGGTATTTGAAATGAGGTACTCTTGAGATATTTTGCTCGTTCACTTGCAGAGAAGCGTTTGGGTATGACAGGCGGCTAAATAATATAAACTTCGTTTTTTCGACATTTATGTTCAACCCCATTTCCTTTCCTGCTATATTAACTGAGTCGAGATGATGTTGTAGATCCTGGAGACTATCACAAAGAATGGCTGTGTCGTCGGCATAACGAATGTTGTTGATGAGTACACCATTAATTTTAACTCCATATTCTTGGTTCTGCATAGCCTTCTTGAAAACGATGTCTGAGTATAAATTAAATAACATTGGTGACAAGACGCACCCTTGTCTCACGCCCCGCCGAATACGACATTCATCAGTTAATTTTCGATGGACACGTACCATAGCTCGTTGTTGCCAATACAGGTTTCGAATAATCCGCGTATCTTTACCGTTACTCAGAATATCTATTAGTTTAGTATGTTGTACCTTATCGAACGCCTTTTCGTAATCGAGAAAGCACACAAAGACATCTTTGCATTGATTACGACTTTTTTGAAGCAGTATGTTTAAAGCGAGCATTGCCTCTGTGGTACCAAAAGAGTTCCTAAAGCCAAACTGGGTGTTATCTAAATTTTTTTCGTATTTGCTCCTTATTCTCCGATGTATGATATTTAGAAAAACCTTTAAAGCATGACTCATGAGACTTATTAATCTATAATCACTGCATTTTTTTGGGCGTTGTTTTATTGCGATTGCAATAAACATAGATTTTAACCATTCTTCTGGTATTTCACCAGTGTTGTATATATTGTTAAATTCAGATTCAGATATTTAAATTTGGCGCGCTTACGACTGATCGCGGTATTCGAGTACGATTGATTGTGGTTGCTCACGCATGTGCGTCGAGACGACGGTAAACGTCTCGGGCAGACACTGCTTGACTTGAACCAAGTAAGGGGTGAAAGAAAATCTAATAATATTAAGAAATTGTTTAACCAAAATCATGATATTATCTTCATGAATCATTTGTAGGAGCTCTATTGGTATATCGTCAGGTCCAGCGGCTGTTTTAGTTTTAGCAGATCTTATACTAAAAAATACTTCGGACTTTAAAATTTCTGGGCCTTCATCGTTGTATATATTATTTGGTTCATTTGGTCTGGTGTCTTCAAAAAGTTCATTTGTCCTATTTGTCCGAGATGCTTTTTCTCCAAAACCACATCCAAATATCCCTCGTTTAACACTCTTTGTTTTATAAGCCCAAATCTCTTCAGTCATCCAGCGACGTTTGCTCGTGTAGATCCAAACGAACCTATATGGAACGGTAAAAATACTTCCATTATGGCTTCTTTCTAAAATTGAAGACACATCGAATTGCAGGAACTCCTGTCCTCAATGCCTCAAAGGTAATGCAATTGGAAATATTGCTAAAAGCACAATTTGCCTCTTTTACACGGAATACTCAATCCTAGGCACAATTTTTGTTTTTTTTTCGTCACTACAATTATTGGTTGGATTGCTAAGGAAAATAGTGAACCTCTTCAAAATTCGAAACTATGGTCAAAGTGTCGCACATCTTTAGATTAAAATACGTTTGGCCACCAAATATTTATATAGATATAGATATTTATTAAACAAAACAATTTATTTCATGTTGTTCCCTTAAACTTTCCAAACATGCATATTTCTAGCCTCGATTATATTTGAATTTTACATTACCAATCACTGAACTAAATAAACAACACATTAAAATATTGGATATTAAATCAACTAAAGTAATTTAAAAATTTAAATCGAACGAAATTCAATCTGTAATTGGTAATAACTTAAGTATATCGGAAAATATTCAATATAGAAATTAATACGAAAAAAAATTCAAATTCAATTTTTCTCTAATTCGTTTCGAGAAATATAAATCAAACCTGACATCTCGCAAAAAAATCCATATATGTGATTAAATAATTGAACTAACTGTACATTAAGCATTTACGTCTTGTGTAATCCTATGGTATCAGTCGATTCAATGATATATTTTTGCATCCAATACTAATTACATTTCTCTAACGATGAAAAATCAAACCATTCCTTTATCAAAATACTTCATCGTTCTAATTTTGGCGTCTACAGAATATAATTTCAATTGTTCAATTCCGAGTAATCCAAATATGGAATTGTCAATTCCAGCAATTCGACGAGAGTATGGGGTTGAGTATGAATCAACAACAATGGTCACGTATCAACAGATTATGGATATTCAACAAGATGACCTTAATGATTTAATAACAAACAACCACATTGTGTGTCGTAATTATACAACGTATCTCGATTCTAAATCTGTTGACAACATCCCTGAAGTACTAACAAGGGATTTGAAGTATAAACCAAAATCTCCTTTCTCCGTTTGCTATTATGGACCATATACACCTTATACAATATGTTCAGATTGCACTGGAGAAAAAGGGATCAATCTCGACTGGGTGAATCTAATTCTGGAACGTATTGGCGTAACGGAAATTGTATACGAAAAATATCGATATGAAACTTATGATAAGCTAAAAAGTAAACTCACAAATGGTACCTGCGATATTGCACTCGGTGGTTTATTCGCTGGACAGGATAAAACTTTGGTATACTTTTTTCCCATCAATGATGATTTTGATGTTTGGTTTGTACCTAGTCCTGAAATGATTCCATACTGGAGGTATCTTTTAAAAGTGTTCACATTAGAAACATGGATCTCGTGGTTTGTTGCTTTATTGACTGAATCTTTTGGTCTGCTTTTAGTTAGAATTTTTTCGGTCGTTCCTTTTCCACATTTGTATGTGCATAAAATATTATTGAATTATTCTTCATTTTTCAAAGATTTGCTTCTCATTTTTCTTGATCAGCCAGCATCAAATGCGGTGATGAATCCAGGTGTTGCTGAATTCTTTGTTTGGTTTATTATTCTCTCCTCAAACCTTAATTTAAACACAATATATAAGGCAAAATTTATCTATTTTTTATTAGGTCCAAGTTACTATCCAAATAATTTACAGTCTCTGGAAGATGTTTTTGATGCTGATATGAATTACACTTGCGCTGGATTCACTTTACCTCATTTATATAAAGCCTATCCACACTTGAAGCTCTATCTCGATACTCGCTATTCTTCTGCTTCTGCCGAAGATGGAACTTGGCGGAACAAAATAACGCAAGATAGAACGATCGCCGTTCTCAAGGGACGCCTTCATATGAATTACGAATATACCGAAAAATTTTTGGATGAAACAGGTCGTAGCAAGGTTCAACCATTACATCCTAACTATGCGAGACTTCTATATGGTTTCATTATGAACAGGGAACATGTCTTAGTACCCAAAATTACAAGATTGATTGATTTGTTAAAGGACCATGGATTTGCTGGACGTATAGTTGAAAAATATGATAAAACGAAATATATTGCCCCGGTACAAGAAACCAAGAAGATTGGACTAAAAATTGTAGAATTTCCATTGATACTATTATGTTACGGACTTTCATTTGGTTTCTTTGCTTTCCTTATTGAAAAAATAATTTTTCGATTTATCAATTCTCGATGAGGAATTGTGTTCGATTTATTATATTATAAGTATAGACGAATATTATAGACACTGTCTGATTGAACAAAATACCATTCTGGGTTTCTTAAGAATAATATAGCGTATATGCAATTAAATTATTTGGTGTTTTCATTTTCATAACTTTGATTTGCCCTCGCCATAGTTTGAGATATTTCTTTCTTACCAGGCACCTCAACGTTAAGAAAGGTTTAAGTATTCCTTGTTTTTCGGAGTGAGAATTTCGTTCGGGGAAAAGGATAAGTCAAAATGTATTTTCTGCAAGCTGTTGGCGTTTGATTCTCTATGGAATCGATATCCTCTTCCACGCCTTTTGTAGCGATCTATTCTATATCATTTTCATCTAGATTTTAGTTCCTTCAAATTATAACCTTTATCCCCTTTTCTGCTCCACGGCTTTCTTGGCTAGTCATATAGAAATAATACCCGAGAAGAGATTCTGTATAAATCTCTCGTTAAAAGTTAATTATCCTGTAGCACGTGATTGCCATCGCAACTATGTATATTCAGAGATTTCTTTTGCTTATTCATTTTTAAATAGCACAAACATTCGCTAAATCTTACAGACTGACCCTCCTTTTCTTTGCCGAATTTATATCAATTTCGTGTATTATTGTTAAATTTACCAAATCCTACAATTCTCTGTTGCTTATGCCAAGTTTTAATCAGTCGTTTTATTCTGACAGCAGTTTCATTGAAATTATTCATGAAAGGAGCTATAAATGCAAAATATCTGTGAACTTTGGCAAATGTCTGCAAATTTAGCAGAAATTTTTTTTAAACATTGAAATGTTCCTAATTTTACATCGAATTTATATGCACCTTGTATATGATTTCCATTTAACTAAATATTTGATGTTCGGCAAAATTTTCTTCAATATTTACCAAAAAGAGGGAATAATAGAAAAATTTATTGATTTTCTTTGACAAATTATTGAACCTAATGTGGTCTTACTTTTTGAAGTTTGATAAGGTTTTGCAATTATTCACAAAAACACAAGTTTTATTAGACAAACGTGTTTATTTTCTCATGTATCTTTCAACATCTTTTGTAAAATTTTAATCAGTTGCACTAAAATTATTCATTGAGAGAAGTTAGAAATACAGAATATCTGTGAATGTTTTCACATCTCTGCAAAGGTCTTGCAGTGTCCTTAATTTTCTTTGCCAAATTTAGATGAATCTTGCAGATAATCTCAAGTTAACTTGAAGATTTATGTTAAAGTTCAGCAAAATTACCCAATTGCCTGGTTATTTTCCATGCACCATCAGAAAACCGGATTGGGCATTAGGATATTTAAAATTCCGTAAAATTGGATTTTTCATTACATTTATGTGAATCAATCTCCATTGAATACTATTGCATGCTTTTACTTTCCTGAAGCTCTATTCTATATTTATCGTAGCAACAAAGAATAATTCCAATGAAAATCAGGATGATTCCACAAATCACTCCTGAAATAAAGGATAAATAAATCTTTCAAAAGTAGAAGATTAATTGACACTTACTTTTGTTGGGCAATGTCTCACCTAAAAACCAACCAACAAGAGCAGTGAAAACAAAGGTAAGGGAATTAGAAACCGGGACAGCTAGGGATAAATCAGTTTTTACAAGAGTTAAAAAGTATAGCACAGAACCCAGCTGATTTAATGCTAAAGGAATCAGGTACTGAAATGGAGATATTCAGAAATCATACAAATGAATATTATATTCTATACCTGTATGTTAGTAAATAAATATTTTACTTCCAGCAAAAACTGTTTCAATCTGGATTCCGCTTTTATCTCAATTATTCTACTGGAATTTTTTTTCAGAAGTGGGTTTGTCCCTCCCCACAATATTGCCACAACAATGAGGGCACCTGAAAGTATTCTGATTTAGCATCATGTTCTGCTGAACTTGTTTTGGATATCAAAGATCGATAAGAAATTGAGAAGACATAGCAGTAGGGAGAAAATTTTGGTTTTTTATTTTAGGAAAACGGCATATCAGAAAATGAGAAAACGAAATACGAATTGACATAAATTATAATTTAAATCCATTATTTTATATATATGTTTTTTCCAGAGAACTTAAAGATAACCTCAAAACTGTATAGGCTATAGAGGTTTATTTAAATCGTTGAATCGTGGTTTGAATTTTTATAACTACTCATTCAAAGTTTGAATAACTAAATATATAGGTATCAACCTACCGGTTTCAAATAACATGGTACTTAAAATTTAATCAATTTCTTTTTGCCATACCATCAAGATAAGCAAACAAACATAACTTAAATAGACCGCGCAAGTTTAACGTCACCACAGAAGTAGTGACAGTCGACTTGTGTTATCGTTCACAGAAAAGAATATTTGACAAATATATTTGGCAATTGGCAGTCTATTGTGTCAAGTTGTGGAGTGGGACGAAAATAAATGAAAATAAAATATTGCCAAGATGATATTGAAATTGTTATATTGATCCGACGATCGTAAACAAAATTATTAAATCCAACTGGTGCAACAAATGTAAAAATCAGCTGGTTGTCCAATCGTTTCCTACGTAATGATAAAAGTTTTTACTGTGTGATGATATTTATTTTCGCATTTCCTTATTATGGTAAGTTCAATTTGAATGGTTGTCATTTGTTCTGAAATGTTTCATTTTTCTTGTAGATGCTGCAATCAAAATGTCGTCATTCAAGCGCAATTCCCGAAGTAACTTGCTCATTCTGCAGTCTCACTACTCCTCAACAGCTGCTCGACATTTGCTTTGATTACATCAGTAAAAATTTGGAAACGATAGCAGTGAAAGATTTACAGACAGAAAAGTTGGCTTTGAAGCCGGGTGTTGCGTTGCCAGTTGAGTTATGTGAAAAATTGCTTAACCTTAGATCGAGCAATGACAGCAGTGTTAGTTCAGAATTCGTCAATATATTTCGCGATCGAAGCAGCACTCGTTTGAAAAGGGTGAAATTGAAAGGCGAACATGTAACAGACCAAGATTTGGAAATACTCCTTGCGCATAGATTGTTAGAATTAGATATAGCAAATTGCCCGAAGATATCGAAGAAATCAATAGAAATCTTATCGGAGTTTGGCTCGAGCTTACTGTCACTCTCCATTGTTAATACAAACCTTTTTCATGAAAAAGTTTTCAACAGAATATCGACTGAAAACACATGTTTCATTTTTCACACTCCAGCTTTAAGACGACTTATTTTACGGAACCTCCAACATCAACCTTTATTTTATCTACTGCTATTAACACCTATGAGCAGTTTGGCTCATCTGGATTTATCTAGTTGCGGTAATTTGGGTAGTTTGCATTATACGGTCCATCTGACAAATTTATCTTCATTGGTACTTCATAATGTGGGAAATATGGAGGAGAAGATTCCTTTTATTTGTAAGTTATCGAATTTGAGGCACTTGGATATATCACAATTCAGCGAGGATAATGGGAAATACACAAAACCTAATGAAGTCCTAGCTATGATTGTTAAGTGCTTGCCTTATTTGACTTCTTTGGATATTTCGGGAACAAATTTAGCTGGTCGAGGGGTTGCCGAAATGGAAGTTACTTCTTATCCTTCTGATATACCTGGACTGGTACATAGAGCCAATAATCCGTTTCAATTTTTGGGACTATATGAAACAAGCCATGATGCGTGCATGAGGCACGATATTCCTGCAAAATTGGTGAGAAGTTTTCATTCTCCTAAATTATATTGAATTAGTTTTCAATAATTCTGAAGAATATTGGTTATCAATACTGCGAATAAAAAGTGTTATCTAATTATTCATTTGTTCTAGGTTGCAGGAAATGCTAATGAAGAGCAGGTTTTGATAGCGGCTTTAGCGTATATGGATAGGCCAGAGATGTTGCAGAAAGTATTGAATGAATTGTTCCATTTCTTTCGTTACGAAAGTTGTGCTTTTGTTGGCCAAGCTTTGAATATTGTTCTGGAAGCCATGACGAGACATCTGAACGAGAGGCACATTCAAATATCTGGCAGGTGATGCTTCCCAATATTAAAGTTCTCCTATAATAAAAAAGTCCTTCTATTTTAGCGCTACACTTTTTTACATTGTGAAAGGTACAGGGGCCGAAGAACTGAATAGTGCAATGAGAGTGAAGAAAAAAATCATAACGACTTTATTGAATGGTATGGCAGCTCATATAAACGATGACACAATGATGAGAAATGGATGTCTGACGTTATGCCAATTTAAGATACCGAGTGATGTGGTTAGTATTTTTACTGATGGAAATTTCAAAATAAGACAGTTGTCTGATGGATAATATGTAAACAGCCCATGGGATACGTTTGTATTTAAAGAGCGTAGCCTTTCCTCTGAGATGAATTAATAATTTCTCCTTTAGAATTATTGCTTTTATGAATAGATTCACGTGGTTATTCATTCAACTAATCTTTCATTGAATTGAATCACTAAACGTTTGACAAGATTTGGAAAAAAATATGTCACAGCTATTGATGAACAAGATCCTGATTCATTAGTATGCTTATCTGAATATTAGGACCTCCAATCTAACGTGCAAAAGTCACTCAGGATTATAACAGTGGAGCAATACTCAAGCGCCCTATCAAATGTGACCTTGACTAAAATCGTCAAGTTACAATGTAACAGTTTTGATGTGTTTATATGGAAGTTCGTTCATTAAAGCTGTCTCAAGGACGTTTAAGTCAAATCGATCTTACTTAATCACTTAATTTCAATACGGTAGAACCAGAAAGAGTGTTTAATCGAGTGTGAATCAGATTATTCCGAGTTTTGACTTCTGAGAATTTTTTCGGCTTGTCTTTGACATCTGGTGCCCCCCAAACTTGAAGATCGAAACAAACAAAAATATTGAAAAATTAAAGATCATAAAAATGAAAAAGGTCAAAACTGGCGACATAAGTCAGAGCAAACAAAAATAAATTTCGATTTTCGGTTCGTAATCTGAATTCTTTTCAATTTAACAGAATTTTGATGCACCAATGTAAGAGGATTATGATAAAATTAGTGCCGATATTGTTGTTAGTTATAAACTATGTTAGATATGTCTCCTGAAACAATTGTCAATTGACAAACGACGCGGCACGTGCATTAACAGGCGTGAAGGTCAAGTAATTGTTCACTGTCAATTGTTTTTCAATTTTCTGGTCAATATACCTGATCATATACCTCAGTCTTATTCATGAATCACTTATTGGTGAAGCTTAACGATATTCAGTTTGGTAGTGTTTCGCAAAAAGACACAAGCTCTGGGCTTAATATGTTTTTTCTCGAATATTTAGAACCGAACTTTTAGGACACTTTCGAATTAAGTAAAATTTTCTTGGAACCACATTTTGCCACTACGTCGTTGAACTGATGAATATATGAATATTAAAATGTATTGAAAATTTCGACAGTAAATAAATTTTCGACGATCGTCCCGAAATTTCGGAAGATTTACGAAATATTCAAAAATTTTCAGAAGAGAAAAGATATTCATAGAGCACATGTTACAATTTTGCGAAGAATCTTCAATCCGATTTTTATGTACTTTTCATTATTAAGACAAAATGAAAGCAAAGCCTCCAAACATTACAGAATACGAATGGATCATGGAGATTTAAATATTTCATATAAATCCGACATGTAATTTTTTGAGAACATAGAATGTGCGAATCACGGTTTCAAACTTGTAATTTACCTCTTCTTTTCAAAACACTATGGCCAGTTCAGCTAGAATAGCTACTGAATCATAACATAAGCACTGAAATCTACGAATCGCCCTTAATGTTTAAATAGCTTCATATACTTTTTATTTCGAAAACCAATCTTTCTTCTATCTTCATTACAGTTATTTGAATATGACCGATTAGTGGATATTTTGTTGCACTCTGTCAATGGATTACAACAGGAAAGTTTTGTACAAAGGATAGGAATTTATTTATTGAATTCATTGGCATGTCAAGTGGACGGCAAACAAAAAGTCAAATTAGGGGAATTAGGTGCAATAAGCGTAAGTTGATATTGTCACCATCAAAATATTAAAATTTATAATCGATTTTTTCAATAGAAAATGATTTCGTTGATATCGGATCGACTTGAGAGAGGTTTATGTGATGACGTTTTGGAGGTAGCCTGGTCTACAATGTGGAATGTTACTGATGAAACACCGTGTAATTGTCAGAAATTTTTGGAGAAGAATGGTATGGAATATTTTCTGATGTGTCTTCAAGTGAGTCAAAATTCCTTCACACCTATACAGCAAAATAAACGAATTTGTTCTTGAAGAAATTCCCTCATAAAGACGAGCTTCTCAGAAATATGATGGGTCTACTTGGAAACGTGGCCGAGGTTCAATATTTGAGATACTATCTCGTTACTCCTGAATATTTGACCGTTTTCTCCGATCTCTTAGATTCAAGGAGCGACGGAATCGAAGTTAGTTACAATGCAGCGGGTGTGATTTCCCATATTGCTTCAGACGGTCCAGAGGTAACTTATTCAACTGTGGAGGTATGAAACTGGAAAACGTTCAGAAAATCTCTATGCAAGTTCTGATTTAATTTGATATAGAAATTAGCAATTTCGCGGAAAATTCCGGATTCATACAGATTATGCAGAAATGTCAGAAGAGATATGATTATGTCACTTCAAATTTAAGGTATGGACTGTTGCAAATCCATCTAGAAGTTTCGTCTTGAATAAAATGGTTGTGGCGATCAGCCGTTGGGATTTGAATTCCCCCAGAAATATTAATTATAGGTCTTTCGAACCAATTTTGCATTTGGTTCGTATCTATCATACACCAGAATGTCAGCAATGGGCTACCTGGGCATTGGCGAATTTAACTCAAGTTTATCGTAAGTGGAAATTCCGATTGATATACGTATATAATGATTCTTTTTTTAACAGCGGAAAAGTACTGTGGGTTAGTAGAAAGGGAAGGCGGACTGGATCTTCTCCATGAGGTGATCAATCATCCTTCTCCACCTAGACAAGTGAAAATGCTAGCTGACATTGTTTTGAAAAATTGTCAGAATTACAAAGAACTTCTGGAAAAAATTGTTGAATGTCTGGATGGTTAAGATGTACTGATGAAAATTTCAATTTGTACTAATGGTGAGAATTGTTTTTTGATTCCATAAAATGCGATATTAACTTCGCTAAACGCTGGATTCATTCGAAACGGGAAATTTTAAAAATCGATTTTATGAGAATATTCCAAATAATTTTTTCAAATACGTATATTCAATGCCTTTAAGCAAAGTGATCTGTTATCTTTATGGATGTGTTTGAATTGAATTGAGGTTTGCTTTGTATATATTTTAACTTTATCATTTTGAGGATAAATAACAGATTTGGTTGAAATGTGAAATTTTTATTTTGATTATTATATTTTCATTTCATTATATTTCTTTAATAAAACGTTGATAATATTTCTCTTAGTTTCATATTCGAGTGTATCAATTTTCTATTACTAGAAAATTCAATACAGTGAATATTTTGTTTTTATTTTAACCAACTGGTTTACAAAATTCATTAACTATATGAATTCCAATTGACATCTCGGTAATCCCAAAAACCGTTTCCAAACTTAACTTGAACAGAGGAGATATGTTTAAACGTACAAAAATGGCATTTGAGCATACTATTCTGTAGAAGAGTCACGATGAAATTACCACAGAATATGTTCTGTGCAAACTCATAGATAAAGTAATATATTACCATCATGGAACTATAATTATAGTTCCATGATTACCATTGACTAATAATAGTATTATTAGTCAATGATATTACTTTATTATGGTGGAAACTACTATAACCATTGACTAATAATATTAGTCAATGCTATAACCAAAGAATATAACATTGTCTTTGACACTTTATTCTCTGCTTTAACCTTAAATTTAAAATAAATATTCGTTATTAAAATATCAAATATCAACAAATAATTTTCATACATGAGAAATTATGTCTGACGATAAAATGAAACAACAAATTTTGGAACTTGAAAAACAAATTCAAGGGATTAAACAGCAACAAGCACAATTAGCAAATAAATTGAAAATTTTGCAATCGAAGAAGGATGATTTACAAAGCCAATACGATCTTGAACGAATCAAGAACCTACGAAACAATGAGGATTGGATCAACAGAGAGTTTCCTTGGTCTAAAACGATTGTAAGAGTTCTCAAAGACAGATTCAAATTTGATGAGTTCAGATCGAAACAGTTAGCAGCTATAAATGCAACACTCAATAAAAAAGATGTGTTATTATTAATGCCAACTGGAGGTGGAAAAAGTTTGGTCTACCAATTACCCGCAGTAATTGATAAAGGAATGACCCTAGTTATTTCTCCCCTGATTTCTTTGATTGAAGATCAACTGATAGCGTTGAAAAAATTTGGAATCAAAGCAGATTCAATCAATAGTACAACTGATAAAACACGCAGAAAAGACATTTACTTATGGATGACTAAACGAGAACATGGTCTCAAGTTGTTGTACGTAACACCTGAATGGTTGGAAAGGAGTAAACAGTTTATGTCATATTTACAGAAATGTTTTGCTGCCAAAAATTTAGACAGGATTGCGATCGATGAAGTACATTGCTGCTCCACTTGGGGGCATGATTTCAGAAAAGAATACCAGTTTTTAGGTAAGTCATATCAGTAGAGTATTTTCCCAAATATCTATTATTTTACATTTTTTTCAGGACTGCTTAAGCCAATGTTCCCCGATGTTCCTTTTATCGGACTTACAGCAACTGCAACAATGAATATCTTAATTGATACACAAAAAATGTTAGGCATGGAAGATTGCACAGTTATAACAGCACCATTCAATAGACCAAATCTGTTTTACCAAGTCATACAAAAACCAAGCTCCAAAGAAGAATCTTTAGATTTCATAGCAGATTTACTTCAGAACAAATACAGAGACCAATCTGGAATTATTTATACAACAACCATAAAAGAAACTGAGACTTTAACTGAAGGTTTACGTAATAAAGGTCTGAAGATTATGAACTATCATGCACAACTTGAAGCAGGTATTAAGAGTCGTGTTCATGAAAAATGGCTGTCAAATAAATACCAGGCAGTAGTGGCAACAATAGCGTTTGGCATGGGTATTGATAAACCTGACGTCAGATTTGTTATTCATTATTCAATGCCAAAAAGTATGGAAGGATTTTATCAAGAAAGTGGGCGTGCTGGAAGAGATGGCAACAAATCTGATTGCATTTTAATGTTTGCGCTCGCTGATTATTTTAAAGTTCTAGGCATGGCTTCTTCTAAAGTAGAAGAAAACAATGCTCTTTCAGTTCTTAATTATTGTTTGAATAATACAAGGTGTCGTAGATCTTTGATTGCTGGACATTTTGAGGAAGTTTGGGATGAGTCAAATTGTAACAAAATGTGCGATTTTTGTATGGTTTCCTCTAGTTTAGTTTATTATGATATTACAAATGCTTGCGCAGCAATTCACCAAATTATCTCGGCAGCCAATAATGGCGATTGCAAACTAACATTGTTGAAACTTGTTAATTCTTGGTTCAGGCAAAGTTGCAAAGAATTTTCTCTTCCTGCATTTTCAAAACCGGAAATTAAAAAATTAGACGCTGAAATGATAATTTCATATTTATTAATGATGGGTCATTTGAAAGTTGAAAAAGGATATAATTTATATAGCATAATTTTTTATTTGCAAAGGGGGAGAATTCCTACTAGCAAAATTGAAATTTGTTTACCAAGTAACATTATTTTGCGTGGTTTTAAAAAGAGATCTGCTGATGAAGTTGTTGGAGTGGATGATGATGACCCACCTTTGAAGAAAATGAAAAAATGAGTTTTTTTTACCTTCCAGAAATGATTCGTATTATCTGTTGGTTTTTCTAATTGATGTATCTGTCTTTTCCTCCTTTTGCAGATACCAAAGTAATTCAACATGTATTTTTCGGTGATGAAGATTACTTATTGAAAAGTTTCATATAAATACATTGTACTTAAGCTGTATAATAATGTACAATATATTTTTTCAAATATAAGATGGACTATATGTAGACTTCACATATAAAAAATTCTGAAAAATTCTGTTTAAATACTGTTAGTTTTGTACATTTTCCAATTACGAAGCTTTGTACGAAAAAGTAGAAAAAAATGAGACTTTATTCATGATAACGATGAAAAAGAATCGAAATAATGAGAAGACTAGTTAAAAAGAATAAACAGATACCTACTAAGAAGATATGTGAGACAACGCTTATTTGAATGGCAAAAAAGTTGGAGAAGGAATTTTAATTGTAATAATTGCAAAGAATTTGTGACGAGATTAATAAAGAAAATAAATAAATTGTTCGCGCGAACATTACTTCGATTGAAGACTGTTTCACATAAGAAATTAAAAGTTCTTATGGATCACCATTTGGATAAGGTCGATGCAGACCTAGCAGATCTTAGCTGATCATTCAGAGGATGAGTATTTACAAGAAAAAGAGAGTTTTGGTGATTACTTTACGCCCGTTCTAAAATTACACAAAAATGTACATCCTTCAGCGTCATCCGCAAGTATCAGCAATAGTCATACAGTGACACCATGGAAGCAGCTGTAGTAGATTATAATAATATTTCTAGTCCTGCAGATTCGACAGGTGAAGCAGATTCTGAAACGGTTTTCAGATGATGCAGAAAGAGAACCTTTCTCATTGACAATACATTCTATACACAGCACTCATTTCTTTAAAATCACGGCGAATCTTACTAAATATCACGTCTGAAGCAATGGAAAAGTTCACATGCTTCTGGAATGAACACATTATTGAGCTCTTTTATCATTGATATGGGTTTAAAAAAACAAAAATTCCAGATTACTGGCTTAGAAATACATCATATAGAAATAAAGTGCAGAATGTTATGTCCAAAAATCAAAAAAATTGGGGATTAATACTGAGAATGGGGTGTATGCTTTCGCTCCCGTCATTCTCTCACTAAGCAATTCTGTTTACTTTGTACTCTTTTTCTGAAGTTCCCTGTCATTGCTCTTTTAGTTTTCTTCTTTAGTCATTTTATTCAAAAACGCAGCAGTCATTTGTGGAACGAGCCATAATATCCAGGAACGTTTCCGAAATGACGTTCACGGAAAGACGATTTCATATAAGCGCGCACTTTCATTATGTGACGCCTGTTTTAAATGTTGCTTTATATTATCAATAGTGCGATATTTGACAGTATTTTGTTGTCTTAAAAAATAATTCCATTAATTATCAAAAGTAATAAATGAGTTCCCGAAATGGAGGACTATTAATCTAAGCATTGAGAGGTTTACATTTAATATACAATATATGTGCCAGTAAATACACAACAGCCTGCTCGATTATTGTATGCGCTTGCCCAGCTAACAAAGTGAGCGGGTATAAAGCTGGATACTTTGCCGTCGTTACGCGATCAACGTGTGTGTGTGGCAGAATTTTCTGTTCCGTTACAGCCTAAAAGGCACTACGTAGATCGACAAAATTTTAGGTGAAGATGGATATCAATGGATTCCAGGTCTGATTCCTTATTCCATGGCAATCAGAACACTAATTCTCCAGATATATTCGAAAAACTGCAAGATTTTCGGGAATTTTTCGCGACTTTATTTTCAGAGCCAGAAGTTTGAGATTTGGCCCAAATATATCTTAAAATGTATTTCCCAAGTAGAATGAGTAAAGAAAAGGAATATTTTACGCATAGCACAGCCTCCTGAACAGCCGACGCTCCTGAGTTTACACTAAAAGCTTTTTATTTTCTCTCACTATGATTGCCTTTGCCGATGAAGGTGCCACAACTTTTTTTTTTTGCTCTAAAAGAGCAAAACCAAATCAAAACAAAAATGCCAAATATTTTTTAACATTTTCTAATATAACTCAATTTCTAAAGCCAAACCAACGCTCTGAGTGTTTTACCATTCAATTGCTATCAAATGGAGCTACAATCGCCTTACTTACTATTCCTGTCTTAAATTAACCTTTCTGAAAAAAAAAATTTCAAACTTTCTGAAAGCACCGTTTTTTCGATAAGCGATAACCACGCTGCTAATAATTGCACCGCTTTCGATCTTTCACCAAACGTTTCACCGTAATGTCATGAACAATTGTTTCCCCTACTGTTTTTAGCTATGCCCTACCATTTTCACGAAAATCAATGAGACACATAAAAATAATCGATTCGGCAGATTTAACTTAGGCATTCTTAAACACGTATTTCCGATCCGATCCGTCCGAATCAGTCACCATGCGTCGTTGTCGTTCCGAAAAGAGAAAAGCATTTCGGATACTAAACTCTTCGAGAGAATGGCTACCGCCGGTTCTATACCTTTCGATCTCTTTCACTACATTGCATGGAACTGTTTGTTTGCTCGATGGAAAAACCGATTTAATTACCAATTGCTGTCCGAATCAATTTGATATTGAGATAAACACGTCTGTTTTTCAGACGAAGTGCGCTGTGTTCCGTAATTTTGCATATAGTAGGAATATCAGTTTCTATCTGATAAGTTTAAGTACAGATTATACAAATGGAACCTTTTTTTTCAGTCATAAAATGAATCGTGATTGGAATTTGTAATATTTATAATCATTATTACGTGTCTGATATACACTGACCATTTGCAAGCGTATACCTTCCGTTTTGGTATTAACAGAGCCAAATTACTCTCTTTCATCTACACCACACTTTAGAACCGTATATCCTCGCATTGGTTCGAAGAAAGTCAAAATGACGGAAAAAATAAAAATTCCGAAAAAAAAATTACAAATATTTGATTACTACTATGTGATGTACTCAACTGATTTGCTTGCTTCTTATTTCCCAAATGCTTTATTTAACGCCGAATTACGAAACGAATATAGTAAAAAAAAACGCAAACTAAAACTTTCAAAAAAATATGATTTCTCGTCAGCTGGTCACTCCTCTAGCAGTCCTGCCTGACGTCTGGATTTCCGATCCCTGTTGGGCGTGCATCTCTCTCATCCAGCCCCTAGAAAGAATTTAAAAACAACATAGTATAAATAATAAGGAAACGGTCAGTATCATCCAAACTAAAATACAATAGGGATGAAAGAGGGTTGGTTCAAACTTAACATGCAAGAACCAGGAGGGTTGGTCCAAACTGAACACGTAGTAAGAAACAGGAGAGGTGATTCAAACTCAACACATAAGAACCATGAGGGTTGATTCAAACTCAACATGTAAGAACCAGGAGGGTTGGTCCAAACTCAACAACCAGGAACCAGGAGGAGAGGAAAGACCTAGAGAAGGCGTCTACCCAGCTCAGCACGCTCGCCAGACGGACTTTCCACCCCCGCATCCTGTCTTTTATACCCATCGGGGATGCCTTCCTGCAATCTCCCACTAATTGCCCTACCACTTCATGGAAGAGGCTAATGCCTTCAAATTTTTAGTAACTCCTCGAGACGATAAAAGATATCGGTTGATTTGCTTCTTCAATTGTTGCAAGTTATATGTAGGTACTGGGAAATACCCCTGACGGCAGATAGTTCCACGGCTGGCTTTGATCCGTACAGAAACGATTTTTTATAATATCCTTACTGTTCGAAGAGTTGCGAAATTGTGGCAGTTATCAGTTTGTCTTGTTCTATGGTCGATAACGATGTTTCCAGGTATAATCACTGCAAGAGAATTAGAACTCTCTCCATTGTAGTATTGGTAAAATAAATTGAGGTCGGCCACTCTTTGACTATGATGAAGCGGCTCCTCATGATCTGAAAGTTACTCTCCTTTGGATAGAATCGAGGAAAGTGCTTTGGGGAAGACCTCCAGATATGTAAATAGTACTCAGTGGCGCAATCAGGATTGTTTCTTGAGGGAGTGGTCCGTCGATTCTAATTTGGTGGTAACACTAATGTCTCCTCTACGCTACTCGCGAAGTTCCTCGGCGAAGTACTTGGGAAAGGCCGAAGTGCGACACTACACACTCGTTCTACGCTCTACGGTCTCGATAGCGTACAAATGTTTGTAATGAACGGTCAAGTAGCAGCTGCCGCAGCAATGTGCACGCTTTCGTATTATAACTACGTGCATATTTCTACAATAGCCTCTGTATGTTGCAAAAAGCGATTCCTTTTTTTCTTTAGTTCTTCTTCGGTGACACTGCCTCACATGTGCGTATCACGGATACGCACCCAAGCATCATTAATTTCTTTCTTGTCCTTATGACGTTTGTCATTGCGGTTCCAAATAATTGTCTCTGTTTGCAGAGATACCAGGAACAACATAATTTGTTCTTATTGTCACCTCTACAGTACTCGCGAAGTTCCTCGGTGAAGTACTTAGCAAAGTCCGAAGTGCGACACTACACACTCTTCCAACTTCGTGATGAGCTCATTCTCTCTTCAGTCTCGATAGCGTGCACTTTGACTCGGTACGAAAACCGACAACAAATGGAAATAGCCCGGGGCGAGTTAAGGTTTGACGAGGTAAGCCGAAGTGCCTCTCTACATTATCGTATTCGTCGAACATCGTTCAACTTCGCTAGTAGTGTAGAGAAGACATGTGACCACGGTATATTGCTCATAATCACACGCTGGCACACATGGCGTCTGAATAAGAACTGAAGTCGGCCGAGTAGTGTAGAGCGTTGCTGCGTGAATGCATTTCGTATAATTTCGGGCACTTTGATTCGGTCGCAAAAACCTACAACAAATGGAAGTCGGCCGAGTTGAGGTAAAGTTTGATGAGGTAAGCCGAAGTGCCTCTCTATCGTATTCGTCTAACATCATTCAACTTCGCGAGTAGTGCAGAGAAGACACTTCACTCTTTGATCTGTAGTGGTGACTAAAAAAAAGGTAGTCAATCGATTTCTCGTTTATCTGAAGGGCACCGCCCCTCGAACTGTATTGACTGCCAGGCTGTTAGGGGGCAGGTGCCTGGGTGCACACCCCCACCCCCCGTTTGCCCTTGTGACAGTACTCAAGAGCGGGTTGCATCTGGAACTGGCGATATATTCACGATCTATACTGCCAGCTTTAAACGCCTTGGCAATGTCGGCTTTTGTTGTTCTTAGAAACATCATCGAACTAAGAATGAGAATTTGTTCATTGCACAATTGCCCAGCTCAAAATTCGACTGGATCGTGGCGTAGTTTTCTGTCAACCGCATTTTCTAGTTATCGAAGAAGTATTGCGCAAAAAATGTCGCGAGTAATTGAAAGTAACGTGCTTCCTATTGCAATTCATTCAGTCACATTTCATCGATATTCGTACAATTACGCCGTGTCCCCATTCGTCTAGAACAAAATTTAATGACCAAACACATATTCATGAGACCGACTAACTGGTCGATCATTGGTAGTTGTAGTTTACTGAGTGAATGTTAACAGTTTATTTGATTATTCAAACTTAGAATTTAGGCACCTATGATTTTTGATAGATGTCATATAATATAATAAATTGAAATTGGAAAAAGATCGATTGAAATTGAAATATTGAATTTTCTTGTTATTGAGTAAATAACAATTTGGTGAATCCGACTATCCCGACTATCCGACTATATCTTGACTATGAAAGTGAACGAAAGAAAGAAGAGAGAATTATTTGGTGTAAACAGAAATCTTCCAGTGGATTATGTGTGGCCGGATAATTTTGGGAAAAAAAGGAGTGAAAACGTAGAGCCTCGAGAAGCAAATGTTATTCCGATAAGTTGTGATGAAAAATGTTCGATTGCTGGTTCTGTGAGTTCAAGACATACGAAACACAGCAGTAGCTCGAAGCGATCACAAGCGAGTCTAGAGAAGCTACGATTAGCAATACACATGGAAAAGAAAAAACAGGAGCTTGACAGAGAGGAAATGGAAATAAAAAGACAAGAAATCAGGGAAATAGTCCAGTATACCGGCTGCTGAATTTCGACCTAAAAATATTTACGGCTGTTAGAATAATATTAGAGGAACACATATGTAAAATTCTAAGTGTCGGAAGTGAATATTTACGGAGATATTAATATTTAAAATTTGCATTAAAACCTACACATAATTGATGGAATCCACAACTGCGCATGCGTATAGTAGCCCTTATTCGGATAAATGAAAGATGGAAACTGCAATATTAAAACTCTATGCGATCAATTAGTTATCCGCTAGATGGATCTGACGAGGGAATATTTTATCAAATATTGAAGTTTGTATAGGCCAGTGGCGTTCAGTGAGAGAAACCAATCAGCCATGTAAACGTTTCCAAGTCACCCAAGAGGTGGTTTACTCGACTTGTGCCTAAAACTAACCTAACCTAAAACTAACCTAACTTAAAACTAAGCTAACCTAAAACAAACTTAACCTAAAAGAAACCTAACCTAAAAACAAACCTAACCTAAAAAAAACCTACCCTAAAACAAACCTAACCTAGAACTAATCTAACTTAAAACAAACCTGACCTAAAACAAACCTAACCTAAAAACAAAAATAAACTTAAAACAAACCTAACCTAAAACAAACCTAACCTAAAAACAAACCTAACCTAAAACAAAACTAACCTAAAACAAACCTAACCTAAAAACAAACCTAACCTAAAAACAAACCTAACCTAAAACAAACCTAACCTAAAACAAACCTAACCTAAAACAAACCTAACCTAAAACAAACCTAACCTAAAAGCAAACCTAACATAAAACAAACCTAACCTAAAAACAAACCTAACCTAAAACAAAACTAACCTAAAACAAACCTACCCTAAAACAAACCTAACCTAAAACAAACCTAACCTAAAAACAAACCTAACATAAAACAAACCTAACCTAAAACTAACGTAACCTAAAACAAACCTAACCTATAAACTACAGAATTTACAAAATGTCTACACATTATACATTTCGAAGATAAAACAACATAAGTATAAAGTGTGAAAGTGTTCAAGTTAATATCAATTTATTCTTGTCACAAAAATATATACTGAACAGTCTGGCCGTTTAGCTTGCTTATAAGCATTCACAGACAGCACCACGTATAGGCCGCCAGTATCACTCTCCAGACCTTCAATCCGAAAAAAACAAAAAAAAAACGAAGAATCCATTTTGTTTATTTTGGTCAGTTATCATTAGGCCTTCGCCTAAAAGGACAGTTTACCTATTAAACAGCAATTCGATAGTCGCCATACTGGCATCGAACTGCGTCTAGCAGAAACTTCCATCGGATCCACCTTTTCTAATCGATATGCAAACTTTTTAAAGAAACGTAACTTTCATAAGGGAGGCATTCAAAAAAGATCGTGATAGTTTTGTAATTAGAAATAAGAACTGGATTGACTGATAACATTTTCATTACACGCGAAGACCAAAATTTGCCTTATTCATTTTTCTCTACAAACAAAAACCAATCCGGACGGTCGAGCCGCCACTGGCGGATTGAAGCACGTTGTGGGTTGCCGATCCTTGACATCTATTCCACTCGGCTAAACGGCAGAATACACGCATGCGCAGTTATGAATGCCGTCAATTGTGTATGTTTTAATGCAAATTTTAAATAATAATATCTCCGTAAATATTCACTGCCGACACTTAGAATTTTACATATGTGTTCCTCTACTATTATTCTGACAGCCGTAAATATGTTTAGGTCGAAATTCAGCAGCCGGTATACTGCACTTCACCCGAAATTAGAAACAGTCGTCAGTTATTGCAGCTAGAACACGAGCTGAAAGCAGCAGAAATCGAAGAAGATGATAGAAGAAACCCTGAATCAAATAGTATAAGAAGTTGGCGTTCTTTACATCCTGAAATAACTGTTAGAGAAAAAGAAAACTTATCGAAATCATCAGTTGATGAGTGGGTGAATAAAGTAAATGTATATGAAGAGAAGAGTATTCAGGCTCAGGACGAAATCTGTGTGGCCAAAGACAATGGAAATACTAACCACATAAAAATGTTGTAGCATACTCTTTCGAATTTATTTAATTCTCTTATTTCCGCAACTGCTATACATTCTCCACCAAATGTATTACAACCGAAAGTAAATGATAAATTTTTTGCCCGAGAAACTATTGCCAAAAATTTTCCATATTTCGACGGCAACCCTGAAGAATGGCCGCTGTTTTACAAGCACTTTCAACAGACGTCTGAAATGTGTGAATAATTGAAATTGATAAGTCGGTGTTTTGGTCGGACTCAAAATATGTTCTCAACTGGATCAGAAGTGACGGACAAAATTTCAAACAGTTTGTGTCATATAGAATAGGAGAAATACAAGATTTGACTAGAATAGAAGAAGCCGATGGGTTCCAACAAAATTGAACGTATCAGACGAAGCAACTCGAATACCAAAAGCTAAAACAGGAAATAGTTGTGAAGTCATTTCAAGATGTTGGTTTAGTGGACCAGAATTCTTAAGATTAGAGGAAGAATTTTGGCCAAATGAAGAAAATCTAGATGTAATTATCATACAAAATGAAGAAATGAAGAAGGAATATTAAACATTAGAGCGAAGTCATTTGATTAGAGGACGTAACGTTTTTTCACCTGATATATCAAAATTTTCGAAGTATCTTAAACTAATACCAACAACCGCTTGGTGCTTGAGGTTCTTGAAAATTATTCAACGAAAAATTGATTACCCGAAGACGAAACACTTGTTAGTTCAAGAACTCATAAATGCAGAAGATATTTGGATCAGACGATCTCAGCAAGAAAGTTTGCCTCAAGAAATTAGAAGTTGACAAGATAACAAGAATATAAGCAAGAAAAATAGAATAAAGAGTTTATCTCCTGAAATGAGAAATTCCAAATTAGTGCTTGGGGGTAGAACAAGACTTTCCTCATGTATGGATGAGTGTGCAAAATTTCCGATTATTTTATGCCCGAAGCATGATTTCACTAGATTATTGGTGAAACATTATCACGGACGTTTTAAACGCCGAGGTACTGAACTGGTGCTAAATGAGCTGCGACAAAAATATTGGATGATAAATGGAAGATCAGCCATGAAAAAAGTAGTATCAAAATGTCAGTATTGCAGAAACGAAAAGGTGAAATCAGCTGATCCACTTATGGGTTTACTTCCGGTATCAAGACTGACTAGACAGATAAGACCCTTCGTAGAAGTTGGAATGGATTACTTCGGACCAATACATGTAGCCGTTGGAAGAAGAAGGGAGAAACGCTGGGGTGTAATATTTTCCTGTTTATCGACCAGAGCAATACATCTAGAAATAGCCTATTCCTTAGACACTAGCTCAGCCATTATGGCGATACAAAGAATGGCAGCTAGACGAGGAAAACCATCAAGAATATTTTGCTAGAACGGAACAAACTTTGAAGCGGCAGATAAAGAATTACGACAGGCCATGAAAGATTTACAGCAGACAGACATACCAGATCAAATGACATCAAGGCAGATTGAGTTCAAATTCAACCCACCAGGAGCTCCACATATGGGAGGGGCATGAGAACGATTGATTGGTACACTTAAAAGAGTGATAGAGTAAATACTACACGAGCAGTCACTAAAAGATGAAAGCTTAGTAACTCTTTTTGCTGAATCCGAAAATATAGTTAATTCACGTCCTCTCATAAAAGTATCGACAGATCCAATGGATGTGGAAGCGTTTACACCGAACCATTTTCTACTAGGTTCATCAAGTGGGGAATGTCAATGTACTTATGTGAATCCGAATGGATCATTCTTGAAATCACAATGTAGAAAGTGCCGAAAGATAATAGATTCATTTTGGGTTAGGTGGATCAAAGCATACTTGCCTAAACTAAATAAAAGAAGGAAATGGATCACAGATCAAGAACCTATTAAAATTAATGATCTTGTTGTACTGGTCGATGACAATGTACCAAGGTATCAATGGAGTCTTGGAAAAATATGTGCACTGTACCCTGGTCCTGATGGATGTGTACGAGTTGTGGATGTTAAGACTGCACGGAACTAGAACTAGACGACTGAAGAAAAGACAAGTTTTCTACCAGTGGGGGAAAATGTAGTTTACTGAATGAATGTTAACAGTTTATTTGATTATTCAAAATTAGAATTTAGTCTCCTATGATTATTGATAGATGTCATATAATATAATAAATTGAAATTAGAAAAAGATCGATTGAAATTGAAATATTCAATTTTCTTGTTATTGAGCAAATAACAGTAGTATACTAGATTTAAATAACTGCAAGTTCATCTGGGATAATTTTTAATAAGTAAAATTCGTTAAAAAGTGAATGCTCATTAATGAAATAAGTATATCCCTGAATTGAAGAATTTAAAAAGGCTCTGTGCTATGAGTGTACTTTGTGTATTAATAATATTGCACATACAACAAAGTATACACAATTACATGATTTCGGGCGAAATATGTAATAATAGAAAAAAATTAAAATCATTATAATGTGATTACGCAATTGCATAAAATCCTTCAGATTGTTTTTCAATTTTTAATATTCAAAGTTCATCTTAAAGAAAACAAGAACCATCTTTCGCCGTTAAAAATCATTTGATGATCCAATATTTGAAACTGCGTATTCGTTCATGTTTCCCATTTTTATGGTGGTTTGGTTTCCTTGAACGGATTAGAGTCCAAATAGGGATGAAATTAGGGACGAAGGGCAATACGGACCGCGATTCGGTCCATAGGTCAGGTTAATTTGACAAGGCAATTTGGAGCTGTGTAAACGGGTATCTGTTTTGGCTGGAAAATGAGATGACTACGTCCCCGGTGGGCCGTTTCGACCCCGAATACTGTTGCGCCTTTTCCGGTCGTGCATTTTCCGATTTTCCCTTCCTGCCACCTTCCGGCGCGAGCTTACGCCGGAAAATATCCACGAGAAACTGTTAAATGTGAACCGTCATCAAAGCGTGAATTTTCTCTGCACTCTCTCACACTCAGAATTAATTGAATTAATGAAAATTGCCTCATTTAGGTTTAAAATATTAAGACAAAACGGTAGTTCAGAAATTCAACACCATAATTTTTGGTTCCCAGATTCCGTTCGGAATGATTTTTTTGAGGATAGTTAAAACATGATATACTTTGAAAACGCTACAGACAATAAGGAGATTTTAATATGTTTTTTTTTTATCAAGCTTCGAATCGATAAGGTTGATATGGGCAATTCCTCGAAGCACATTAAGCACGATCTTATATTTTTTCCTCTTTCATTTTGGTTCTTCCTATGAAACAAATAATTCACTTGCGGAAAAGTAGTTATGGAAAAATGTGATTAACTTGACCTAAACCATACACAGGAGAATAATTTTTTCGGTTATGACCGAAATTGCTGGATAAAATTAGTAACGCAAAATTCATAGGAAATTATGAGCGTTATGAATGGAAAATTGCAATAGCGAATAATAATCGAATTGTTTCGTATTGTTCGTGTGTTCGTCAGACAATTATAGTTGCGTACGGGAATTCGTCAAATTATTTACAGAATTTAATTTTGATCATTGTGACTGGAACAAATAGAGCTTTGTTTATAAACATAATAAGTTGGTGAGCCATTCGTTCCGTGTATGTATTTTATCGGCAGAATATAATAGGGAATATAAATTATCCGCACACTATAGGTGATTCCAGCATTGTTTTAATTCGTCCGTAGTTGGCTTATAGGGTTCGTATGGCTTTGTGCGGTTTCCGCGGTTTCGGAAGTTTGCGTTCTCGTCGAGGGTTCAGTATCAATTTAATTTCACAATAGGTTTCGATGTTCGCGGTAATAACGTCCAGATGAGGATGTTCAAACATCTATTTACAAAGCACAATAGACCACGTTCTGATCGAAAAACCGAAATAATCGCAGTTTCGTTATGGTGTCGCCGCAAAGTGTCGTTAATCAACGTTGTTCTGTTTCGGAGGAAAAAAAAAGTCGGCCAATTCAAGGGATTAAATTGGTATTGGCGATCGGTTCAATCGAAATAACGAAAGGGCAATTCAATAAAACATTTGTAGCGGTATAAAGTTTACGCGTGTATTTTATAGACTTATGCGTAATAAATATTTAATGTCCACTTATATTGTTGATTTTAGACGGCAACCGGCTCTAGATAATATTGCCAATCGATGAAACCGTCAGAAATTTATTGTCGGTAAATATTTTACTATCATTCTCGATTTATTTCCACCACTTTCATATCACTTCAATTACATAGGTATCATAAAATAGATTACCGGCTTATAGGTTAGTTAAATTGTCAACAAGAATGTCAAATTTATTTATAAGCAAACTTGAGCAGGTAACAGGTGGTAGTAAGTAATCACTATTGGCTCAGCTTAGAGTTCAATTTTTTGGAATGTGAAAATATTCTTAAAAATCTGTTCGTAATATGAATGGAAAATTGCTCATTGAATTACTTTTGGTTTTCAGAATTAATTATCATCTTCTTAGCGATTTGCCCGCCCCTCTCTTTTTTCCATTGTAATTGTAATTGGTCTCGACTATATATTTAATATACAGGGCTCGATCTTCGTGGTCATTTGAAGGTCAAGTCGAGTTTTTTGCATGGAAACCCCCATTTTTTATAGCAAAAGTGGAAAATGAAAAATTATTAATTCATTGGAGATCGAACGTTACCCGGACACGATGAAAAATCAAAAGTTTGGATAAAACCTGGCCACGAAAGGCAAGGAGTCAAAATTCCAGCCAGTGAAGGCAAGGAGCCTAAAACCCAGCCATTGAAGGCAAGGAGTCTAAAACCCAACCAGTGAAGCCAAGGAGCGTCAAGCCCAGCCAGTGAACGCAAGAATTTTCAATTTTTCGATTACAATAAATGTTGAATTTGATGGCCGTCAACCGTTTGACAATGAGCTAGACGAATATAAAAATTGTCGAAAGCTCTTCTTAACATTTCCGGTGGTATTTGAGCGCATTCTCTGTTTATTCGCTCAGTCAACTCATCCAAATCACGTGGCTTGGTAAAGTAAACTTTACCTTTCACGTGGCCCCAAAGAAAAAAGTCGTTTGGTGTAATGTCTGGCGAACGAGCAGGCCACTCGATAAAAACCCTTCTGCCTATTACACGATTACGTAAAGTCTCGTTCAAAAAATCTCTGACCTCTCTTTTGTAATGAGGAAGCGCTCCATCTTGCTGAAACCAGACATCTTCAAAATCATCACCAGCAATCTGCTGTACTGCCGGAACGATGCTGTCCCTGAGAACTTCCAAATATTTCTCACCATTTAGTGTCCCATCAATAAAAAAAGGTCCAACTACTTGGACACGATAAAGTCCCACCCACACATTCAACTTCTGTGGTGTTTGTGAATGTGCATCGAGCATCCCATGAGGATTGACCTCGCTCCAATACCTGCAATTATGACGATTGACGCTACCATTCAGTTCAAAATTCGCTTCATCTGTAAAAACGATATTATTTAAAAAAACAGGATTTTCTTCAAGTTTTTGCATCATGATCTCACAAAATTCAAGTCTATGATCAAAATCAGTTTCATTCAGCTCTTGAACTAGATGGATTTTGAACGGATGAAATTTTATGGCTTTCAAATTCCTATGAACTGAAGACTTACTCATTGAGATGTTTTTATTAGAGACAGCCTTGGATTCTCAACATAGGATTGGGCTACTTCCAATTGCCGATCTTCAGTTCTTTCAGAATTTGGCCTTCCTAATTTTGGACGATTTTTATTTGTCCCAGTATCCTCGAATCGTTGAATGGCTCGATAGAGCGTAGATTTAGAAATGCCTTCTCGGTCATTATGGAAAGTTTCGTTGAATAACATTTTTACGATCTCTGTCTATCACCCCATCCTCTCATCATTCTTTCTTGCTGTGTAAGTTGTGCCATTTCAAATGAAATGTATGTCTACTACTATCAGAGACTATCAGAGACTGGCCACTGCGTCTGATGATCAACCTCGCCGAACGTAGCAAGAAAAAAAGTAGAAAAAGAGACCAACACCACAAGCGATCGCTCTCTAATTATCCTGAAGAGGACTATCAGAAAGCAGCTACTGAACCTGATGATCAACCTCGCAGGAATAGTGATAAATAGAGTCGAAAAAGCCACCAACATCACATTCACTTTCTTGAATTATCCCGAAATTGACCATCAACGAAGCAGTCGTTGATTTCGATGATCAACCTAGCTTATTATGGAAGCAAGTCAAAGTTCAAAAGCGTAGGCGATTGTTTTTGAATTAGTCTAGACATGACTATCGACGTTTAGACGACAATCATGAAAGAAGGAGTATGAGAGAAATTATAAATGAAAAGTATGGAAAAAATAAGTAGTGCATCTACATGAGAATTAGATAGGCAAGTACACTGTAAAAAATTGGGGTAACATTTTTTTAAACTTTTGTTCTTCAAACGGTTCACTCAACAAATACGACCTCTAGGAGGCCTTGTTATGAGGCGAGCACACTGTAAAAAAAATGGGGTGTCAAGGTCATTCGAAGATCAAATCACGAAGCCGTCATTTATTACATCCAAACCTATGATTACATAGGTTTTGGGGTCGCTGATCACTAATCCGGGGTCCAAATTGGGCTCAAAGTTATTCGAAGGTTAAATAGCAGAAAGCAATTTAATACATCTTAACCTACAGCCCAAGGTCAAATTCAAGGTCACCATTAAATAGTTAGGAAAACCCTAAAAGTTTTGTATTGAACGTTTTTCTCTCGGACGCTTAGTTCTGGAGTTATTGGTAATTTGAGGACTCATAGGACATTTGACCTTCAAACAACTTCAGGTTATGTATCTTATACCATCGGATAGGAAATTTCACCAGCTTTCTGTTTCCGCTATGAAAAATGGGGGTTTCGTTGCAAAAAACTTGACTTAACCTTCAAATGACCTCGAATATCCAGCCCGAGGTCAAATTCAAGGTCACTATCAAATAGCCAGAGAAAAACCGTGAAAGTTTTGTATTGAACTTTTTTCTCTCAGACACTTAGTTCCCGAGTTATTCTGCCGTTCCGGTACTTTTGTGGCAGTCTGTATAGTCCTTAGGTAAGGGGTTGTTCAAATATTACGTGACGCATTTTGGGGGCAGGGGGGTTCTGTACGATACGTTATAAGGACGGGAAGGGTATTTAGAGAGTCCTTTATTCCTTATTCAAGAAATGCAAAAACGAGACAGGAATTCTCCCAACGTGGCAACCTTTTTTGTTGTTTTTGTATATCGAATGCCTATTTTATTTATTTTCTGTGATATCAGTTTTTGTTATTTAATAAGATATGTTCAAACGGCGCGATATAGTATGAGGGCCAAATGATCCCATTTAGAGTACGCATTCGTACAAAAATGTACTTGCTGTTACTTTACGTGGGGACATCGAAATCTATCCCCAACATGTCAATCCGATAATAATTGAAAAATCGATAAATGTTGCTCTTTGCGTGTTTAAGAAAAATTGGACAGCGATTACAACTCGTACAGTAGCCACACCGTGATCAAACTTTTGCGAAAAACTCCCTCATAGATGTGACAGCGAAATCTAGCACAAACATGTCAATTCGATGAAAATTGAAAAATTGATCAATGTTGCGGTCTTTTTGCGTGTTTTAGAAAAATTGGACAGCGATTACAACTCGTAGGCTGGTCGCAATGTGGTGAAACTTTCAAAAAGAATTCTCTCATAGATGCGATACCAAATCCTACCCCAAACATGTCAGTCCGATGAAAATTAAAAATCTCAAATTTTTGCGCTTTTTTGCGTGTTTTAGAAAAATTGGACAGTGATTACAACTCGTACAGTGGTTTGTGATACATAATTATTTATAAATTTAAACTCAGCGGTTTAGAATCAAAGAGTTCAAAAATTGAAAAATATGAAATCAAACTCTCTTGATTTATTTTTATTATCCGCATTTTAACAATGACTTTTCCTATTTTCCAAATTTTTCAAATTAAGTTATTGGAAGAATCTTGGAAGGACTAAACTGTATATGCGAGAACTTTTGATATTTGAATTTCGATGAGTGCGAATAACGCTACTGTGAAATTATACTTATATTAGTTTGAGATACTTAATATCTGAATATGAAAAGTAAATGTGTTCGACGTTCAAAGCGTTGCGTATGGCTAGGTCCACGAGCGCTCGCGATCGTTGACGCTCGGACATAAATGTCCCGACAAACAACGCTCGATAGTAGAGCGCTCGATCGAAAACGATCGCAAGTCCACAAAATCTGCGAGCGTCAATTCGCTCGCAGCGACGCTCGTGTAGTGCACTGCCTTGGACCATAAAAAGCAGTTAGGCCCGAAATGCACCTTATCCACGATTTACACATTTGATATTTAATTAACTTATGTAAGTGCTTGTTTTATATTTCCTTTGCTTTATCGTGGCGTCATGCAAAAAAGACCAATCTTCACCATCTTTCTCTTAATAAAAGTTTATTTATCATTTCTAACCAGTAGGCATTCATGTGTTACTATGGAAAGACTTGAAATACTCTGAATTCATTTGTTTTGACACACAATTTGAAACACAAACATGAACGGAATTTAAAAAGCTGCAGAAAAAGAGCGATGTTAACTTAGCATCCGCATATTCTAAATGAATAAATAAAATTTATCTTGTCTAATAGATCATCTACATGATATAAGACGAGTCAAAACAAAACAGACACAAAACATATTTGAACATAATTTACATAAACATAAATCTCAAAAATAGCTGATAAGAATCATCCAAACTTTTCATTCAAGTATTCATCCAATGTATATACGCCCTATCACACAATAAAGAGCTCATCTTCTGTTCTGGCGCTGCCAGCAATTGACGCGTCGTCAGCGTACAGGACCATGTCTGAGCACATGGTCCAATGATGACATGACCAACCACGTCATTAACAAAAAGAATGAAAATCAAAGGTCCCAGTATCGATCCTTGCGGAACCCCGTACTCTACCTCATAGAGGTTGGGTTCAAACTGGGTGTCACCCGCAATCGCTATTTGCCTCCCCATCAAAAAAGAGGAAAGCCATTCATGAAAATTACCCCTAAAACCCGAGGCCCATAGCTTATCTAGCGCACGGTTAATGCCCACGACGTCGAAGACCAACGATTGGTCAAAAAAAACGAAATTACCTTTATCTAGGGCACTACATATAAATGACGAGAAATTAATTGTCGCCAATTCCTTGGATCTTTCAGGCAAGAAACCAAACTGCAGATGAGATATTAAATTGTATTTAGAAATAAATTTTAACATTCTACTGAAGATACATTTTTCAAATATTTTTCCAACAGTGCATGATAATCTTATTGGCCTATAATTTTTAAAGTCAAAAGGACTTTTTGAAGACAGGTACTACTTTACCAATTTTGAGATCATTAGGAAATTGACCCAGTCGAACAGACATGTTAACAATGTACACTAAGTGCGGTGCAATAACGTCAGCAATACATTTAATAATGTTAGTTGGAATACCGTCTATACTAACTGATTTCGTGTTCTGTAGGTTTTTAATAATATTTAGTATTTCGGCCTCGCTTACTTCTTCAAAGTAAAACGAGTTTGGTAGTCGACCAGGCATCATGATATCATTCGGTCTCACAGGATTTTTATAGTAATTATCCAAAGATGTTTTAGCAATGATCGAGAAATGCACACCAAACACGTCAGCAATAAGCCTGGAGTGGGTCACAACCACACCGTTCAAATCCAACTTGATAGTTTTTGAAGAAGACTTCAACTTACGTTGTTCGCGCACAATACGCCACAGACATCAGGATTCGTTACCGCTATCTCCGGAATCAATGCGTCTCTGACAATACAATCTTTTACTTGTTTTAATTAAAAATCTGTGTTGTTTGCGAGCATACTTATATTGCGCAACTTTTTCGGCGCTACAGAAATCCTTCATAGCTCAGTACAGACTCCTCAACTCCCTAGACCCATCAATAATTTGATCAGTAATCCAGGACTTTCTGGTACACTTTGAATTTTTATATTTTTTGGAGATCATCGGACATATACTATTTACATAATAAGAAATCAAGATTGAAAAACCTGTATATGTATTGTTTACATCATGAGGTGACTAGTAAAGATCGTCAAAAGTTTTACCAAGAAGCGCCTGCCTAAGTTCGCTTAGACTAGTTTGATTACTGTTACGCCATACAATATTTTCATCAGACTGTTCAATTTTTCGATTTGACATTTCATTGCCGCCCGTGGGTCATAAAGATGCCCGCGGACGATAAAGAGATGTTTAAGTCATAGAAATTTGATTACATTTGTCATATTATAGTACAATCGTGCATAAATTTAATTCATATAATCAATGTAACATAAAAAACTTTTATTATCATGAACAGGTCACCTCTTCACGATTCGACATAATTTGAATTTTCGTATATTAGCTGCCTCTTCATTAGTAATATAAAATAATTTGGTCAGATCACAAGACCAACTCCTATAAAATTACGGTTTTTATAGAAGAGGGGCGAACATATCGGAAAATCATTTCCCGTGTGCAACGAAACGTTATCCTGTCACAATAATTTCAGTTATTATACGACCTATATACGTTGAAATATGACATTATTCAGTTTAGCATTTAAATAAAACATCAACATGGTACATATAAATCATTCCTAACCGAAAACTCGATTTTCAGGAATTATTTCTAGCAATAAAATGGAGTAACGGCCATTGATCAATTCTCGACCCAAAGTGAAGCTTTCGAAATGGGGGTATTTGGAGGACGAAGGACTCGACGCACGCGGGGCAAAAATAGAACACGCATTCCCTTATCGGTTGGATCATTCACGTCGGGATTTACGAAGCTACCGCGGAAATGATCCATTCGTAATCCACAGGTGAACGGGAGGCAAAAAACCCGGTGATTTATTGTTCCGAACGTGCGGATGTTTAATTACGGCGTATATTTCATTCGGACGAAAGTGCTTTCTCGACAGTGGTGCGGAAGGAGTGCAGATAGCGCTCGCTCCAGCTACTCCAACTACTCCAACGTATCACGACATCCTCCACTTTACGTTGAAGTAGCAGTATGTGGATGATTTCACTACCTTCAGACATGAACGCATCGGATATATCAAAGTTATCGCGGTCCTTTGACCGACTACAATTCTGCTGAGTACTAGGGAAGATAATTATCTTTCGCATTATTCCGAGGTTCACTTTACATTCATGGGGTCCGCTAGCGTTGGTGTGAAGTTGAATTTTCAAAGCTAACGCTGGAACTCGGAATTATAGTGCGTGGGTGTTTTTCACGTCCGGACGCACAAAGGGCCGATTTTCTAGCGAAATATTATTCCAATATGGAATTCAAATCACTCCTATATGATTCGCCAAGAAAGATTACAAAACTCTAATTACACAGGCCAAGACACATTTTGGTGCCTGCGATTTTTTAACTGTTGCTGAGTAAGCAGAATGTAAAAAAGTTCTCAGATTTTGTCTATCAGATCTAGTTTTTGAGATTTTTTAAAAAATTGTGTATATAATTTACGTTATAACTGTTATAATATATAATATTACTATTGACAGTTAAAACAAACAAAGACACATGGATTTAAGTATTTATTGCAAAAACTTAATTTACATAATTACATTAGTCACTAATCGCATAAAAATTTTCTTTTATACGATTTTCTAGAATGGAGTTTACTAGGGCAGTCTCGCTGAAGGCTCCAGCAGTAGTCCGCCATCATGTGGCTATCCCATCGTCCTTGATAACGATCTTCCATAGTTTTAATATCCTGGTGGAATCTTTCCTCCTGTTCTTCACTACAATCACCTAAGTTTTCTGGAAAACGATCTAGGTGGCTGTGGAGGTAGTGAAATTTTATACTCATGTTACAGCCGAGAATATTAAAATTTGAAAGCATAGTTTCCACTAATTCTACGTAATTCTCTGCTTTATGATTGCCAAGAAAATTTTGTACTACTTGAACAAATGAACTCCAAGCGTTAGATTCAGTCTCGCTCATTGATGTGGTGAATTGTGGATTTTTAACAAGTTGCCTTATTTGAGGACCATCAAATATACCACCTTTTAGTTTTTCCGTGCTAATGCCAGGAAATTTACGTGACAAATACCCAAAACAATTTCCATCTCGATTTAAGGCCTTCACAAATTGCTTCATTAGGCCTAGCTTGATATGCAAGGGCGGAAGTAAGATTTTTTCTCTTGAAACCAAAGGTTCGTTGATCACGTTCTGTATTCCTTGAATCATGACATCTCTTGAAGGCCAATTTCTGTTAACCCAGTGCTCATTTTTAGCTCTGCTGTCCCAAAGGCACAAAAAACAAGGATATTTTGTATAACCACTCTGCTGTCCAAGGAGGAAGTTAATCATTTTAAAATCAATACAAATTGACCACTGATGTTCTTCGTATTTAATTTTTCTCAAAACTAATGCTATTGTTTCATATTCTTCCTTCATGGTAGTAGAATGACCAATAGGAATTGAGCCATATTTGTTACCGTTATGTAAAAGAATACATTTTAAACTACGTTTTGAACTGTCAATGAAAAGGCGCGAATCATCTGGAGTGTATTCAGGCAAACCCATTTTTTCTAAGAGCGCTTTTATATTGTTACAGAATACCAAGTCATTTTCCTGAGTGAAAAAAGGCAGCAGATCGTTATCTCTTTTACGATAAAATGTAATATTAGTACCTCGACAAAGTAGATTTTTCTCTTTTAATCCGGATGCAAGTAATTCAGCGGATTCCTTTGAAAGATTCAGGTCTCTTATAAGATCGTTTAGTTCTTCTTGATTGAAACACTGCGGAATTGCTAAATCTGCTTCAAAATCGCTGTCGTTTTCTGATTGAATTCTTTTAACTTCGTCAAACGTTGATATTTCTGTATCATCTTCTGTCACTTCGGGTAGACTGCTGAATGATGGAACGGGTATTTCTTCCGAATGCACTACAGGCCTTCTTGCAGAATCTAGATCAGGATATGTCCATTTGTGTCTATTGTTTCTATTTATGCCTTCAATATTAACGAGACAAAAATAGCAGTCGTCATGATGGTTCCGCGGTTCTCTCCAAACCATTGGTACACCAAACTTTAGGCACTTCCTCTTTCCAGTTGTCCACTGTCGCAAATGTTCAACACATGTTTTACATATGAAATGTGGGGCCCATCTTGATCTCCTAAATGAACGCCAAAATAGGCAAGATAAGCTCTTTTCACAAAGTCAGAAATTGTTTTTGTGCTCTCTTTCAAAATGTATTCACCACACATATAACAAAAAACATCGAAATGATTTACACAGGTACGTCTGCTTGTGGATGCCATTGTTTCAGTTTAGTGTCTTGATACTACAAAACGACCAAAATTTACACAAAATGATAGCACAACTTTACTTGGGAAAACTCAGTAATATACTAAATCAAGTATAGCCAAGCAGGTATAGAAGGATCGGGTCATAGGCAATTACAGGTATCCATTTGGCTAATTAGATTCTGGGAAATTTCTATTTTGACGATTAAGTACATATTCATCTCTTTATTTGTTGTCCTTTATCAGAAAAAAATATATCATTTAACCTGTAACGTGTATCTCAAAAACTAGAGCTGATAGAAAAAATCTGGTGGCATTTTTGGAATCAGCACATTAAAATCTAAAATCTGATGTTAGACTTCTGGCACCAAATTTTTTTTTCATTTTGTTGGCCTTTGTTATCAATCTCATTGAAATTGCCAGGAAAGATGTAAATCTAAGAAAAAACTACCATTTTGGGTTAAAAGCTCGAAACTAATGGGAACATTGGCAAAAAGTAGGATCCCCCGGGATGCCTGACAGATGGGAAACAGAAAATTTTCTGTGCAGTTACCACGAATTACGACAGTAAAATATGAGAAAATATACCACTAATTTTTTTTTAAAAAAAAAGGGACTGTTTATTTATTAACAAAAGAATTGAGAGTTGAGAAAAAACAGCTAAAATCCATTGTACCCTCTATGACTCTATGGAAATAATCTTTCATACATGAACGCAGCCAGAAAACAGCACTTTCCAAAACAGCATCAATTTGTCATAGGTTTTCAAAACCTCTGTGGGGAAAAGTTAAAATTTGTCATAAAACCTCAAAAAGAAGGGAATAACAAATCATTGCAACTAATTTTATCAAAAACATCTTAATTGAACTAGTGTAACCACAAAGATTACGAACGCCATTTATATCATGGAATTTTAATACTAGAATAACTGTTAAGCTTCCCTAAACAGGAAAAATAGGAGCAGGGAATAAGTAGTTCATTCAACCTTGGGAAGCTGAAAATTTTCGGAACCGAAATTACTAAATGTGGCATCAATGAAACCCAGTGAAGAGGAAAAGAAAACTTCCTCACGAAATCTCGTGGTGTACAGGTTGATTTAAAAATGCGTTGGTTACTTCTTTAATGGTCGGTATGTCGAAGAAGGATTTAACGTAGGTGAGATTAAGAAAAATTAAGTAGCTAATCAAGGCCTCTGCACTGCCAGAGGAAATCAAGAAGAGGAGTTGCACGAGGATGTTTGGCCCACCTAATATTCCACAAGTAGAAGATTCGACTAAGGCATTCTGGCCAAACATCAAGCTTGTTTACAGAAACTACATGACTGGGACAACGTGAAGCTTCATCAAAGACTCAACGCACTTTATCGAGAAGATTCACCACCTTACCATCAATAACAGAACATCGCGATAAGTTGACATTCACCAAAGTGCCACTGAAAGATTATGTGGAACTTCTGTCAACATGATTTCCTGAGGATAATAAAGAGCTCTCTTCCACTTCTACTTCAATGACGACTACTAACGATGACTACGACTTTTACAGGAGACAGCCCTTGACTTCACCACATTCAAATAAATAATGTGATTCTCCTATATCAATGATCCATTCGCTATATGACACATGGATAAGACCAGTCATAACAAGTTTTATACCACCTCAACTATTAGCTCCCGAACATAAGATTAACAATAGAGTTCTAAGAAGAACATCATTTGTCATTTCTGGATGTGGACGTGAAAACAGAAGAAGCGACGCCTGGTCATTTGGTGTATAAGAAATTGACTAGCGATGGGCCAACTCGCGTTTCCGCTAACTCGAGTTAATCCAAGTTGAAAATTGTATAACTCTAGTTCAACCCAAGTTACCGAAATCGAGTTAGGTTCACGATTACGCGTCGTCGTTCAGGTTAGAATAGTTTCAATCCGAGTTGACAACCTTCGTTTCAACTTAACTCGAGTTAGAATAATTGCAACTTGGGTTGGAGAATCGAGTTGACATAGATATAGATAGATCTATTAGATCCCAGAGGCTCGATTCAGCGAACGATCCGAGCCGGCTCGAGCCGGCAGAAAAAAGCTTGAGCCGGCTCGCTCGAACTGCGGCTCAAGTCTCAAGTTGTTCGAACTATCCAGCTCGAGCCACCCACCACTAGTCGCTAGTCGCAACCATAGATAAAGAAATAGATAAAGAAAATGGTCGCAACGTTTCTATTCTCATTCTACGATGCGCATTAGCGACGATGGAATGCGCCAACTTCGAAGCCAAGTGCAAGCGATCGTCTAAAACGCTCGTTCTATAATTATTCTATCATTGTCGAAGGAAACTGTCCAAATAAGATACTGTGCCTTTCGATAGTGGCGTTACTTTTTACGCTGGAACTAGTGTTTGAATGTTAAGAGCGTTGGTAAATCAGTATTGATAACAAAAGTCAATAAAAGAATTGCGTTTCTTCTTCTTAAGGTTATTTTGGGCTCTTTCTATTACTTATGGATAAAAATGAAGGCAAAACACCATTATTCAAGAGAAACTGTGCTTTTGTGAGAATCATACTAATACTTTTAGTCAATTTTAACTTTCAAAAGTGGCAATAAAAGTGGGAATTATCAAATCTAACAATATATGTCCAGATTAAATTTCAGTAAGAAATAATTCAGTAATTTGGCAACGATCTGAAAATGCTTATGAGAAAGTATAAAAGGGTAAGGATCATATAACTATTCTTATTCTACTATACAAAAAATGTCCTTTGTTAGTAAAGTTGAAAGAATGTGAGTAATACTTAAATTTTAGAAAAACGTCTAGCACTTAGGTAGGTTGAAAATGTGATGAGAAAGTTATGTTTTATGTTCATTTAATTAATAGATGGTACCTATCGACCACATGATGGGACCTATTGTTCACTTTTCGATCATTCCGTACTTCGTATTCGCAATTTACTTCAAGAGAAACAATCAATAGAAATACTACCAACATATTTGTATCACATCATCATTGAAGAACAATTTTGAAGGTATCTAAAAATATCATACAAACATATATAAAATCTGTAATGTAAGCATATATAAGTATCATTAAGTAATACAAAACAATACATGCAAACATAAAAGATGTTATAAGATGCATATACTATCGTTTTGATTTCATATACGTGGTTTGTAACCAAGGAACAGTTTTGACTTCTGTCAAGGTTGTTTCGTTTTCGTATTTAGTAACACATATAGGAAAATCTTAAATGAATACATATCAGTTTGTGAAATGATAGCATAGTCATGTATTAATACAATAGAGTAAGGAAACTGGGCTAATAATAAAAAGTGTAATTTCTCTTGACTCCCGCCTCCACATAGTTTTTGCCCAAAGGTGCTCAAGAACCTAAAGGAATTGTGAACATGATCCCCTATTTTTTAAAGGTATCGTTACTCACTTTTGTTCAATGAATTTTCCTTCAGGAGTTTTGGAAATTGAACCCTGCTTGTCATCACACTCATATCTTATTAATCAACACATGTGAAACATTTCGATAAAAAATCTCGAAATTGGCGAAAAACAAAGTTTTTAGCGGAAATTTCAATTTTCATTGAAAATCGTCAATTTTTGGTTTTGTGCTCATTTTCGACGATTGTATAACCTTTTTTTGGATAGCTTGGGACGAATTTAGGAGGTTTAATACCAATGTGAGCCATTTCGATAAATAATCACGGAATTGGCGAAAAACAACATTTTTAGCGGAAATTTCAATTTTCATTGAAAATCGTCAATTTTTGGTTTTTTGCTCATTTTTGACGATTGTGTAACCTTTTTTTGCATAGCTTGGGAGGAATTTGGGAGGTTTGATATGAAAGTGAACCATTTCGATAAAAAATCTCGAAATTGACGAGAAACAACGTTTTTAGCGGAAATTTCAATTTTCATTGAAAATCGTCAATTTTTGGTTTTTTGCTCATTTTCGACAATTGTAGAACCTTTTTTTGCATAGCTTGGGAGGAATTTAGGAGGATTGTTACGAATGTCAGCCATTTGGATAAAAAATCTCGAAAATGTCGAAAAACAACGTTTTTAGAGGAAATCTCAATTTTCATTGAAAATCGTCAATTTTTGGTTTTTTGCTCATTTTCGACGATTGTATAACTTTTCTTTGCATAGCTTGGAAGGAATTTGGGAGTTTTAATGCGAATTTGAGCCATTTCGACAAAAAATATCGAAATTGGCAAAAACAACGTTTTTAGCGGAAATTTCAATTTTCATTGAAAATCGTCAATTTTTGGTTTTGTGCTCATTTTCGACGATTGTATAACTTTTCTTTGCATAGCTTGGAAGGAATGTAGGAGGTTTAATACGAATTTGAGCCATTTTGACAAGAAATCTCGAAATTGGCGAAAAACAACGCTTTTAGCGGAAATTTCAATTTTCATTGAAAATCGTTAATTTTTGGTTTTTTGCTCATGTTTGACGATTGTATAACCTTTCTTCGCATAGCTTGGAAGGAATTTAGGAGGTTTAATACGAATTTGAGCCATTTCGATAAAAAATCTCGGAATTGGCGAAAAACAACGTTTTTTGGAGAAATTTCAATTTTCATTGAAAATCGTCAATTTTTGGTTTTTTTCTCATTTTCGACGATTTAACCTTTCTTTTCATAACTTGGGAGAAATTTAGGAGGTCTGATATGAATGTCAGCCATTTGGATAAAAATCTCGATATTGGCGAAAAGCAACGTTTTTAGCGGAAATTTCAATTTTCATTGAAAATCGTCAATTTTTGGTTTTTTGCTCATTTTCAATGATTTTATAACCTTTCTTTGCATAGCTTAGAAGGAATTCAGGAGGTTCAATACGAATTTGAGCCATTTCGATAAAAAATCTCGATATTGGCGAAAAACAACGTTTTTAGCGGAAATTTCAATTTTCATTGAAATCGTCGATTTTTGGTTTTTTGCTCATTTTCGACAATTGTATAACCTTTCTCTGCATAGCTTGGGAGGAATTCAGTACGTTCAATACGAATTTGAGCCATTGGTCAAGTTAGGTTTGCGCTTTGTGCAAGTTATCCACAATGGTAAAACCTTCTTTGGTGAGACCATGTGTCAAGGAAAGAAAGCACATAACACCTGTAGAAATTAAATGTTTGTTCAGGAAAATATTTTTAATCCCTTATCTTTATTTCCTCATTTAAATTCACAACGCTCAAAGTACCTTACTTAAACCGAAAATCTTGAATGAATTGCGAAATTTTGTTTATCGCTCCGAAGTTATGATTAAAATAAGGTTCAAGAAACATTTTTTCACTTTCATTTTAAGCAACGAGAAGTTCACTTATACATAACCATTAAGAAGCTGCAGTTATTTGTATTACGCATATCCGCGTTCGAAAGTGCAAGGTGCTTTGGCGACTTCGTCTCAACCCGATTCCGTTTCAATCCGAGTCTACACATCCTCGTTTGATCTCAACTAGAGTTAGAATAATTGTAACTCGAGTTGGCTTGAAATGCATATAACTCGATTTGTTTTCATGATCAAACTTTGACACCCTGTAAGTATCTCAGTCTAAACCCCTGAAGAAGTTTCCCACTCTTGCCAGAGAAACGTCAGGAAGTAATTTCAAATGACGACGGCCGCGAAATTGTAAACCAATTCATTCCACCTAAGTGAAATATCTAAACGTGTTGTAATCTTTTCAATAAACTTTTCGATAGCATGAAAATAGGTGTATATCGTTTGATTACATGTTAAATATTTTAATTTATAACAATTTTTAATGTAAATCTTTCAAGGAGCAAACTTCAGTCACATAATTTTTTTTTTGATTTATGTTTTCAATCCTTTCCACTTTTCAAGACGTCTCGTTCAATTAATATAATAATTTCATGACGAATTTTTTTTCCTTTCATTATTTTCCGTTTTCTTCACCGAGGAAGTATTAACGAAAACATTACCCGGCACCTACATAGAAAGGTGTAATTAGTTTGCCTACATTATAGGAAAGCGATATCTGATTTTCCGCAGTACTTCCCCTAAATAGATATATGGGAATATAACATGGACAACATGACCTTTCAATTCTAAACATTCGCCGGGATAAGCTTTTGCGCTTCGAATTTATATCGAAATTCGTTGTTCGATACGGATACGCATCATTGGCATCGGCAATCCATTAAGAGTAGCCAATTTACCGAATCCCATACACAAATGCGCCACGCAAAGTCCGATAACTATCCGCTCAACGGCACCTGTAAATCTAATTGCTAGAAATTTTCCCACGGGCAAAATTGATTACACGATAGAGGTCACACGATAAACTATTTATGCTAAACGAGGGAGGTGAATTATCCCGATGAATTATTCGTCCGCTCCTCGGTGTTTTCCAAGATTCCTCGCTTTAGTAATGGAATCCGTCCACATTTCCACCGGAAATCGTCCAACAACGAGAACGTCCATCCACGTCGCCGTCGCATTGATATACTGTAACCGATTTCGCATTCTCCCCCACCCGTTTATTCATTTTCTCAGTCGGAAAACTGGTCTGCGGCATTTTTTGGCAAACAGGACATCGATGTTTTTTGGCAACACAATTCTATCATAAATCCAAGAAACTCGGGTGTGAAAAACTGCCGAAATGACTCTTTGTAATGAATGGCGCTGGTTTGAGAAAACGCTATGCACTTCCGCAGACAATATTTCTCACATATATTGCGACGCTTACTCACTCATCACTTTCAGTACACTCTTTTGTGACACAAAATCGATCATAATGAACATTAGGGATACGCCTCTTTATTCTGTCGTGAATGAATGCAATTCTGAATCAGACAACGACATGTTCGACTGCTGATTAATACCAGCTGCCTTTAATAGTATTATTTTCAATATGTTTTTCTAATACGGGTCTATATATCTCAATACATTTGCGTCTATCGAACGTTATTTTAGGGCTTCACATTCCTCCTTCGGGCTACCAGAACATCTTAGCTCCTGGATAGAATATTTCCTCAACTTTCTACGATAGGTAGGCGTGGTGATATATACCACATATATACCACTTTCCTACGTGGTCGCCTAAAAAACATTTACCCTTCTTCCATTGTTAAAGAATATCTAACCTAGTAAAAAATCGAATGTAGGAAATTCTGGAGAATTTTTATAGTAAACAATTCCTTCTAAAATGAAAAATTAAACATATTCAAATACAAGATGGCGGATGACGATACAAGCGGATAACCATGCAAAACAAAATTCATTTTTCTAAAACCCCCTTCCTAACCAATCCTAAAGACAAATTGCTACTCAAAATTTTTCCGTGTCAAATCCCATTTGGACTAGGCTAAATATTAAATATTAATATGGACATTTGAAACTCATATACACTCAGCTTTCGAGAAGTTCATTTAAACAGCAAGTACCGACATACTTGAAAACTTTTCCAACAATTATTCCAATTGCCCAATTAAAATCAATCTTTCGAATGTGGCAAGAATACATTGCCAGCGGACAATGTCTATTCGCCCTTAAACCTGGCAGAGAAACATATACCAAGGGAACCTTCAAATCGAATAAAAGAGAGAGAAGATGCATGGAAAGCAAAAGAACTCCTTGGTAGATATGCTGCAGAATTTAAAAAAACGAGCATATCAAAAAGTGCTAGATAGTTTGTAAATGGCAACTTGTATCCCGAGACGGAAGGAATTTTTTCTGCTATTCAAGAGCAAGTAATAAATAAGTACTAACAACTACAGAAAGTATATAACACGAGGTCAAAAAATAGAAAACGATAAGTGCCGATTGTGTGGTAAGACTGGAGAAAAAATATGTTGGATTGTCATCACTACTGGGTGTACTACCCTAGCAAACTGAGACTAATTCACAAGGCATGACATAACTTGTGAATTAGTTTACCTGTTTTTAGCTCGGAAATACAAACATGAAGTTTATTTTGTAAAGTGTATTTGTTTTTTGATTCCACCTATTCTGCATTCTTACATTGACAAGTGTTCCATTTTATTTATTTTTTTAGCCATGAATATGACTCCACAAATAAAGTGAGTCGAAACGTCGGCAAACAAGACAACAATTGTTTTATCATTTCATCAGTCCTGTGAATGGTGAATAACTACGAACATCTAGAGTAACAAGGAGGACGAATAAATCTTTTGTATGAAATAGAAGACCAACTGTACTACAATTTTGAACCACTTCCTTTAATGGGTAATGGCATATCGAAACTTTATTGGAATAGAAATCTGCAAACAGAAGCATTTGTCAGAAACAATAGAACGGACATCACCCATATTAACAAAGAGAAAAACATCGAATACCTCATTAATGCAGCACATCCTGCAGATCATAACCTGGAGCAGAAAGAAGCTGAGAAAATTAGCAAATATCTACCATTGGCGGCCGAGATGAAACACTGTACAACGTTGACAAAGTCGTCATCGTCCCCACTTCATTAGCGCTGATGTTCTTGTCAGCAAACAAACAAAGAAGAAGGCGTGGTCAAAGAATATCTACATACTGAACAAGAAGCGTCCCTCCCACGCAAAATTCGTATCAAATTTTTAGTGCGCAGGTTCCCCAAATTAACGGATTGACCTAAACAGCTGATTTCGCACCAATAAGAAATAAGATTTCACCTTGGCGCTAAAACACCTTTAAAACTTGCCAGGACCGGATATAAGGGGACGACAGAAATATGTTCCAAATTTACGTGAGATGAATGGTTCTTCTTCGTTCAAAACTTATTGTGTTAATCAGAAATCAAAACTTTATATCTGATTTGTTTCCATCATATTTGACTTAACGATAATCAATTCGAATAAATTCCTGAGTTCGTGCGTTTAGCGTTTTGTTAGTGCGCATGTTGCCCAAACTCGCTCAAGGTAACAAAAATCTGTTAGTACGATTTTGTTCCTAAATTACCAGGAGTGACGCTTCTTGTTCAGTATGTAGATATTCTTTGGCGTGGTTAGCTGGTATACCGCGAAGTGTCATCTTTAAGGCTTAGCAAAGCACAGTCATCCAAACATGTGCCATAGTATACGGAAAGTACTTAACGGTCAATATTGGAACTATATTTGAAATGTAATTATTTCCTATTTCTTACTCAATGTAAAAATCGTATGAAGTTCAATAAACAACAACAATAATAAAGTTTTCTCATTACAACATCATGAATAAATAAGCAATCTCAATCACAGAAGAGTAGTTATCCCTTATGTACACATAAATTTAAAAATAATCTTTGAAAAATCGGTCTACACAGAAAATGTTCAACTCAGGTTCAGAAATAATTAAGTCTCCATCGGGTAAGTTTTTATTAGGCAAGTCTTCATCGGGTAAGTTTTGTCAATTCCTGGTATTAATAATAATAAAAGAAAGAAAGGAAACATATTGCTTCAGAATGCTACATTGGAGCACAGGCGAAGTCTAGCTATGCTACTCCACTTAACCCTGTTTACAAAAGGAACAACTAGCAAAAAACTTAAATGTCCACTATTCTTTACGGGCTAACTAACAATAACTCAAAAATAAAATAAAATTGCGTACAAGTTCAGAGTACAAATTTAAAGTTACCAAAAACTAGATTCAAATGCTTCAGGAGTAGAATATTATAGTTACCCCTATCGTACTTCCTTGAATGAAAGACTAGCTTGCAGCAATTATTTTGTACCTTTTGTAAACGGTTTCGATTAACAATATCGAGGCAAGGTTATACTTGTAACAGACCATACGCAATTTTAGGCAGGACCAAACTGTCATCTAGTTTCTTCCATACTTTGAAATTTAACAAACTTATATCGTTATAAATAGACTTCAAGGCAAGAAAACTCTTTTCTATCAATGAGGAAATATAACTTTCGAAGCGAAGTTCAGTATCCACCAGAACACCTAGTATCTTTAGAGTTTTTATTCGGTAGTGCGCAAGCGTCCATTGAGATATTGAAATTTTCAACCAAATATTTTCTTCCAGAGAAGCATATAAAACTACAGTTCGACGAATTAAGTATATTGGTTATTTGAAAACTTCAGTATATTTGAAAGGTCTGAGTTTATAAGATCAGAGGCACTTTTTACATTGCTGGACTCGAAGGACCGATAAAGTTGAATGTCATCGGCAAAAAAAAAAAGAATGAAACTTGCCAAACTTTATTGAATTAAGAAAATCAAATGAATATAATAAAATAAAAGCGGGCCCAGAAATGACCTTTGGGAGACCCCCGATGTTATCGGAACACTGTGCGAAGAAACATTGTCCAGTCAAACCGCTTGTTGACAACATTCTAGATAGGCTTTGACAAATTGGACGGAAATGGCATCAAGCCTCACGTAATGAAGCTTCGCACAAAGTAGACCATGATCGGAGGTGTCGAAAGCTTTTGAACAGTCCAGCGAGATCAGAGTTGTAAACAATCTCTGGTCTTCTAAGAATATCATCGAAAATATGAAGTAAAGCTGTTGTTGTACTACACCCCTTGCTGATGCCGGACTGGTAAGATGGTAGAATATCATTTCTGGATATGAAGTCGCAAATTTGAGCAAAAACAACTCCAACACCATGCATACAGTGGGCAAAATGCTTATCGATCTGAGGTCCGAGAACGATGAAGGATCTCTTGCTTTGGCTAAAGGAAGCACTATGGAAAGCCTTCAAGCGGTCGGAAAAAATCCCCGCTCGAGACACACATTTACTATATGCGTAACGTGAGGAGTTACTACAGGAGAGCATACCCTCAACATTTTCACGTTGATACCGTCAGAACCAGTGACTTGAGATGTTAGGTTCGAAATGATTCTTCCAACCGTCTCCACAGATACAAAACTAAATTTAAATTCTTCTTCTAAGTTTTTTCTGTTTTTAGAATAGAATTGAGTCTCCTTGGCGCAGCTATTTGATGGAGCAAAAACCGATGCAAAGTAATCATTTATATGATGGGTACTTACTATTTGAGTTTTCATGCCTTGATTAAGATACGCGGTTTTTTCAGCTCGTACAGCACCTGTCACTAGATTTCGTAGCTGTCTATAATATGCAAAATCCTTGCTATCCCTACTACGTGTATACTTGCTATATGCATTTTTTCTGAGACGCATCATAAATTGAACAGTTGGGGTAAGCCATGGTGCTGGTTTTTTGGTAACTCTTACAGTTTCAACCTTCACATCAATATTATTGGCGTATAATATGTTATGAAGAGTGTATGACCTGAATGTCATATACCTGGTTTTTTCCCTCAAATATACGTTCCGCTCTTAGCTTGAGTTCTTCCCACGATTTATCTCTATATTGGAGCTCAGCATCATCTGCATACCATCTGGGAACGTTTGTCTCCTCTAAATTAAACAAGCTATCTATGTACAGGATACTCTAGATCGGACCCAAAACTGGGCTTGGGGTACTCCATAGGTGATAATATCTTTTTTACTACAGTATTCGCCTATTCCAACCATCTGCTTTCTGTTTCACAAAGAGCTCATGAATATCCTTTGGGTTAGTCTTCTAAAGCTATAGCTTTCCAAATTTATCATAAATCTTTCGAGACACACCGTGTCAAAAGCTTTGCCAAGGTCTATAAAAATGCACAAAGATGAAATATTTTTGTCTGAATATTCATAAGAGTTTTTAGATAAAAATCTTCTATCGACCGACTTTCTCTAAAACCAATTTGCTTTTCAGTTATAATTTCATACTTATCTAGATATTTGATAATGCGCGTTTTTAGAATTTTTCCTGGGAATTTGGCCTATAGTTTAATATTTCATTTGTATCCCCGCTTTTATAAATTGGCCTTATATTACCTGTTTTAAACGCCTCCGTGAAACAACCAGATTCAAGACATGTATTTTAAAGGAATGTTAAAGGTTCTGCTCTTTCGTTCTTTATTTCTTTCAGTGTTTCCGTTCGTATCATGTCGTAACTGATGATGTTTTTGGTTTGAGTTTAGCAATCATCGATACAATTTCCGAGGGCCCTGTAGAAGTGTATTGAAACTAGATTATATATAATTCAGACAACCAAGTAAAAACTGACAGGTTGAATGATATTCAGAGTGAAACATTTATACAGTTGAATTTTTCCATTCAATTTTTAATAACCGTCGACGAAGCCACGTTAACTGGACGTTTTACATTATATCCATCAGATTCCTGACAAGTAAATCTCATCAAGAGATTCCAAAGCGATTTCATTAACATATTATTCGTGAAATCCATCAACCTCATCCACGTAAAGATGATTGATGTGTAACTCCATAATTTATTTAGACGGCAATCATGCAGTCACAAAGTTCTGTCGCGAATCCCTCTCGAAAGATCATAAAAGTTGACACCCGAAGCGCAGTCTCGCGGGGTTCGAAATTAGACAGACGATAGCGGCGAGACTAGAAGGAACGACTGCAGCCCTCTCAATAATTAACACCTTCGGAATTATTCATTCGACTTTCCGCTGCAAAAACCGCCAAAGTTTCTCTATTAGAAAATCGTTACAATACTCAACTGTATACAAGCCCATGTGAAATATCGGACGAGCGATAAAAAGAAGGAGCGGGTGAAATCGCGGCGAATTTGAGGCGGTTTCGTCTCCCCAAATCCGATCGAAAAGGCTATCACAATAAATCCCCCAGCACATTCATATATACGACATACAATTCGGTTCAAGTGTTCGCAAAGCCAGATAGCAAATCTGCCAAGGATTTGCTCGTAGCTTCAGTTTTCGGGAATTTAAACGTGCGGTGGCAATTTGCGCATTTTTCGCGTTTTCTACCTTATATTTTCCAAATGCAGTAGAATGCCGAACGATTGAAAAAACTCTTTATTTTCACGTTCCAAAGAGAAATAAAACAGATCGTTACGAAAGTTCGTTTCGAAATTAATTATCGCTGATTGATAAAGTTTCTTGATTTGCAGACGAGAAAATTGTATTTGAAATTTGTCCTGTAAATGAGAGATATGTACCATTCTTTTGTGGTAAAAATGGTCGAAAAAAAGAACGTAGATGAAAGAACCGTAAGGCCGTAAACCAAATATAGATTTAGAAATAATATGATGTATTGAATTTCCATGCATCTTTGGACGTGATAATTTTATGATTATGCTTCTCATAATAAATCGGGCCAATAGCCATCGAGCATTTTCATGAGCAACGTCGTATCTCTAAGTTATCACATTCCTTATATTTTGATGTTTCGGAGGTTTAGAAGAATTAACCTTGTGATGTTACGATGTAAATATACAGTGCCTGGATATAATAATAAAAATTCGTTTTTTATTTAGCAAAGAAGAAAAATGCTTGAATCTGGTTGAAACAGAGAGTTAAAGGAAGGAGCAGTAGCCGTATTTTAATTTATTTCAAAGGTTAGAGGCATCTTAACGTCAGTTTTTGCTTATCAGTGCAGTGGAAATAGAATTTGTCACGTCTACGTAAATACAACATGTTGTCATTTCATGAAGTTTTATTGGATTGACTGTGCAAGTGGCATTGAAAAGATAAAAAGGAACTTTAACTATTTAGAAGGGCAAGCATAAACACGTTTTCCGAATTGCCTTTGAAAAGTAGAGACCTACCTTACATCTCGCATCAAACATTGTTTATGCTATTCTCTACGAGATGTCGCAACTATTTTCAACCTCTTATCACCCCATTATCACCCTAACGCGAGTGTTTCCAGGGATGAGACCTAGTCCATCCAATTTCTATCACATAAAAGGCTTCAATCACCAAATTTCGTAAAAATCGTTAGAGCCCGAAGATCTATTCGAATTCAACCAAAGAGAAATTTCAGAACAATCTGAAAGGTACTATCGGTATAAAGCAAAGCACCTGAAAAAACTACAATACATCGAAAAAAACATGATAACGGTACAAAACCAACCACACAAGTCAACATAAAGAATATTAATCATCTTCTGAATACAACCAACATCACTTTACCAGAATACGTCAAAGAAATACTGAATCAAGAACCAAAATTTGCCATAGAAATACATGACGAAAAAGAACTACCTGTCAAACAAATTATCTCTCAGATAGAAGCTAATATTCCACAAATTCCAATCAAGGAACAAAATGAGATAGAGCTCAACTTGCCCACAATATAAACATAACTAGATAACAAATCGAACAAAAAGTCGAAAGAACGAAAACAACAAATCTCCTAATGAAATTTCAAAATACAAAAAAATTTTTAAAACAAAATCCAAATATCATTGTCACGAAAGCCGACAAAAGAAATGAGACCGTAATTATCGACAAAGAACAATGCATCGAAAAAATGAATGAAATCCTAGGACACACTAACACTTACAAAAAAATTAAAAAGGATCTAACATCCACTATTGAAAAAGAAAATAACAATTTGGTCAAAAAATGGAAATCAAAAAATTTCATTTCTAACAATTTATACAAACAATTAATTATACATAACAGTATACCTCCGAGAATATACGGCCTTCTCGAAATTCATAAGGAAAACATGGCTTTTCGTCCTATAGTGTCTTATAATCAATCTCCTCTTTACAATATTTCGAAACACCTAGGAAAAATTATCTCAAATATAACAAACAAAAACATGTTTTATATAAAGAATTTTCAACAACTAAAAAAATAATTAAACGAAATTTTGATCCCAGAAACTCATAAATTATTTTCCTTAGACGTAATTTCGCTTTATACAAATATTCCAAACAAGGTCGTACCTGATATTATAAAAAAAAACGGACGCAACTTCAAAATTTCACAATGATACCGAAAAAAGACTTCATCGAATCCTTCCTTTATTCACTTAACACTAATTACTTTCAATATCAAGACCAATTTTACCAACAAAATGACGGAGTTGCAATGGGTAGTCCGATTTCGAGTGTAAGGGCTAGCGCCGACATGGAACTTTTTAGTCATTCAACTGATTTGTGTCCTATGCGTTTATATGAGAGCGCGCCAACATGCCGACAAAGAAATCGGATCAGTTGAATGACTGAAAGTTCCATGTCGGCGCTAAGCCTAAGGGCCCTTTCATATTAGGATTCTTGAATCCGATTCCCATAAAATTTGTTTAATAAACGAACGAATTTGGTGCGTTTCATAATTCAGATTCTGAATTTCGAACGATTGACGTTGCGTTACCCCACTCTATTTTAATTATTGTTCCACTTAACGCGCTCGGCTCTCATATAATTATTTACCCATATTTGCGTTCCTTATTCGAGTTTAACAAGAGTAACATGGATGAATTAGAAGTGATAGGTCTGTGGTATTTATTCACGAAAAATAGAAAGAGGAATAGGAAAACTTGGGTACATAAAATAAATCAAGAGCGTGATGAAAAAGATATCGTCGTTTGTTACAATACCCCAAAACCTGTTTGGAAAAAATAATATAACTCATCCCTTGCTGAGGGCATATCTCCAATGTTCTGATGACAGACACAGGAACAAACGTGAAGAACAAGTCGGAATTAAATTACTTAATAACACATATTTGTTTTGGTTACTCCGCTCGTAAAGAATTCCGGCGACCGAAAACACCGATCGACGAAATGTTTTTGAATCGCAAGCTCATAAAGAATCTGAATCTTAATGTGGAAAGGCTCATTTGTTCTAACGTAAACTTTGAATTCGGCTACCGGAGCAAAAAACACAAGAACGTGTCAACCGAGCAATAAAGAATCCCAAAGCTATTAAGAATCGGAATCGTAATCTGAAAAGCTCCATTTGCTGCAATGAATCTGGGCTACGAGAATCCGATTCACGAATCCTAATATGAAAGGGCCCTAACAGCTCAAGTCGTTATGGAACAATTCGAAGGAAAAATTTTAAGTGAAGGTAATTTCACAATAACACTATACAAGAGATTCGTTTTGCGACTGTTTGTTATTAGCTGACCCAAAAGAAATAGATAAAATTGTAAATAGTTTCAATAATTATAATTCCAAATTACAATTCACTTTAGAAGAAGAAAAAGATAACCAAATTTATTTCATGGACATGACAATAATTCGACAATATAACAAACTTGAGACAAAATGGTTTAGAAAAAATACGTCAACAGAAAGACTTATAAATTTTCATTCTTCACATCATCAGTCACAAAAAATAAGCATAGCAAAAAATTTAGTAGACAGAGTAATAGCGCTTACATCTCCCAAATTCCGTACGGAAATTCCTACTAAAGTTGAAATAATATTCACCAAAACGATTACCCTGATCATATAATAAATAGAATTATCAAAGAACAAACTCATAATCAAACACAATCAAACATCAGCTAATTTTCCTGTTACATAAAAGAAATATATTTCAATTCCTTACATTCCCGTACTTACAGAAAAAATTTCAAAAAAAATAAAACCATACAATATTCAAGTTGCATACTATCCTCAAAATCAGATGAAACAAATTCATACAAAACTCAAAAGCAAAATTCCTAAAGAAAAACGATCACATGTAGTGTACAAAATTTCTTGTACGAACTGTAACAAATTATACATCAGACAAACTTTCCCACGACTTACAGACAGAATGAAAGCCCATAAATATTCGGAAACAGCCAATCCTCACTGAACAAGCAGAAAAAATCAAACAACCATGAATTTGATCACAACAACGTCAGTATATCAGCAACAGAAAAAAACGATAAATCTAGGTTCACTAGCTCGTTTAATGAGATAAGATATTGATGAATAACTGCCACACAAGTGATTGTTTAATTGTTTCAGTAATTGTCGAAATATTCATACTAAATAAAGAAAATAATACTTCTTTATTAATACTTATTTCATTATATAGTGTGATCTATTTTTTACGCCTCACTCGACGTAATACATGAAAAACTTAGCGGCTTTTCGCAGATTGCGTCGGTACTTTTGTTATACGAGTATTACTACGAAATAGATGGGATCGCAACATTCAAAAATGTTTGTAGACGTATACTTATCTAAAGGCATTATTTGGTCGCCATATATAGTGGTAGTAGTACAATCATAATCATCAAAAGGCGCATCTGATAATGATCCTAAATCTGACCTTGAATTTGACTTTGAAGGTCATTCCAAGGCCATATCGATTTTTTTAAATTGGAACTCCTTTTTCTTATCACGGAAGTGGTAAGGAGATAAAATTCCCTTTCCAATGATGTAAATATCATTGCATTAAAATGTGGACCGGAGGTCATCTTAAAGTCTTATCTTTAAATTAGGAAATAATTCTCGAGGCCACTAACCAAGAAAAAGTTTCAGACGCATTTGATGGTGACCTCAAATTTGACAATTAGGTTTAAAGATCATTTGAAGATAGGGTAACAAAAATCTTCTATTTTATTACATAAACAGAAAATAAGGAATCCAATCACAGGAATATAAAACTGGAAAGAAAATTCATGCCTAATCTATGGAGTTCTTGACCGGCTAGTGAAGGCGACACATGGTGGTGCCCTTTTGGAGTGTCTCCACAAAGTCAACGTTGTTCGAAATGTCCCCCATTGTTCAATTGACAATGATCCATACGATTATAAAATCGTGAAACTGCCTTCTGGATCATATCATTTGGAATAGCCTAAATGACTGGAGTAATGCGTCGAGCCAATTCGTTATGAAGAAGCCAAAATATTTTAGAACAGATAACGGACGATTAACCGAAGCGATAATTATCTTATCGATACATGAATTTTCTCGACAAGTGAACTCTTCGTCCTGTGATCAACTTTTTCTTAAAAATTAAGAATTTGGTCCAAAAATCAACAGGTGGCAAAAATCGCATCAGAATGGATTCAGCCAAAATTCCGCGAAAGAAACCGTAGCTGCACACCTTTGGCATAAATTTTCTTTTTAATTTTTTATTTCCGCCATCGGATCCCTTATTTTATATTTATGTAATAAAATAGAAAAATTTTTGTCAAAAAATTTACCTTATCTTCAAATGATCTTTAAACCGCAAGATCAAATTTTGGGTCATCAGATGCGTCTGAAACTTCTTCTTAGTTAGCGGAGAAGACCAATATTTCCTAATTTGAAGATTTGACCTTAAAATGACCTCCGGGCCAATTTGATCACAATTATATTTATATCGTTAGAAAGTGAATTTTATCTCCTTACCACTCCCGTGATGAAAAAAGGAGGGTTCCAATTTAAAAATATTGATATGACCTTCGAATGACCTCGGAAGTCAAATCCAAGGTCAAATTTAAGATCATCATCAGATGCGCCGTTTCATTTTCTGAAACTTTTCTATTGAAAGTTTTTTTTTAGCGCCCACCGCTACCGAGATTTTCCGGTGTGTCCATACTTTTGGGACAGCCGCTATATGTACATACTACATGGACATAATTGTTTTTTTTCCTTCTTTATTAATTTTTAAGGAATAATCAGTATTACTCATAAGGTTTTTAGTGACAAGTATCAAATTTGTGAAATACAATAATTTTCTTTTTCAACGTTAATTTTTGTAATAAATCCGGAAAAACTTTATATATCCCAAATATTTGAAAATCGGTAAGGATAGAACATTGTACATGAATTATATCTAGAATTTTATGAAAAATCCATAATATTAATAATACGCAGTGGCTTCCCTTCAAAATGAGAAAGTTGGTATTGACCACTTCCATATGACGCATCCTACATGATTTTTTGGTTGAAAAAATGCGCAGTTTAAAATACAAATCGACGAGTCCAAGCGTTTTTTCCAACACGCCCTTACTTATCCCTTATCGAATTTATTCCATTTGCCTGTTATACACTGTATATTGGCGAAAGAATCGGGAAATTGGTGTTCTGAAATAAAATTTTGTCATTTCAGTAAATGAATATAAATTAAGAATTAAATATAACAAACAATTAAACGAATCACGCCAATCCTTTTCAGGGTAGTCAGTGTAACATGAATGAAACAATGAAAACTTGACATCTACAAAACCCCTCTCCATATAAATTTCGATGAATATAAAACTTTCATCATTCCTTCTCTACTTATTTTCCGTTTTTAATTAAAAAGCATTAATAATGATCACTTATTCCCGTTTTCGTCTTAGGGTTAGTTATCGTGCGCGAGTTTGCTAACTGTGAACCATAAACGTTGGAGATTATAAATCTACATACTATATGAGAGCAAGAAAATTCTGGAGCGATTTGCAGACTGTTCGTTAAATATGAAAGCCCTTGTTGCACATGTTTTAATTAGAGATAGCAATTAGCGTAACGTAGGTGATGATATATTGTAGACTTTCAGTTTTAGTAGGATTATTGCGAAACATCAAAATATTCAGAGATCTTTCGGTTTTTTCGTCATTTTCACGACATAAAAAACGTTTTTTTCTTTGAATTGCAGTAGAACAGCTGCTGTAAACGTGGGTAATCAGTGTTGGGAATCTATTTGAGAACGAGTTTTCGTGCAAACGTGGATAATTTCATCTCTAGGGATATCGAAGATATGCGTTGCATCTATTCACTATATTACTTTTGTATACTCAATTTACGATGCCATAAAATGAAATTATGAAAGCGAGTCGATTCGAAATAATAACCCGATCGTTTGGAACGTTTCGCACAATGCACCGACATCGAATTGAAAATAAATGAAAAACGATTTGTTCGGCGGTACGTGCGGAGGACCGGTGATGAGATTAAGTTATTTCGGGATCCGCAATTTACGTACCTACGGTTTGTTGTACGGGTGGCTGGGTGGGTTTATAGAAAAATATACGGAAACCCGGGGACGAGTTAAATGCGCAATTTTCTGGCGTACCTATGCAATGGATTGTTTCGACCTACCATCCATTATTGATGGTGTTAGCGATTTTTCCATTTGTCCTTTTTCATACGAACGATAACTGGTTATAAGATATTCTTGGGAAAATTGTGGGCTCTTTACAATCACAGGAATATAAAACTGGAAAGAAAATTCATGCCTAATCTATGGAGTTCTTGACCGGCTAGTGAAGGCGACACATGGTGGTGCCCTTTTGAAGTGTCTCCACAAGGTCAACGTTGATGTTCGAAATGTCCCCCATTGTTCAATTGACGATGATCCATACGATTATAAAATCGTGAAACTGCCTTCTGGATCATATCATTTGGAATAGCCTAAATGACTGGAGTAATGCGTCGAGCCAATTCGTTATGAAGAAGCCAAAATATTTTAGAACAGATAACGGACGATTAACCGAAGCGATAATTACCTTATCGATACATGAATTTTCTCGACAAGTGAACTCTTCGTCCTGTGATCAACTTTTTCTTAAAAATTAAGAATTTGGTCCAAAAATCAACAGGTGGCAAAAATCGCATCAGAATGGATTCAGCCAAAATTCCGCGGAAGAAATCGTAGCTGCACATCTTTGGCATAAATTTCCTTTTCAATTTTTTATTTCTGCCATCGGATCCCTTATTTTATATTTATGTAATAAAATAGAAAATTTTTGTCAAAAAATTTACCTTATCTTCAAATGATCTTTAAACCCCAAGATCAAATTTTGGGTCATCAGATGCGTCTGAAACTTCTTCTTAGTTAGCGGAGAAGACCAATATTTCCTAATTTGAAGATTTGACCTTAAAATGACCTCCGGGCCAATATGATCACAATTATATTTATATCGTTAGAAAGTGAATTTTATCTCCTTACCACTCCCGTGATGAAAAAAGGAGGGTTCCAATTTAGAAACATTGATATGACCTTCGAATGACCTCGGAAGTCAAATCCAAGGTCAAATTTAAGATCATCATCAGATGCGCCGTTTCATTTTCTGAAACTTTTCTATTGAAAGTTTTTTTTTAGCGCCCACCGCTACCGAGATTTTCCGGTGTGTCCATACTTTTGGGACAGCCGCTATATGTACATACTACATGGACATGATTGTTTTTTTCCTTCTTTATTAATTTTTAAGGAATAATCAGTATTACTCATAAGGTTTTTAGTGCCAAGTATCAAATTTGTGAAATACAATAATTTTCTTTTTCAACGTTAATTTTTGTAATGAATCCGGAAAAACTTTATATATCCCAAATATTTGAAAATCGGTAAGAATAGAACATTGTACATGAATTGTATCTAGAATTTTATGAAAAATCCAAAATATCAATAATACGCAGTGGCTTCCCTTTAAAATGAGAAAGTTGGTATTGACCACTCCCATATGACGCATCCTACATAATTTTTTGGTTGAAAAAATGCGCAGTTTAAAATACAAATCGACGAGTCCAAGCGTTTTTTCCAACACGCCCTTACTTATCCCTTATCGAATTTATTCCATTTGCCTGTTCTACACTGTATATTGGCGAAAGAATCGGGAAATGGGTGTTCTAAAACAGAATTTTGTCATTTCAGTAAATGAACATAAATTAAGAATTGAACATAACAAACAATTAAACGAATCACGCCAATCCTTTTCAGGGTCGTGAGTGTAACATGAATGAAACAATGAAAACTTGACATCTACAAAACCCCTCTCCATATAAATTTCGATGAATATAAAACTTTCATCATTCCTTCTCTACTTATTTTCCGTTTTTAATTAAAAAAGCATTAATAATGATCACTTATTCCCGTTTTCGTCTTAGGGTTAGTTATCGTGCGCGAGTTTGCTAACTGTGAACCATAACCGTTGGAGATTATAAATCTACATACTATATGAGAGCAAGAAAATTCTGGAGCGATTTGCAGACTGTTCGTTAAATATGAAAGCCCTTGTTGCACATGTTTTAATTAGAGATAGCAATTAGCGTAACGTAGGTGATGATATATTGTAGACTTTCAGTTTTAGTAGGATTATTGCGAAACATCAAAATATTCAGAGATCTTTCGGTTTTTTCGTCATTTTCACGACATAAAAAACGTTTTTTTCTTTGAATTGCAGTAGAACAGCTGCTGTAAACGTGGGTAATCAGTGTTGGGAATCTATTTGAGAACGAGTTTTCGTGCAAACGTGGATAATTTCATCTCTAGGGATATCGAAGATATGCGTTGCATCTATTCACTATATTACTTTTGTATACTCAATTTACGATGCCATAAAATGAAATTATGAAAGCGAGTCGATTCGAAATAATAACCCGATCGTTTGGAACGTTTCGCACAATGCACCGACATCGAATTGAAAATAAATGAAAAACGATTTGTTCGGCGGTACGTGCGGAGGACCGGTGATGAGATTAAGTTATTTCGGGATCCGCAATTTACGTACCTACGGTTTGTTGTACGGGTGGCTGGGTGGGTTTATAGAAAAATATACGGAAACCCGGGGACGAGTTAAATGCGCAATTTTCTGGCGTACCTATGCAATGGATTGTTTCGACCTACCATCCATTATTGATGGTGTTAGCGATTTTTCCATTTGTCCTTTTTCATACGAACGATAACTGGTTATAAGATATTCTTGGGAAAATTGTGGGCTCTTTACGACCGCCTCAGGGACAAAGCGACATGGAGGCGGCGGGGCGGCGGTCGCATGAAAAATTTAATCTGGATCCCTCTCGCGATATGGTCGTGATCGCTGGCCGTCCAACTTGACGCCGAGGCCATCAAAGCCTATTCACAAGGGACGAGGAAATCCCTTGATGTAACGTTACTCGTTTTGTTTTTTCCAGCTGTATACTGAATATTCGGTTAGTTAAGACCAACGGGAGGAATATATATGTCGAATATATTTCTTCTTTTATTTAACTTTCGATTTTTAATTTCCTTGTTATTTACACTACGTTACATATTAAATTTTGACTTTTTTTTCAACTTATAGTATGTATGTTTCTTCAGGTCCTTGTTGGGTCGGAACTATTCCCCTTACGCTCGCAGCGTTCCCTCTTTGAATAGCAAACGAGAGCCGCTGAAAAAGTTATTCACGAGCTATAGGATTTCCCGTTTCGCGTATTAAATTGGTTCCAACCGTGTGCAGGAAAGAATTAGTCTCCAAGCTCCTAAAGTTTCAAATGCCAAGGCCACAAATATAAAGCTGTCATCTTTAAGCGTTTCGTATTTAAAATGCTTCTTTTTACTTGCAGTTTCAGCCGCAGCTCCCTTTTTTTTCTGAAGTTACTTGGTTGAAGGATGTAGCCATTGTGTCGACACAGGTTACGTCCCATATGAGGTGTCTTCCTTTCATCCAAGGGGCCATTGTAACTCTATCGGGGCGTTTGCCATCGTCGCAAAGTAGTCCTGATGGTTCTAATGTTGATGCAATTTGGAAGGAGGCTAATGCACACTGAATTATATGGTTTAGTTCAGAATGACGTGAAAATCGACCTTGGCTTCTATTACTGCTCAAACCGTGGAGTCAATCTGTATCCACACCGTTTCTACAAATACTTTTATGTGGTTGGTATTGCTGGCAGCCTAATCTTAAAGCTAGGCATGTTTGGAAGTCCATTAAAGTTCCAATATTCGGAGACGGGATAACGTTAAGCCAAGCGCTGGATATCGGAGAGTCTGTGGCTAAAGTTCTGGCTTTGATTATTGGGTTTTCGATTGTCATTACCTCGTTTTTGATTCGTTGCAAGTTGATTTTGTCCTAGCTTTGTTGGATTGAAGGCAAAGAAGGGATTTCGGTGTTTGTGATATTCCACGCGTCAATAGCTTCCTTCTCTAAGAGCAAAAGAGCTTCGATGTCCGTACTGGGAAGAACTGTAGACATAAGCTTTTCAGCGCCAGAGATAGAACTCAAGAAGCAAGAAAGGGCGATGTCGTTGATCTTACGAATTCCGAGTCCATCATCTTTCACAGGTAAAGTAGATTGTTTCCATTGGGAATTGTCAAGATTCAGGTTGAACAATGAAGTGAATGATGATAGTAACAATGAATCTAAAGTATCGACCAATTCTCTGTGTTTCCAAACAGCACAGGTACGCAGAAAATAGGTAAGTTTGGGAATGAATAAGCAGTTTCGAAGTAAGAAGTAAGCCATTTGAGAGTTTAACTCGGACAGTCCTTGGGTGAGGAGCTTTAGTTGATTGTGTTTCGAGTTAAAAGTCTTTTGATATCCTTCATCGAAAATGGGAGATCCTGGCTGATCCAGTTCGTGTCTGGTGATCAAACGAATGTTTGAACAAATCGACAGGAATTGTTCTGGAACAGAAGTAAAGCTCGCATATTGATGTATTGATTTCCAGTCCTATACTTTTAGCTTGCTTGATCAAGGTTACTCCGCGTTGTAAGCAATGGTAGCGTCATCCAAGTACCATATGTTCAATTTGGATTCAATTGCCTCCACAATTGGTTGGATGGCCAAGCTAAAGCTCAAAGGGGAACTAGGATCTCCTTGCTGTTCTTCTCATTGGGATAAGATGATAGTGTCTTCATAAAAAAGGGATGTTGGCTCGCGGTAGCACTTGAATAAGAAGATGTATAGTTGCGGAGTAATTTCTAGGACCTCTTTTAGCAAAGAATCGCGTTCAACTGTATTAAAAGCGTTTTTGAGTGGAACTTTGTCTAAGTTTAGAGGATAATTCACGTACGCACGAATTGTGTGGATAGCACTTTCGCAGCCTCTCTTCGTCGCAACGTCTAATTGATGAGGTGCGAGGTGGTTACGAATTTTTTGGAGCATCTGGAGTATGTTAACTTTGCAACGAGGCGTCTGAGAGTATTACCACAAGCAATTGGTTGTTCCACCTTTTTTTTTCCGATTGCACAGAAAGTTGCTCCGAAGAGGATATTAGATATCTTTGTTTATATTTCCGTCCATTACAAGATTACATAGTTTTGTAATCGCTTTGAGGGCTTCCAACACAGGGTTACCGGCTAATTTCGATATATGGTCCATCGAATATTGTGGGCGTAAGCCTTCTATTCCTGGGGCCAGCCTGGCTTGGAATGATCATTTTGCGGACCTCATCATCGTTGAAAGTAGTCCAATGAAATCGAAGATGGCTCGTCGGAGAAACTCAAGGGTCTTGATGAAGCTGGGTGTTGCTTCGTTGTCTGATGCAATGTCATCTTCGGAGCTGAGAAGTCTAATTGCCCCTTGGATGTGGAAATCCGCGATCTTGGCTTCGATACGTTCCCGGAAAAAAAGTCTTTCAGATGATATGAATTTTGTTTCGTTCAAAGCGAATTTTTTCATGTTTCTTTTAATTTTTTTAGTGAGTTTAATTTCATTTTTTTCGTCGATATCGAAGCATTTGAAGGCAGAGAGGAAAAGATCTTCCCCCGCTCCAGTGGTATTCTCATTGATTATATTATTAATTACGGAAGTAAGCTTTTCAGCCGCCATTGCACGTGCGTTCTTAGTATTGGTCTAATTGTCCTGATAGATCTTCTACAGGTTACTAATTTCTCATTGATCCACTCCGAAATATTTTTCCAAATGGGTCTTAATTGTACCAAAGATTCAAAGTACATTAAGCGTGTTCTGCTCAAAATAAACATTATTAAATAATCTTTCAATTACGACTTATTACAATGTGCTAAGACCAGTGACGGGCATTGTTAACGAATAATTTGTTAAACGTAAAGGTTTTGTGGAAAATAAGATTCAATCACATTTATTAACGGATTTTTAGAGAAACTTAGAAAGTATAGAACGTGGAGATTTTCGTCACTATAAAGAAGTTAGGGATTTTGTTGAGTCATCATCATATCATAAAACTAAAAACAATTAGTTTCACACTATCCCTCCAATTCGTATAGACGTTAATTTTGACATTTCTTTTACGAGAACTCAGTTCTAATCGAAAATTGAACAACACAGATTCAACTTCAATTTGATATCACCGTCGCCCGTTTTTATTTTCGTTTGTGTGAAACAGAAATTCGTTGTTAGATACCAGCGAGAAAAATGATGTAGAATTAGTGTTCCTTATTTCCGCTCATCGTCCAATTATAAGATTTCAATGTTCATTATTCCCGCTAGTTCTCCATTCTCTGTATAAATCAAGTTTGTCTTGGGCACAACTTCAAACTTTTTGTGTAAAACGTGTGTCATGGGAGCTGAAAGTCAACAAAAGTTGCAGAAGGTTAAATTGATAAGTGTGGGAATTATGAAAAAACTACTACAAATATCATTCCCAACAGAATCAACCGTAATGCATCGTCTTCTTCATTCGTTACAAAGGAAGAACTTATTGTTTTGAAAACGCTCTAAGTCATTTCACTGTTGATTATGAATAAAATCGGCGAAGTTTAAAATTTTCTAATTTGTCGTTTTATATTAAGTAGAGTATACAATTCGCAATATTAAGTATTGTTATTTCAAGATTGTTAATCCCCCGCAGTATAAGGTTTAAGTTATGACAATTTCTCCTTCCATTATTTCCCGGCTAGAAATACAAGTGGGGCCCTCCTCAGGTGCGCATCGGGTATGCCACATTTCAAATGAGAGCCTCACGGGACATCCGCGTTAGGCCCACATCGGGCGTGTAACGCACAGAGCGGGGCATTCCCCTCCTGGGGCATGTTACACTTGAGCCTGACCAGGTTTTCTAGTGGGGCCCTGCTGGGGTTCCAATGAGGCAGATCGCATTTAGTTATTCTTATCGGTAGGGTAATCTGTCATACAATTTTTCAAATTGATAGAAATGATTAATAAGGAATATTCAGCCAATTTAAATAATAGAAAAAGTGGAACTAGATTCCTGTCATAAACAAGTGGATACATTGGCTGATAAAAACCAAGATGTGAGATAAATAGTATCCAAATTCTACAAGAATTAAAATTTTCAAAATTTAGGACTTTGCCAATTCCAACTCATTATATACCATTTACCATTTATTCATTATAATTCTTATATAATAATATTGAATATCAAATTTGCTCGGATTTTGCGAGCGTTTTTCTCGATTTTCGTCCTCTATTCCAGTCTTTGCAGTTATGGGGAACAAATGACAAAGCAAAAATTATCAGGTGCTCTCCTCAAGGTGCCTCGCCTTTTTTTTGACATCCGGATACCTAGGAAAGATAATTTCGATTTAAAATTCGGTGCCATGACACATTTTGAAACAAACGTACCTTTAATATTAGTGAACACAGACGTGTTTTTCAAAACGTCCGGTTTGGCAGAAGTTGCTTTGACTGCGTTAAATGTCATTGCTTAGTCTTTTGAAGAAATGAATCGCAAAAGTTCACCGCAGGTTGCAGGCAATGAAATTGTTGATTTTACCAACAATCATAATATATTAATATTATATTTAGTATCTCCTTGGTTTCATCAAGTGTTTCAGAAATAATAAAAACAAAAACAAAAAAAAGTTTGCAATTCCGAGTTTGAACAGAAAATATGTGAGAAAAAAATTATACTCACTAGCTCTTCCTTTAATTTCGATGTTATAACTTGTCCAGTGACTTGATAGCTATAACCGTTCCGCGACCATATTTTTCAGAGTTTCGCAATTTTTTTATTATATGGTGGCATCAAATAGCACATCACCATTTTTTCATCTATATCGTAATAGACCCATCTCTTTGGAATTATTTCTTCTGTATTTCTATCTTAGCATTCTATTTCGTGTTCCATGAATTGTTCGATTACTTATGACTCGTCAATAAACACAAACTTGCGTTCGATCCTCAATAAGAAGCACGTGAAAACAATAGATAGAATGAAAATATATTTTATTTATAATTCGAATTCAATTGGGAATGAAAATAAACAGTGATTATAAAAATATGATATTTTCAAAATCCACTGGCGCTAAAATAAGAATGGCACACGTTAACCATTAATGTTAATCAGAGAAAATATAAAAGCAAAAAAGAGGACCAACTGGCCATTTGTGTATGGATGAGTTGGTTACCGTCCTGTACAAGATCTAATTAAACTTCTTTCATCTCGATTACAGAACATTAAACATTCCAAGTTCATTAATTGTTCAAAATGTTATAGTAAGACATAAGTAACATCTGAATATCAAATGTGTGATAATTGCAATTTTTCATAAAACAAACCTCTAACAAATTGTTAACATGGCAATCCCCACCTCGGCCACATGCGGGCCTAATGAGACAAAGTCGACCAACACCGCATGTGGGGTATGTGCCTCAAGGGCCGCATGAGCGCCCGGCTAGAATTTCCTCACTTCTTAATCGAACCGTAAGTGAGGCGTGCCCCTTTATCCCTCCTGCACGCCTCATCAGGGCCACCACAGTGGGGAACGCCTCACGCGCGCCCCATCGGGCGCCTGATGTCAGTTGGGGCGGCCCTCGGTAGATTTCTACTCGGGTTGCTCGTAGTATAGTTTACAATAATATTCGTTTACATAAATTTTGACGAATAAGCAACTTGTTCATTATACTGAGGTTGAAAGTGAATATTTCTAGCTATTATGCAATATTATATGCCAGTTATTATGTGTATTTGATTTTCCATAAAACTCAGGGCAAAATATTCCGCAATTTCGTTTCATTTACCATATTCTTCAAATGAAATTTCTTGCTCTTATCAGAAAATTGAATATATTCGAGAAAATTTTGAATTCGCTATTTATGAGTGGTACATTTAGTGTCCGTTCCATTTTCTTTTTCAAATGTGCATTAATTATATAACATTGTATGACTATTGAAAGTCGACTTCATGTTGTTCGACATCAAATGAACGAGATGACGTAGTTTGACAAAAGATCATACATCTTGTACATCAGCGTCAACTTTGACGGTGGTAATATTTCTTTACCCTCCTAGCACATCTCGTCGATGGTTCACCTATTGATCCGATTACTGCTCTATTCGAATTCGATTTTTCAGATAAATCGCTAAAGGACGAAAAACAGATGATCCGTCGCCTTTCCTCGGAGATTATGCAAAATAGATCGTCCGTAACGCAAACTGAAAAACGTTCATCTGAATCTTTAATCGGATCGAAGGCCCCGCAACTCGCCGAATTATACATTAAAACCGAATAAATATTCAACAAACAGGTAGATTCGTTTCGATTTATGCAATTTACATAACGACCTTGTTTTTCCTTCGAAGGGGAAAAAGTTACATAAATTTTAATACGATACCCTTTTGGCAGGACGAATTTCATATTCATAGAAAAAATAAATTTCGGGACGCGACCCGTTTAGAATCATGTTTATGATGTCTTCAGAGAAACGCATAAGGGAGCTAATATCTCGAGGGTAATAATTGGGGATTTGTGGCAGATAAACTGGTATTTATAGCGAATATTGTTGCAGATAAATCCATGTTTATCGTTGAACGTTAAAGTTATTCCAAGTCCTGCAGAATGTTGGAAAAATAATGTGGACCGACTTTTCGGACAATTAAATCGGATATAGAAATTGACGAAATAGAGTGCAATATTGACGTTTCAGTTGGATTCGCCGCCACAAAAGCTGCTTAACAAGCGGGCGGCGCATACAAACTGCTTTTCTCTTTCATAATATATCTCTGACACAGTCCGCACTAACTGGAAATACCGCAGAGGACATATATTACATTGCATTCGTATTACCAACGACTCGCAAACACATACACGAATAATCTATGGACGATTTAATGAAATCCGCTGTCGTTTCGGCCGTTTTTCCGGACGTATTTACTTTTCAAGATTGTTTTCATACGAAATAACCACGGTTTTTCTTTTTTTTTTACACTAATGGAAACGCATCCAGTGTCGGTCGTCGCGTTTTCCCCGTCCAATTTCCAGCACGAAATTGGAATTCGAAAAGTTGTTCACACACGTTCCGGAGGTATGAAACGGCGGCACAAGATAGAAAACAATAAATTCTGAAACGGGGCCGCGTTATGACAGTGGCAAGCGCGAGCGCCAGCGAATCCCAGACGTGTCAGGAAAGGGACAGGCGGTAGATCACCGAGAGCCACGTAGGTCATCTGATAGGCCTTATCCCTTGATTTACAACATCGCGATTTCCTGTTCGTCCATCAGAGCACCAAGTTATTGGGTCTCTTGCACTTTGTTTACGCCCACCTAATATTATTTTGAATTATTGATTTAGTATTTGAATCTGATGGAAAGAACTGGCATCAAGTAACTAAGTTGACCATTTGGTTGGCATATTAATGTACCTCTAGTACAATTTTCTTGATATCGGATTTCCTATATTGTAAGAACCCCGCTTCTTTTTGAGAGAGTTGGAAAGGTGGAACATTTAACCAGACCTCTCGCTTCGCTCGTGGTATTCTTCCTCCCATTTCATCAAAATCCTCACCGATGTGTTTGAATTGAGTTGGAGATATATGCTTGCAATTAAAAAGAGGACGAGAGTAATTTGGTTCTGTCAAAGCCAGAAAGGGAGGTATACGCTCGCAAAGGTCAGTGTAACCTATCTTATACGTAATGAAGGTTACGATATTAAACATTTCAATAATATTTTCATTTGGCAGATTATAATAAAAATCAAGAAATTCCATTTGTTAAAATTGTGCTTGAACTCAGTGATTTGACACTCGCGTATTATTTTCATCACCTTATTTTGCTGTGGGGCAAGCGTAAATCCAACCTCACAATGTTAAAACTTTTAACTGTTTTTCGGTCAGTGCGGTCGGCAGTATGTGATCTTACCATCCATTTTCTTGCCTTGACCACTTTATGTTGAAAGCTAGACGTGTAATTGATGAATCTGTAGCAACCGCATTTATCATACATGTAGGCATAACTGATCACTTCCCGATTGCAATCTTGCTTAGGGCACAAAAGGATGCAGAGAGAAAGAACGACAATATTCATCTTGCCCAACATATAGATTACCTAAAGTTACATAGTGATTTACTGATGGAGGATTGGAAAGAGGTGCTTTCTACAAAGGATGTAAATCTTGCAACTGATCTGTTTGTTGAAATACTTAAAAAATATATTGCAGAAAACCCTAAAACCGTGATAAAAAAAAACAGCAGACCCAGGAAAAAGTGGATATCGCCTGAGCTACTCAAACAAATTGTAGACAAAAATAAACTATACCGACAGATTCTTAATGATCCCTACCACATACATCTTGAAACCAAGTATAATCAAATGAAAAACAAGCTGATTAGGGCCATATGTAATTCCAAAAAGAAATATCTACAATCCTCGGTTGAAGAACATGAACACAATTCTAAAGGCCTCTGGAATGTCGTAAAGGAGCTTATACTTGAACCCAACAAACGCTGAAGAAGTATTAAAATCTATAAATGGCCTGAAGAAAGGTAAATCAACTGGTCGTGACGGACTGAAGACCGAAATCCTCCAAAAGTTTGGCGAAGAAATACCTGGTCCAGTTGCCTACTTAGTCAACCTGTATTTCGAGGAGGGAGAGTTTCCTGAGACTTTGAAAATTGGTATTATAAAACCAATACACAAGAGTGGTCCTCGAACAGAAATATCTAACTACAGACCAATAAATTTAATCTATAATATAAGCAAAATAGTTGAGAAGATCCTTTGTTCACGAATTGCAGTTTTTAGATAAGTTTGGTATACTGTCCTCTTCGCAGTATGGATTTCGGACGAGTAAGTGTACAGAAGATGCCATAAAAAAGTTGTATCTTACATTTATGATTGTATGGATAAAAACGGCCTTGCCTCTGTGTTTTTGTTGATTTGTCGAAAGCGTTCGACACGGTGTGTCATGCTAAACTACTCGAAAACTGCGGAATTCGGGGAGTCTGTAACAATCTGATTAAAAGCTATTTAACCAATAGAGTACAAATGACCTCTGACCGTCTTTCACCAGAAGTCAGTTAATGTACCTGACAGTCAAAACCAGTTTTTGCATTGAAATATTTCGACTATCGGAACGATAAACTCTAACTGAGCGGTATTAGTGTTGGTGAAAGACGCCCAGAGAAGCTTAACTTATCTTGCTCCTAGACTCTACAATAAAATACCAGAAAAACTTAAAAATATTGAATTCTATAAGAAATTCAAAATTGAATTAAAGAAGTGGATTCTGAGCGAGGATGAAGATTTTGTTGACCGAATGCGTGTGCTTAATGTGAGCTTACTCCTAGATTGGACAAAACCTTGGCTAAGACCTTACATGGATTCTGATAATGAATGAAACCAGAAATGACATTATTCAATACTAATTGGGACCAATAGTTGTATGATAGTGGACATAATGTGCATATGTACTTACCTTATTTGTCTTTCGAATGATGTAGTATTGCGACTCACAATCGAATTTTTTTGTTTTTTGGTTTTTTTTCAGTTTTCTTCACTCCGTGGAAATTTATAATCACAGGAAGTTTCGTATAAATGAGACTACCTCAAAGTTCTGTTTATTTCATTTGTATCTTAGGCTAGCGAAATGAAGACAATCGCTTAACCATATATTGTGTTATATTATATATCAGTATTGAATTGATTTCCAATGAATAAACTTATTGTTATTATTAATATTATTTGAACTGTTCCCGTCATTCGATACGAAGTTTAGTGTGGTTTACAGAATTGCTTGAGATATTTTTGGTAAAAATGTAATTTTGTAGACGTGATCGATTGTTAATTTAAACCATATTGTTCTACTACTCATATGTCTAGGGTTGCCGCGAGACGAGACGGGACGAGACTTGAGGCCGGTCTCGTCTCTTCTCGAAAATTCGAGACGAGACCGATCTCTAATATCTCGTCTCAAAATATGAAAAATTTTTCAGCGACAAAGGTAAATACTGTAGCGAAGTTTATAACCATGCAGTATAATAATATCAATAAGTACTGTCTTCATTAAATGGATTAACGTGTTGAAAATAACGAGGACAATAGAACAGATTATTTCGATAAACGATCGAATCTGCAAAACATTCTTGTTTCCAAGAATTTTTCATCTCCAACAAACCTACCTCGAATCAGTTTTTGATAATGAATTTATTGGAAGTTCCAACTTTGGACAATTTGGGATAAAAATACGACGAACTTTTACTGAAGTTCTAAATCCTCATAATTAAAAGTCAATCATTATTATATAGCCTGGTAAATTTATGTAAATTTAACTTCATTTTCAATCTTGATTGAAAATATTCATGAATTTAATAAATGGAAGGTAAGTAAAAAATCTTATATAAAGAAAAAGAGTATGTATACGAGGTCGATGAGAGAGAGAGCACATCTGCATGAAATGGAATGCGCATTTTTCATGTGTTGAATTTGACTATTATAGTGGAAGGTTAGATGATCGAAAAAATAATACTTTTTTGTTAACAATTCAATTTAAAAATTCAATAATTCCTGTATCTATTGTTTTTTCAATGCAATCATATCAAATATAAAATGAGTCCATTGATTATGAAGAATTGCATTTAATAATGCTTATTCAACCATAAATAGGATTTTATATTTCCCCAAAAAAAATAATTTCTACCAATTTTTTAGTTTTCCCCTATTTATATCTCTGTACTATGTCCCTTGTACTATGACCTTGAAGAGACTTCCCGACTTCTCTAGGTAAGACCGAGACGAGACTGAAGGTTGGTTTCGTCTCGAAAGTCGAGACCAGAAGAGATGAGTCTCGAATTTCGCGGCATCACTACATGTGTCTTGATGTTTAGGTAAGTCTAAAATACATGAATTCATAGATTAAGGTAATTGACGTACATGTTGCTTATTGCAATCAGCGAAATTTGTTTTAATGGATAGCCATTTTAATATATTGATTATGCCGATTTTCGTCTGCCGATTGATTCAATTTGAAATTATCTTTTTCAGTTGTGATATCAGTTCGAAATGGCTCCAAGGACACTACGTAACAGTGCTGTCGTTGGTTGTTCGAATGATACGAGAAATACTCATGAAATGGATATTCTCTAGTATATGGACTGCTGAATGTGTTCGCCTCGCACGAAATCCTAATTTAGTGCATATTGCGGTCTTCAAGTTGAACAATGGACAACGAATTTGTAGGGCACACTTCGAAACCTCTTGTTCTTCATCAAGGGAGAGATGACGTCTCAGGAGAAACGTAGTACCAACTATATTCTCAGACAAAGTACAACATTGGTCAGAAGGAGATATGAAACATTTTCTCCCAACAGAAGAACATTCTTTCTTCACTGTCCGATACTTGTGGTGACTAAAAAAAGGTACTCAATCCATTTCTCGCGTTTACGAAGATCCTGGGGGGGACATCGCTCTCCAAATTGTACTGATTGCCAGGCTGCGTGCGTGGGGAGGAGGTGTTGTGCCCCCTGTTTTTTGCTATATATGCTTTTTTAGAGCAAGTCGCTCCTCAAGAAATTGACATGTGTAGTCCATCCACATCGACACAAAACATAGAGCGTACTATTGTAAGGAAGACAAGTTAAACAAACCAAAGTAATTTCAAATAGGAAGTTCGCCATATCTATTGCTCTCTTCGTTCATGTTTGTGACCAACATAAATTCTACTACCGATGCTTCATCATCCACGTGGCAGATGTTTTTTATTGGTCTTTTCCATTTATGGCTCTTTATGAATAGTGAATTTTCAAATATCAAAATTCATTGGATACCTTTATTATTTATTTATTATTTATTTCTTTTTTCAACACATTCATCATTTATGGAACAGATGCCTTCCAGCCTATACAATGTTAGTCCAGATCGTCAGTACTCTGGTATATAGAATTACACGTCTATTCACTTGACAAAAGGCCATGGAAGCTACGAAAAGGCCATACAGTGGTCGCAGCTTCTCGCATTCTTGTTTTGTGGGATCTAATTTCGTGAAAGCTGTACAGGTTATCTACCAGTCACTATTCTAATATTTTTCTGTATTACTAACATAAATTATGTAAAATATCCTGCACACAACATACTTTGGTTCCAAGTATCTGTAATATACTGGTCTAGTATTCAATGACAACAAAATTGAAACTTTTAGACCTCTCCTTTCGGTAATATTGTAAATATTGTTTATTTGTGATATCCAATTTGATTTTTCACTATTTCTTCAACTGCACACACATCGTGTCTACCCTTTACAACCGTATATCATCGCTGTGGTTTCAGCACAGCCAAAAGCAAGGAAAAAAATAAGAGTTCGAAAAATAAATCTACAAATCTTCAATTTCGATTATAAATAAAAGAAACTAATATTATAGGAAGAAAAATAGAGGAGAAAACTTCATCTCTTTTTAATGGAGCGGTATTAATATTAATAAATAACAATAAAAAAATTCATATCGTTCATACTTGAAAACAAAAATTGAAATTTCGAAACGCAACTTGAATGACGGCAACACCAGATATCATCCAAAGCCGTTCTACAACCGTATATCATCGCTGTGGTTTCTAGCACAGCCAAAATGACAAATAAAATAAACCTCCCAGAAAATAATAAATTTACAACTAATTCCTTGGATTCCTTTTATACAAAACGAAGAAGAAATTACTTCACACTCTTCAATATGAATACTTGAAAAACAAATGAAAATCATCATCCGCACACTTACAACAGTATATTCTCTCAATTTTCCTAACGATTTTCGTGATATTCAAGAAAAATTTGATACGCCTACGGTGACCCAAGAGCTGATCTTATATAGAGCGGAGCGCATATAGTGATCTGGCTCCTAGACTGATCGGGGCGTATAGAATAGTGATGGGCGGCTCGAGCTGATTAGCTCGAACAACTCGAGCCACAGTTTGACCGAACCGGCTCGAGCTTTTTTTCCGACAACTCGAGCCAGCTCGATTCGTCCGTGACTTCGTCGAAACGCTTTTTATTCGACACTTGAGCAAATTCGTCGAGTCGGGCTCGCAACGCAAGAACACTGACGCGATGCGATAAGCTCGATCCAAGTCCGCATTCGTCGGCTTGATCCGTTGTGCTCGCTTAGCTCGATCCGCGATCAAGGACAACTCGACAACGCGTACGAGCGTGCGGCTCGAGCCAGCTCGAGTTTCGGCTCGAGCTGATGTTGGTTTCGGCTGGAGTTGTTCGAGCCGAAAAATTATCGAGCCGGCCCATCACTAGTGCAGATCGTTTTTGGTAATACTTCACTTGGTTCTGTTTTGAACCTCCTAGTGAAGATGGATGTCTATGGTCTCCAGTTCTGATTCTTTATTTGATCGCAAATGGAAGATTTGTTTTCCAGATATAAAAGGAATGCTGTTGTGTTTTCACAACTAAGGAATCTAGATTCGGCAAAAATGTAGAGGGCAACTCTGCAGAATTTTTGAGATTTCATGAAAATAATGAGAACGAGGTCAAATTTCTCCTTCAATCCGAAAACTTGGAAAATATTTTTTATAGCGACACTTTTTATCCCAAATAAAGTATAAATGAATTTTTTTCGTAGAAATTTCGAAAAAATGGGAGGCGGGTGTTTTCAAAAAAAAAATCTTAAAAGTTCACAATTTCCAAGGATTTTCACGCATCGCATGAACACCCAAACACGGAATCAATGCTATTTTCTTTTTTTGAAGGACAAATATCAAAACCAAAAACTGTCAAATGTTTTTAAATGTAACTCAACTTTTGGAACCATCTTCGCACTTTGTTTTTCACTAGCACTATCAAATAGTCCTATTTGATAAGGTGGTGGATAACTTGGATTACTTGTTCTGTTTTCTATCTAAAGCGAACCGTTTCTGAGATAAAATTCTTGAACGCTTTTGAAAACACCGTTCATCCGATAAAAGATAACTCACTACTTTTAGCTAGGCCTTGCCAATTGCGAGACAATCGCTGAGATACGTGAAAAGAATAGAAAAAAAGGAGGTCAAGGGTCTCCAAATGTAGGGAGGGGGCATAAAGCCGTGCACTTTGCCATCGAGGTAGTATGTCCTTCTGTGTGTGTATGCATATGTGTGTGTTAGAATTTTCCATTCACGCTACAGGCTAAAAAGCAAGTTGGAAATCAAAGGTCCAAAGTCTGATTCCTTATACAATCGCAATCGGAAAAATAATTTTGTACATACCCTCGAAAACAGCTAGATTTTCAGGAATTTTTGCAACCTCATTTTCACAGTTGACTCTGTAAAAATGTTGAAACTTCATTAAAAAAATGAAGAAAACTGGAAATTTTTTTAATCCGAAAAACTGAAATGATATCCTAGATAGCGACACGAAACCTTTTCATTCCAAAGGAAATAACGAGTCGGGGGCACTAGTGATGCGGATCTCCGGCTCGATAATTTTTCGGCTCGAACAACTCCAGCCGAAACCAACGTCAGCTCGAGCCGAAACTCGAGCTGGCTCGAGCCGCACGCTCGTACGCGTTGTCGAGTTGTCCTTGATCGCGGATCGAGCTAAGCGAGCACAACGGATCAAGCCGACGAATGCGGACTTGGATCGAGCTTATCGCATCGCGTCAGTGTTCTTGCGTTGCGAGCCTGACTCGACGAATTTGCTCAAGTGTCGAATAAAAAGCGTTTCGACGAAGTCACGGACGAATCGAGCGGGCTCGAGTTGTCGGAAAAAAAGCTCGAGCCGGTTCGGTCAAACTGTGGCTCGAGTTGTTCGAGCTAATCAGCTCGAGCCGCCTATCACTACCATCGTCTCAGTAAATTGGCGGATGCGTAAGTCTTGAGTGTCAATTCGGAAGAAAGTTAAGGCCGTGCGGCAGGCACGGGCACGGCACGGTCACGGCAAACAATTAAAAAACGATTCACGTCTTAACTCCCGACACTCGGTTGAACATAATATATAGGACGATCAATTCGAAAAAGTAACTTAGTATCAAACGGTATTGCTATAATTTTGAGAATATTTCAATGAAAGATTCTGCATGGATTTTGCCGTAAGCGAAAATTCCCAAATTTTCCACAAAAATAGTTTTTCTAATGTCGATGAGAATTAACAGAAGAAGTATCATTGCTAAATGGCGAAAGATCCAGCAATAAAATAGTAATGCGTTTTCATACGCAACCATGAAAACTGAATAATTAGGATCCAAACCAGAACAATATCTATTATTATTAGAAACATTAAATGAAATATTAACTAGTTGTATGGAAGTGTGTACAAGTTTATGTCAGTCTTTCAAAACCGAAATTGTTCGATTAAAGGCCGTTGTCACTGCGGCAGGCACGAACACGGCACGCTCTCGGCAAACAATTAAAATACGATTTATGTGTTAAATAGGGTATCCACTTTCAACCAATCGCCTTCGGGAGTTGTATATTTTTTCCGCAGATATTGGCCGATAAATGTGCTACACAGCTCATTTAAAATAGTGAAACATATAAAAGAATATCTGTGAAAAAAGGTATCTAACTCCCGACGCTCGGTGGAAAGTGTAACTGAAAATCTTATTTATTAGAAAAAAAACCAACTCCGACGACGATCGGTTGAAAGTAGATACCCTATTTATTAACACATAAATCATAATTTAATTGTTTGCCGAGACCGTGCCGTACCCGTGCCTGCTGCAGTGAGAATCGGCCTTCAGTTGTGACAGTCATGGTCAGCGCAAAACAAAATTATTATGCGTGGGATAATTTGTTGTAATCGCAAGTCAACGCACTGGAAGAGTAGAGTGAAATAGAGACTTTATTGATTAAACGTTAATCTGAACTTCGGCCTAGCGCAAATTACCCTTTTAACCCTGTTCATATACGATTTTTATCGATGACCCCTCATTTTGCTATATAAAACTGATGAATATTCTGATTTTTCACTGAGTTTGTGTTTTGTATTCGAAACCTACAGACTATCTAACCCAAGAAAATTTAATTTCTCCCCGTTGAATATTTCAATTAAGTCGAACAATCACAACTGAACATTTTCAATTTTCGCCGAAACTACTCTACTTTCTTTTTCCACGTGACTGTTGCGCGTCGTGTCGACAATCAACAGAAACGAGTTTCAGTTCAAACGTTCTGATTCTTAGAAATGATAAACACGAAAGCACCACCCCACGTTTACTTACACCCACCAGAAATCCTTTGGAGTATAATTACGAAAAAAAAACTGTCCCGATTGAAATAACTCGACGATTCAACGGATCGTCATGAAGTATAAAAATTCCAAATACACGTCTCCGGTATTGGAGAATTGGTGTGCTTACGTTTGTGGAATAACGAATAAAATTAAGCTGTTAAAACTGCATATTAACAAGCTTGTAATTTACTCTCCTTTTAGAAACTTGTTATAATCAACTTTATTGCATTCTTGCGTTTTTTGAGTAGGCACACGAGAAGTTCGTTATGAAGTTTGAAATGTAATTCATCGATTTGGGTAGAGAAATACCTACAATTTTGCCTTCCTCATAAGTATTTCAGCTTTACAATGCACCTAAAATAGCACCTGCTTCTTTGATATATCGTGAGTCTGTTGTTCGTACATATATAATTATGAATAACTAGCTATGATTACTGAGAACACCTTATTCTCAGCTACACATTTAACTATCAAGAATCCAGAAATTGGAAGTATATTGCCAAACAGATTTGTAGTTGGTGCGGGGCTTTAGTTGACGGAATCAAAACTCACAAAAATAACGTCTCCAAATTATTCAGAAGTATGGCTTTAACAAATCATATTGACTCCACGGGACTGCCACTCTGGACGCCCCTCGTACCATTCAAAATATGGCCTGAAAATATACTACTTCATTCGGCCTTCCTGACTCTAGGAGTCTAGGAGTTATGGAGCTCCGTTGAGAGGCAGTTTGACATCAACTGCAAGGTAACTGTCATTTTTGGTACTCTGAAAGTATAAGTTGAACTGACAGTTGGGACGTGTTCAGTGAACTGGCAGTTCCAACTACGATTACCCTTCAACAGCTATCGGCATTTCGACTGACTTTGAACTTGTATTATTTCTTTTTCCAAGAATGCAGTCAACAATAAAAGAACATTTGGACGTTTCATACGACGTTTCGATCGTTATAGGATCATAAAATTGTATTTGTTTAATTAAAGAATTTTTTCAATAAAACGCAATTGTGGGTGACGCACACTGGAATTCCCAGTCGAAGAGACACCGCGATTCGGAACGAATGATTGTCTAAGCAAGGTCCCCAGTGATGAGAAGGGGAAAGCGTTAAGCCAAGCTCCTGACTCTTTCGTGTTGTTTGCCAGTATTCTTGCCTTCGAAGTGTCGTCTGAAAACTCATTGAGCAATCGATGCTGAATCTTTGTGCACAATTCAGTGTCCCATTTATGCTGGAATTTACGGTCTGCCTCTGGCAAAGTTTCGGATTGTGAGATCATAGCCCAAGCGTCCATTGCTTCGGTTGTGTCCTTGTCTGTTGAGCAGGAGAATGTCGGAACGATGTTTCTGATTAAGTCCGAAACCGAGTTTATCGATCCTAAGAAACTTGAGTAGCAAAGGTTAGTGGCGTTTCTTAGACCAAGTCCTCCCAGTTTGACGGGTAATACAGCCTCGTCCCACGATCTCCCGGAAAAACGACAATTCACAATATTTTCCATCGCCGACTTTAAAACGTTGTCATATTCCTCTAGTGCGTCTAAAGCCTGCCAGCAAGGTGTTGTTCGAAGCAAGTAATTAAGTTGTGGAATGGATAACGAACTCCGGAGCAGGCAATACGAATGATGAGCGTTCAGTTTTTCCAACCGCACGACCATAGTTTTCAATTTGTTCACTTTCTTTTGAATCGATGCTTTGATGCCTGATAACGTTAGTGGTGCCCCAAGAAGTTCAATATCATGCGGCCTTTCGACGATTCCAGGCGCCAGTTGATTGAGACGTTCTAAAATATGCACCCGTTCGTCGCTGCTGGTGTTTCCGAGGATTTTAAATTCGCATTTTGAGAAATTTAGCTGCAAGCCCATTTCAGCCGACCGATCGATGACCACTTTCAGATCGTTGAAAACGGTGTCAGGATTGCCTCCGATCGTTCCGTCGTCCATATACCAGATATTGAATTCGGACATTAGCGAGTCGACCATATCGTGTATACCTAAACAGAAAATCGCTGTTTTGAGTGTGGTTTGACAATTCGATGATGTTAATAATGTTGCTTAGATACAGATCACAGCTTACTGTTTAACAATGACTTTAACATATTCCATTAAAAATTATACTTAAATATTCAATATCTGTCCTAAAATTGACAGAGTTTATTTCTTTGTTGATATGTATCATCTTTTTGATTAACCGTTTCTGATAATTTGATTCTTTATCAAGGATTGACACATTATTGAAATCAAAATTGTGGTTTGGGTCATGTGAATGTTTACTAAGAGCTGTATATTCATTATTCAATACTAAAAAGTATTAATGGTTGTTAATTCTTTTATGTAATAGTATATCTCATAACGAGTGCGGAAAGTCGATGATTTCATGCGAGTGTCAGTTTGACGAACGAGGCGAAGCGAAGCGGAGCCGAGTGAGGCTAGACACGAGCAATGAAATCTGACTTTCCACGAGTAATTAACGACATTTTTCAGGCGACCACAAAAATGGCATTATACGATAATTACTTTGAGAACACACAATGAACGTTTCGACCCAAGCAGAACTGAATAATTCAATCTTCTGCTTCTAGATGGCGTTGTAGAGAAAATAATAGATAACTTTATTTATTTATGTTATTTCGTAACTTCCTTTCAGATTTGTCAGCAATAATTCCCACGAGTTTAATATTTCTGGAGGGATATTTTTCACTTCGCATGTTATAAACGCGAATCGAATCAAGTTAAGCTCTTCGTTAATGATACGATATGTTCTGGTAACTCGTTCGCCTTATGAATATTCGATGGGATATACGAACTAAACTTTTCATTCACTTCTATCTACTTGGCGTGGTTTCATTTCGATGTCACCACTTTCCCGCACGGATCAAACTGGTTTTACCCGTGCGGGAATAACATTCCCGCACAGTTGCATGTAATTATCAACTTTCTTCGACAGGTAGGCGTGGCGATATATACCACTTTCTGACGTGGTCGCCTGAAAATATTGTTTTGTTTGTCCAATGTATTGTCCTGGACAATTATTATCAGGAATTTCAACCAGAAGTTTCTGTGGAGTATATCTTCTATAAGGGATAGAAATTCTACCTTCCTCGAGAGATTAACCAAAAAGTAAAAACACGTTTCATTCGAATGGACGTCTACAGCAAAGTGTACCTGCCGCTGTACCGATGAGTTTAGCTGGTCCATTCGAACGAAACGTGTTTTTTCTTTTTGGTTTATCTCTCGAGGAAGGTAGAATTTCTATCCCTTATAGGAGATATACTCCAAAGAAACTTCTGGTTGAAATTCCTGATAATAATTTTTCGAATTCATAATAAATCAACCGATATTCAAATTAATATCATGGACAATATAATAAAAATTTTCATTCTTTTTTGATGTATTTGATTATAAAGGTTTGATAAAGATTCAGTAATTCAAATAATATATTATCGACGTTTCGGGTAGAACCGTTTTTCAAGATATGAAAATTTAAATATTTGACAATGTTGTTATAATAAGTTTTCTTAGTAACAGTAATCTGACAAATGAAAAACGAAAAGATGGAGACTTGATATGAATTATTTGTTCAAAATAAAGAGTAGTATATTTGATTCAAATTTCGAATATCTCTTCTGTCATTAATTGCTTCAGAGTTTTTTTTATATGAATCATTTCAAGAAATTCTTTTGTAACCTAGAATTTTCACTGTGTTAAAATCAGATGTATGTTTTAATGTTTGTTCATGTTTATGTAATGCTCTTTGTACTTTAGAGTATTTATGCCCTTTTATTCTTCCTTTCAATTTTTATTTTTTCTGTCCAATATAAACTCCGTTACAATCTTTACATGGAATTCGGTCTCCGATTTTAATTTCGTAAAAAGTTGTTTCATTTGAATGTATGGTTTATGTGCTATTTTGAAATTTGGATAAGGTTTGAAAATGTTGGGGATTTTTTCAGAAAGGTTTCGTATGTATGGGTTTAGAATATATATTGAATTCTCCTCTTTTTTCTCGGTATTTGTATTTAACGTACTGTATAGTTTGTGTATACGTTCTTTCATGATTTTGTTTACGAATGATGAGGGATAATTATTTTTTTAAAATGATGATTTTATGGACTGCAGAATAGCGGGTGTGTGAATTGGTGAGGTTAGTTTGATTGATCTGTTTGTTTATTATGATAGCTATTTTTTCTTTTATGTGATGTGTTCCACAAAATTATAGACTTATTTCACTAGATATGCTTTCATTATACACAAATATTCTAGTTGAGAGTGCATTAGATATGTTAAATTGGAAATGGCAAGAATTAGAAGAACATACTACACTTATAAAAGAACAATTTTTAAATGGTACAAAACTTTGTTTAAGTTGTACTTATTCTACATTTCACAAAATTTGCTATAGCCAAATATATGGAATAGCGATGGGATCTTCTTTATCATCTCCTATTGCAAATGTAGTAATGGAATATGTTGAAGAAAATATGCTATCTACCATTCCATATAACATACCAATATTCAAACGTTTTGTAGATGATATTATACTTTCGATACCAATCAATGAAGAAGACAATATCTATATAACAAGCATTTAATAATTATGACAAAAGAATTAAATTCACAATAGAAACGGATAACAACAAAACTATGAACCTTTTAGATCTAACTCTCGATTATATCATATACAACATGGTTTACCAAAAACATAAACTCGGGAAGATATATCAATTTCAATTCAAGTGTAGCAAAAATTTGTAAGAAGAATATTATTGTTGGTTCAATAGATAGAGCAGTGAAATTAACTGAACCAAAAAAACGCAAAGAACAAATTAATATATTAGAAAATATTTTAGTAGAAAATGGTTATCCCATTCATTTAAAAAATAGCGTTTTAGAAGAAAGAATAAACAATATATATAATAATAATAATAACAATGATAATGAATTAGATTCTTATAATATAAAGTATATTAGTATACCGTACATTCCGGCATTATTCAAAAAAATAGCTAACATTTTACGTAAATATAATCTCATTCTAACAAATAAACCGGACAACACTAGAGTGTTGTCCGGTTTATTTGTTAGAATAAATAGATTTTTCACTAAATTAAAAGACCCTACAGATGAAAATAAACAAACGAATGTAGTATACAAAATTTCTTGTATAAATTGTCGAGGACAATATATTGGACAAACAAAACAATATTTACATAAAAGAATTTAAATTCTTTTTAAATAATTAAATAATTAAATAATGGATGTACAGGTCTTAGTAAACATTCACATGACTTAAACCACAATTTTGATTTCAATAATATGACAATCTTTGATGAAGAATCAAACCATCAGAAACGATTAATCAAAAAGATGATACATATTGAAAAAGAAATAAACTCTGTCAATTTTAGAACAGATATTGAAAATTTGAGTATAATTTGAAATGGAATATTTTAAAGTTATTGTTAAACAGTAAGCTGTGATCTGTATCTGAGCAACATTATTAACATCATCAAATTGTCACACCACACTCAAAAGTTCTATTGAGAAAAAAATTTTTTTCATCAAACAAACAAGTTTATGATCGTATAACGATCGAAATGTCGTATGAAACGTCCAAATGTTCTTTTATTGTCGACTGCAATTTTAATTACCCTTCAACTGAGAGTTTATCTAAACCCACTTTTCAACAAAGTTTTAAGTTTCACATTGTTGGGAAAATTACTGAAAATGTCAAATGTTAACCTGAAATCGAGTATTTTTTGGGGACGAAGTAGCAGAGATAATTCTTCTACAGATGATGAAGAAAATAGAAAAATGAGTTGCTCAGAACTCGAATTCGTGTCAATGACTTTGAAAGGTGGAGTTGGAACAGATTGAGAAATGGATCTCGTTTGGCAAATGGAAAAACACGAATATTTCATCAATGAAAAATAGAAAATATAAAATTTTTTGCATTATGCATTTTTGTTTTCTCAACGCCCTTTCCGCTGTTTTCAAACGAATATCTGGAGTGAAACTCACTCAAAAATATCACTTTTAGTTTCAGTATGAAATCATAAAAACATTTGCCGCCTGATATGCGTGTTTTGATTGGTTCAAATTCGAAAGTCAGTTTATTTAACGTCGCAAAACTGCTGGTCGATCAACCTGGGCCCGAAATTATGTTTATAATACTTAAATGCTTCCAAAAGATTGTTCAATTCCAACTATCTGTGAGATAATTAAAAAGTTAATTATATTCGTTATTGAAAATGAGAGCTTTAGTTATTTTTCTCTACTTTTGCTCTAATTCTGCCTGTATTTTGAGATGATTGAGTGGACTCGTTGAATGTTAATCCGATTAGACATTAACACTAGCCTGGTCGTCGAAGTGCCAGATGTAGCAAGAGATACCCTAGCAACAAGTGCTAGCCTATCAACAAGTGCTAACGTAGCAACAAGTCCTGTCCTTTCGATTAGCTTTATATCACATCACCCTAGCTTTATGCACACATATATACGCACATAAGTAAACGTGTACATATCCACAAAAATACACACATACATCCTCATATGTACCAGATGTACTTATGTGAGACTACCCTAATGTGTAAAATTTGCTGCATCCATCAAATAGAGAATATTTGATTACTTCTATAATGAACGGAGTATGGTTAAGTGTCACCATATACAATATAGATTGAAATAGTCACCTTTTCGATAAGATTTAGGAATCTGACTTTTTGATCAACAGAAGAATCACAGCATATTTTCATACATTAACCAGCTCGTATCTTCGATTTTCCTGATTCGCCAGTATTAAATGCAACACTATACGTAAATTCGTTCAATCATTCTAACAATTTCAATTTGTTTTTGTCTGCTAACGCACCATTATAGCTGTCATGACTGTTGGTTTCCGCGGAGACTTCGACGTAACAAACCTTCTCAATTTCATATTGCTCTCTTTTTCAAACATAGCGGATTCCTAGTTTATTGAATAACTCCATAGTTATTAATAATCATACTTTTAAACATCTTTCATAATTCAGATATCAAAATGAATTAAAAATTGGGAGCGAATCAAATAATTAATTGTAAATTCAAAGTCTTATCATGAATTCAAAACTTAAATGTGAATTCGAAAATAACCATGAATTCCAAATTTCGAATCGAATGAAAAAATTTAACATTCACTCAAAATTGAGAAAGTGAACAAAAACCAAAAGTTGAACCCAAACGCCAATGACAGTTGAAATTGTAACTAAAAAATTCTCAATTTGATATTGCTCTCTTTTTCAAACATAGCGGATTCGTAGTTTATTGAATAAGTCCATAATTATTGATAATTGGCTGCTGCAATCATACTTTAAAACATATTTCATAATTCAGATATCAAACTGAATTCAAAATTGGGTGCGAATCAAATAATTAACTGTAAATTCGAAATCTTATCATGAATTCAAAAATTAAATGTGAATTCGAAAATAACCATGAATCCCAAATTTCAAATTGAATGAAAAAATTTAATATTCACTCAAAATAGAGAAAGTGAACAAAAAGCGAAAGTTGAACTCAAACGCCAATAACTTAAAAATTCCGAATCCCAATCTTTAATTTTAACTTCAATATGCAAATTTGAACATCTAAATATTCAAAAATCGATAAACCTCAAATGAGGATATTTACACATTTCTACAGTCAAACCTAGAACAGCAATTTTAATATGAATACTAAAATTTGGCTTTTTGTTTATTGCAGAAGGATTTTCATAAAGACTTAACGGGCAATCTCGCGCTACCTATTCGTCTTGAGCGATTTTTGTAGTAACGTCATAGTACAGTTCGTACTATTTCATATGTTCAATTAACAGTTAACTAAATTGAAAAGTATTCAGGATGTGTACGTTTTCATTAATCTTCACAACCCTGATTTCTAGAATGACAGCTTTATTTCTGCAAAAAATATGCGCTGAAATTGAATTGGTTTGAGCTTTTGCGGCCCACCATAACACTCTTTTTCTTCGGGTGTAATGACCGTCGTCTGTTGAATTGCTTCCTAACGTTTCGCTTGCACGCGTGGCATGCTTGTTCAGAGATGTCTCCATCTACGATCCACTGAATTGAGTTAACGAAAAACAGTGTTCTGCTGAAAATATTTATATAAATTGTTTAGTTTTATTGGGGTGGTAGCAACACAATGAAACGACTCGAGCTTTCGAGATACATTTTATCTTATCATTCAGGAGCACTACAAAGACATTGACTTCTCTCAGATCTTACATGGAAAATCAACTACTCACAGGTGTAGAGATTGCAACTTATTATTAACGATCAAGACAAAGGATAGCACGGACGTGGAAATGTCGAAAATTCACGAAATTCAGTTAGAATTAACTAAAAGTCAGAGTAAGATCACAATCAAGTGTTCACATTGTATTTTATCACATTAAAAACATTGTCGGGTATTTCATTCGAACTCAATTGTTGGGTCACTGACCTACCAGTCAACTTCATTTTATTGTCAAATCTATCTAAAGTACTTTCACGATATCACAGGAGAATCTAAACACATTGGTGTGAGTTTTGATGGAAAGAGTTATTGTTATAAAAGTATATTAATACGCATGAAGTGATCTATACTTTTAGAGAGATCTGCAGATGTAGAGTGATCGGGCTACTGCAAGGGGCGATCCTGAGGACCCTGACCTCGAGCGCAGCGACTGTTCTGGCTTCACTAATTTTTGTGCGCGTAAGAATAACGCAAACGGAAAGACATATTTAAATTTTCAAAAAACGATAGATAGCTATTAGGTAATTTACAGAATACTCGAAATAGTATATTTCATAACGAGTGCAGAAAGTCAATGATTTCATGCGAGTGTCAATTTGACGAACGAGGCAAAGCGAAGCGGAGCCCAGTGTGGCTAGACACGAACAATGAAATCTGACTTTCCACGAGTAATAAACGGCTAGACACGAATTATACAATGATAACGTTTCACAGAATATATTCCTCATCTATGGTGACAACTATGTGTTTATGCTAAATTCCAATTTGTCTATGACAGCAACTTTGCATTGAACCAAGGTGAACAACATCAACGACATTTTAGAAAATTGATAGTCCAAATCAACAATTTGTCTATGACAGCAAATTAAACCAAGCTCTTTAATGTCATTGTTGCAAGTAATATTCAATGTTAGTTATATGAACTACATATTCCATCTATGTCTGGTCTTGACGTTTGTTCTACTCAGGATATCTTTGACTTTAAGGATGATACTCCGCCACAGGAAAACCCAATTAATTTATTTATGCATCTATAATTGAAAATTGATGAAATGAATCAACTTATGCTTTTCGTTAATGGTACGATATGTTCTTTCAAGTTCTGGTACCTCATTCGCGTCATTAATATTCAATGAGATATACGAACTAAACTATTTCTATCTACTCGACATAGGTTTCATTTCGATGTCGCCACTTTCCCGCACGGATCAAACCGGTTTTATCTGTGCGGGAAAGACATTGGCAACTTTGTACAATAGGTAAGCGTGATGATATGTATCACTTTCGTGCATGGTCGCCTCAAAATTTATATTTATATTATCTCTTATCCTTACCGTTTGTAATACTTCAATCTGGATCGTCGTCAGCAAAGACGAGATTCTCAATTCGAAACTCAAAGGCCAGTTCATCTCACTGTTGCGACGATGATTTGGAGTAATAGTTTTCAGTGAAACATTTGTAGTAGTGATGGGCGGCTCGAGCCGTTTAGCTCGAACTAAATACTAAATACTAAACACAAACGCAGTTACGGATTGAAAATATTTATTGCTTTTCTGGACTAAAGTGAAGGGTTATAATAATCTTCTCTATAGATAAATACATGCATACGCTATAGCGATTCAAAGTTTCCTACTTATTTTAGAAATATTGACTCCACATTAATATCGTAATTGTTCTGGAATTGTATTGCTCTCTATTCAAACATTGTAAATGATATTATAAAAGGTAAAAAATTCGTCAGTCAAGCCCGCTTCATTATTTTCCATCCGTTGCAATGGTCTCGTTTCATTCACTATTCAAAAAATTAACTCCAAAATATTTCGAAAACAGTACGACGAATGGAAAATCAATTTGAAGCATCTAAATTCAATGGGTTGTGTAAAATACTAAATCTATTTCGTGACTATTAGCAAAAATCAGATACATACTAATATTACTTGGTGTGTTTACGCCATAATTTCAAAGGTATTTGGACATGTGAAGCGAAAAGCATTTCGATTGAAATTATGGCTCACTATCCTATCGTTGATTTTTCACTAAATATTTCATAAAAAATAATCCAAAGTATTGCTTCAATTCAAAATATCACTAGTAAAATATGAAATCTCCTGATTGAAACGAGCGTCGCGACACAAAAATTGCATTTTTACGCCTATTTTCGATTTACGATTCCGTTCATTCCACGTGTAAACCCGAATTTCCTCGTTTTCCGTTTGGGTTTTACGATTCAGATATGAATCTTCCCGTCCCACGAGTGGACTTTCTATTAAAAATATCTCTTTGTCCCATTCAATTCCGAATAGGGTATGCATGTTTTATTATTAAATTTTATCTTCCTTATAAAAAAACATCGATCGTCCCTTAAAAAACTACCGAAGGACACATAAAATGCGATTCTCGAATGCCAACTCGAATTGGAAACCGAAAATCGGAAAAGCATTTCGTTGTATACATCTCTCTGGATATAAATCGATAACAGATACCTATAATAAATAAAAAGGAATTATAAATATACATTAACAAAACACACTGACTAGAACTGTTTCAATAATATACAAATAATTTAATTGCTAATTATTTTAATTAATCGGGTTGTTTCGATGATAGATATTATATATCGTTTTTGTTCCACACAATTGATTTTTTCTTTCATTTGATGGTCCTCTTTGATACATTATTATAAAATTAACATCTCTAAAGATTTATGACTAGAATTGACTGAAAAGTTGAGGATATCGGGAAAAATCAATATTAGATGCGAACAGATGAAATATTGAGTGCTCAATTCCATTTACCCTCCGAACAAACGGAAATATGACTTGCATTCGTGCATTTCGTTGATTAATCAAGTTTTTTTCCAGAAATTATGGATATTGCTTTTTATTGCCCTCGACTGAGAGTTATTATTAGATAGGTACGATTTTCTCTGAGTGATACGTATATTCGGTTTATGTAACTTTCAAGGTGAAAACAAACAGAAACTTTAGAGACCCAAAGGGAAGTTAAGAGGGAGTCGAATAAAAAAAAATTCTCATTTATTTATGAATTTTATACACTCGATAGATTATGGTTTTGGAAGACAACGCTGATTGTTAAGGGAAAAAAGTCAAAGTTATTCATTCAATGAATAAACGACGATTGGTAATAACACAGATGTATTAACAATAGATTGCTTGTTACTCTCTGTAAGCTATCTGAAAGCATTATGCCTCAACGTCGTTAGCGTAGTGATTTTTCCCTGCACACTACTGAAAGGCGACACGTAGAATGATAAAAGTGTGGAAAGTAGTAGACGTGAAGTTATTTTTTGATATCAATTGAAAAATTTTCCAGATATACGCGGAAAACGTTAAGTTTCTACGAATTCCTCTATTTTGCCAGTTGAATTTAATAAATTTGGCAAGAGCTAACCTGCGATTATATTCTTCTGGCAGTAAAAGAAAATTTTTTCAACAATGTGTCCCCATTTTGTGCCAATCTGAATCAATTCTTGTCAGAAAGTCAGAAATAGGAAATAGTTTAAGCACTGTGAAAAAGTTTTAGTACTCACTTGAATGGTGATTATAACGTTTTTCAATATTTCTGATGAAAAACATTTTCTGTGAATTCCTCTTGATTTTCCAAGCGAAGTTCGAAGAAAATTTTGCATAAAATTTTTGATTATCTTCACGGATTTCAGAATTTTATAGCAGTTTCAGGTGTAATATTTTGTTGAGGTCGATCTAACAATTAAGTAATAGTTTTAAATTTTGTTGAATCATTGACAAACTCCCGAAATTTTGGGAAGATTTATCAGAAATCTTAACATATATCTTTGAAATCTCTGAAAAGTAGGTCTAAAAATTCGTTGACTTGATATTTTAATTTATATTTGATATTTTTTGGGGATATATATGGAAAATCGAACGAAAAGATACCATTTATGTCGGATTTAACTTCCCTAACGAATTCACGAGCTCAAAAATCTAAATAAGTTGATGGAAGACCGGTAATTCTTCAGTTTGAAAAGTTCATAGTGATTCAAGAAACGAAAATGTCTCCGTTAATTCCACCGCTTTCTTTTTTTGTAAACCGTTGATCTTCTTCTGATATTTATTAGTGCTTAAAATTTTTCGTTTTCTTGGAAACTTTCAGTAGTTGTGGCACGTTCCAACGTAATTTACAGTTTATATATTATTGTGTCAAAGAGTTGTGTTGTTGTGTGTGTAAAACTTCAGGTATTTCTGACGTTTTTTCTTTGTATTTGGTTTCTTTTTTGATTCCACAGGGTGATCGGTCACCAGTGTCGGAGCTTTTGAGGGTACATTGTGTTTTCAATTTTATCGACAAATCACCTTTCGTATATAGTTGTATCGGTTTCAGAAAAAAACGGCAGCCATATCAATTTTTGACGTGATGTGTACGGTAATTTAGAATCCGAGAAGTAGCAGCTCTACAAATATAAAACATAACTCATTTGACAGGTTAAATTATGAGCAATAATATAATCATGAAAATTGTACAAATAGTTTTGAATAAAAGACCCAAATTAATTGACGAAAATAAAAATTGATGAAAAATTTCTATAATTCTTGAGCTTGTTGACTCTTTCACTTTAAACAAGGTGAATAACATGTGATTTTTAATCATTTTATGAATAGTGCAGGATATGTTTAGTATAACAAAAAAAAAAAATAAAGTTGTAATTTTAGATTGAATGGTTTAGGGCAGGGGTCGGCAACCTGCGGCTCGCGAGCCACATGCGGCTCTTTGGATGTGAGGCTGCGGCTCTTTAGTTCCATTCGGAAATATTATTTATTGTATAAAAAAAATGTTCTGAAACGATTAACGAGGTTTAGGCATTATTTCTATCTCTCAGCTACTTTTTGTGGCTCTTTAAAAACTTGAAATTTTGTAAGTAGTAATTTTTGGCTCTTCCGACTCAAAAGGTTGCCGACCCCTGGTTTAGGGGATGTGCCAGGTTAAACATAACCAATCAATAAAACCTATACAATTAAATGAATAAGTATAGATTTGTTTCAACCCCTTGTGATTCGTCATGATTCTGCGCTGTTCTCAAAACTTGCTTCATTTCATGAACAGCGCAGAATCTTGACGGTCCAGTAATCGTTCACAGCGCCAGTTGGAACAGACCTAATATCATTTATATATGAAAAACGCCTAGACAGATGTCGTGAAGCAACAATATTTAATTTTTTGAAAACCATCAATAAGCCGGTCAATCTTCTTTCCAATTAGCATTCATCGAATTGTTAACTTAGTTTATATTAATTTGTTAATGATAAATGTTTGTTATAATTTCTGATTTATTAAAATAGAAACCTGCTACTATTGAAGCCAACATACTCCCGAATTTCATTATATTCATACGGGTTGTGCAATGGGAACACGAATGGAACTGTGAGAGAATAAGCAAGAAGATTTCGTAATCAACATTTCTTGGACAATTTGACTTAGAAAAAACGATTTGTACGTTTATTTATAAAACATATCCTATTCTACTTGAATAAAGCGTGAAAACAATAAGTCAATTACCTGAATTTTTCTAAAACTGTCAAGAATATCAAAAAACATACGATTATTCCTTCATTTCTGATTTTCGTCGATTCATTTAAGTCTTTTTTTCGAAAATATTTGTAGAATTCCTAACATCAGATCATTGATTAGAATTTAGTTTATCAAACAAGGCATGTGTTTGTAGTTCTGCTACATATCGAGAAAATTTAAAAGAAACAAATAACTGAAAGCTTTCGTACGACAAAATTAAAATTATGAAGGCAGAAAAATTACATACGTAAGGTGATTTGCCGATGAAATTGAAAGCACAATACACCCTTAAAGGCTCCGACACCGGTGACCGATCACCCTGTATATGGAAATTTCTCTGGGTATTTCGTTTTCGACAATAGCAATTCCTCCATCTTCTTTCTTTTTTCTTCCGATTATATACAAATATTGATCTTTTATCGGTATTTTCTTAAGTTTTCTTGTTTTACAGTGTTTTTATTGATATTCTATTCGATATTCAGGGCGTATAGGTATTCAGGAACTACTGTGAATTTGCTTTCCCTCAAAGTTTCCTGGATTTTCCATTATTTTCAATACTGGGCCGTAAAATGCATTAAAGTCTTCCAAGTGTCTAAGATATTACTATAATTTTCTACAAATACTGGAGAAATATCCCCAAGATTCAATGAAAATCTTCAATTCTCTATCGAAATATGTAAATGCTTATGAAATTTCTATGATGATGAATTTAAAGTAACATTGTGTTATTTTGTTCAAGAAATTTGTTTTTTTTTAAGTTTTTGCCAAAATCGATATGATACTTTTCTGAAGACTTGAAATAAAAAAATATATAGGGATTATGTGGGTTCAATCCATCATTTAAAAAATTATCATTCAATACATTGGCTTTTGAATGAACTTCTCATCGTTTTGAAAATTCATAAACTCTAACGAATTTTGATCTTTTTTCCAAAATAGACTCTGATTTCTGTTATTTTCTTAATGAATAGACCCTTTAATTCAACTATGCTCTACTCACTTATTTTTAATTTAATATTTCCACAGCTTCAAAATATCAGAATTTTTCTTGCAAAATCTGCAAAAATCGAGTGGAGCAGTTTCCACATAAGCTTGAAGACGAACATGAAACGTATTCCTAAGTCAAAGCACTCAATGAATGAAAAACATTGAGCTACATTTGAACGCACTGCAATATTTTGCAATTGTTATGGTAATAGAGATGTTACAACTTATTTTAGTATGTTTCCAAAAATCCATTCGATCGTCATATGAAGAGTTTCACTGTGAAAAAAAATTGATGATTTTCTATGTAGATTTGGTTTGTTGAGAAAAAAGTTTGAGATCTTCAGATCATCAGGGCAAAAAACTGCGATCAGAAATCTAACACTACAATACACCACAAAAAAAAAACAAAATTATATCAAAGCGTTAAATTTAACGATGATCCACCAGTTATTACCAAAAACATCATGTTGAGAAATGTGAATTTTATAAATTTGCCTAAAGCAAGAAAGAGACGGACTTGATTTGTCAGAATGAAAACAATCCTATTGTAATAATGTGCAAAGAATTTGAGCTCTCCCTCTCGACATTCGGATGAATTGTTTCGTATCTCAATAGAAATCACAATATAAATATTGCTTCGAAAATAATTACTCATCCGCCTTTGGGTCTCTTTAAGTCTTGTCTCTTTTAAGTTGAAACAATTTAAACGGATTTGACTCGCGAAAAAGGAACAATGAAAAGTATATCCGTACGAGACGAAACCGGATCGTCGGAAAATCGAGACGGAATAGCCGCGAATTTATATGGAAATTCCGGGTACTATTTCAGTTTATTTTAATCAAGATGAGGGATTTATAACGTTTTCGCGATTTGGAAGTTTTCAGTTCTGGCGATAAACTGAAATTATTCGGGATAAGCCAGAGTTATCTCCCTTTTTTCCGGTGGCGTTCAACGGGCGCGTCGACTATTCCAAATTGAATTAGGATCTAAACCACCCGAGCATTCTATTCACAGGGTCTTCGGAAAAGTTTTACGATTGCTGCGACGCCGCCACAGTCGTCGTTCGCGATTCGATATTCTCTAACTTTTTCCGTTCCTCTAGCGTTAAACAGGCCGATTCTTGATGTTTGTTTAGATACGACTTTAAAACGAATGTCTTTTTGCACTTGAAACAACTGAAATTCTTCTCCGGCGAGTGCGTCATCATATGGGCTCGTAAATTGCTTCTGTCTGCGAACGCTTTGCCGCAATGTGCGCAACCGTACGGTTTTTCTCCGGTGTGCGATCTGAGGTGACCTTGGAGTAGCCACGGACGCGAAAACTGTTTTCCACATTCGCCACAACAATGTGACAATTTATGCGTCAACAAATGCATTGCCAACGCGGGCATGCTAACATACGCCTTACCGCACGTCATGCACTTTTTTGCCGATTTCGAGTCCAAACTGCGATGCGTCTGTTTGTGTCTTGACAGGTTGCTTGATGTCGCATATTGTTTGCCACATTCGCCGCACGCGTATCTGATGGTTTTGGTTTCTGGTGCCACTTCGAGTGGGGTTGATGGTACCCTGCAACCCTTCTCAACTTCCTCGACTGCCACAACCTTGAAATATTTCTGAAAAAACAAGGTTACTGTTGTAACTTTGTAATCATTGCACAAGTTTACATAGCTGTGACAACAAGTGAATGTCATAGAAAATAAAAAGGCATTCAATTTGGTCTTCACTTCACTTCGAATAAAGTATTCATTCAGAAGAATAAATTTGATATTAGAAAATAAGTTTTTTCAATCGAAAGTCAATTTATTCCGGTGAAGTTGAAATTGTAAAAGTGCACTAAAAATGTTTCGTGGTAATGGAAACAATTACCTTAGTTCTATGGAAAAATTGAAAGGAGCTGAAAAATACAGCTCATGGAAGTCGCAATGCAAACATATTTGGAACACCGCGAACTTTGGAAAGCCGTCGAGGGCATAGAAACTCATATCCAAAAATTATCTAAGGCAAGAACGATTCTTGTGCTTTCAGTTGAACGGGTGAATTATGTTCACATTCAACAAGCAAAAACAGCTAAGGAGGTTTGGCAACAGTTCAATGCAATTTTTGAAGATAAAAGCAAATATCGTTGTTGCGGATTAATCAATCAATTGAGCAATACCACAGCATATAAACAAAACAGCAGATCGACTCTAGGTGGAAGGGGAACTTCGCGCCGATCCTATTGCGCATGTCCCCTAAATGGTTGCGGCTGTCAGTGGCGCTTCAGTCAATGGGACAAAGTCTCATATTCGCTACGAAATCCGTGCAAATACCAGTGGCGTAGTGAGTAATTAAATTAAAAAGTTGCATTGTGATGGGACCAAAACAGGGAGGTAGCAATTGTGCGGCAAAAAAGTGTAGAAGCCGATCTGAAGATGAAGGGATTCATTTCTTCAGATTCCCAAAAGATATAAGCAGGTTTGTAAAGAATATGGGTTAGTTTCTGTAAACTCAGGATTCTTCCTGCATTATGGCGGCGCAATCGCACTTTCGTTAAGCCGCTCCAAAAAGATTTTGTCCCACAACATAATCAAGCAGCATCAGAGGGAAGTTACGAAATCGATTTGAAACCAACTTTTGACATGCACAATTTTACCGCCCTCTTTTTTGTACGTCACCTCATTTTTATTACACCTCAGGTAATGACGAATAGAAGGGGGAGGAGGTGTTCGAGGGGACCCGGCTTCCCCCGAAACGAGTATCCTAAATTTTCATTGCACTAAAAATATCTTGAATCTAAAATTTGCACAAATAATTTTACTAACATCGTAAATCCAAAAGATAACCGACAAGTTATTCAACACTCGTCTTGATTAGTCAAAACAATTCGTTTATCGAAACAAAAATAATATGCAACCTATATTATAAAACAAGATCAAAAATGTTTGCTTATGAGCACTTTTTATTGAACCTCTAATTTCTGTTCATCAGGTATATCATAAACAGAACAATCAGCGAATTTGCTGGTCGTTTTCATCTTTTCTGGGTACTAGACCCATTGAGCTAATAATGCCTAATTAATTTGACTTCATTCATCACTGACCTCAGGTAGTAATTTTAACAATAAAACAAGTGTGTCAATCATTTGCTCAGTCAATACCAAATTTTTACCTCAGTGACATTATTTCAAACTGTTGGAAAACACTTCGGAAACATAATGACAGCTATTATTATTATGATCTATTTTAACTGGAAGTGATATTTTAGCGCTCCTTATTCTTTTTAGGGCTCAAGAATGGGTCAAAAGAAGTGGAAGACCAGAGCTTCTTTTAAAATAAGAAGCTTTACATAAAACTTATAAATTGTGTAGTTTGCATTTTGAACAGGAAATGTTTATGAATCACTCGAGGGAATCCCTTATACATACAGCTATTCCTAAATTGGAGTCATCTTCACAAGAACTTCTAGTCAGCACAGGTAAGTTAAATCTTAATTTTACAATTGATACGTGATTCAAAGCCAATTTTACAGTCTTAAATCAGATAATTGGAAGTCCAGTCTTCATTTTAATACATTTTTCAATTATTTAAATTCAAACACGAATAAGTATAAATTAAATATATTGAATTTATTTTGACAGAATCTGTTATTTTCGCAAACGGAAATGAGAAAATATACATATATACATTAATCCATTGTTAAATATATTTTGTACTTGCTTGATTTCGTGAAGAATTATAACAGTATTGGTTTATGGAAAATTCGTGGATTATTCTTCATTTATAACTCATAAAAGTTGTAAAACGATTTTTATTCGTTTAGATATACAACAACGTTTCGCCACACTTGTGTTGGGCTTCTTCAGGTGAAACGATTGAATGGTTGTAATCGAAATTTGTTTACGGTTTCGGCGTTCGCGACGCGATTAATGATTAAAGGTGTTGATTTTACAAACTGGTTTGAAGATAGCACACTGCACAAACAATTTCAAAACTTCAATTATACTGACCCACACATTCCTTGTCTGTCCTTACATTTATATTTTCATTTGAGTTGAGATTTTATTGTGTACATTTTTTTTATTTACCCATTTAAACTACCATTATATATGTTAATTTTTTCCCCTTTCCCTCTCTATATGTATAAACTACCAATTAAATATGTTGAATTTATTTTGACAGAATCTGTTATTTTCGCAAACGGAAATGAGAAAATATACATATATACATTAATTATTATAATTAATAATATATTAATTTCATAGAAACCAGCGGGTCTGGATTACTCCACAGTGAAAGGCCGTCGAAAATAAATATTTTGCAAAATATTTTGCTCAATCAAGGAAGAGGTCAGGAGCAATTTATTGAAACTTTTGGATAACTGTTTGTTTACCTTCCAAATTTTCCAGATATGGAACACAAAGTGCCTTTACCCGAGTTCTCCCCTGTTGAAACCCAAACTCCTTCCCCAGAAGGAGTTCTAATACTCCCAGAAAAAAATATATATTGTAGATCAAAAATATCTAATGTTATTAAAGAGAATTCTGAATTGCAAAAAAAAGTGCAACACTTAGAGGACAAATTATCAAACGCATCAGAATTGGTCTCACTTGAAAACCTCGAAAACCTTAAAAAATTTTTGCAAATCAGACAATTTAGCACAATTCATATCACTACTACTGTCTGAGAAGCTACCTCGAGGTAGGAGATATACCCACTCAAGTGCCTCAGGATGTTTTATACTGGAGCAAAGTTATACAAAAATGTTCTGATGAAGTTATTTTGTTTACCTTCCAAAACGACTCTTTATGAAACGGTGCGCAGCTTGGATATTTCAACTGGTATTCAAGATAAAGTTTTAGAAATATTATCAATGAAAACTAGCAATTTTGATTCGTTGAACAGACGCTGTGTACTGTCTATAGATGAGATGTCCATCAAGGTCAATCTTTTTATGTAAACATCAAAAGATTATATTATAGGTTTTGCGGAAGATGCGACGGGCCAAAATTTATTTAAACCATGCTTAAGTGTTTCAGTTATAATGCTGCGTGGTTTGTTTTCAAAATGGAAACAGCCATTATGTTATTTTTTCACACACCTCCCTTCCGGCTGAAATAATGAAGCGCATCATTTTCGACGCCATCAGTAAATTAGTAAATATTGGGTTGAATGTTCGTGCTTTAGTTTCGGACATGGGTTCAAACAATTTAAAATTATTTAAGGACCTAGATGTTTCTGAAAATAGTCCTTATTTTCTTAACAATAATATTTAAGTAGTTTATTTTCCGGATTTTCCCCATGTTTTAAAAGCCGTGAGAAATGATCTTTTAAAATATGATTTTAGTTATGAAGATAAAAGAATTTCATGACAACATATAAGACAATTCTACAACCACTATAAACAGTTTCCTCTTAGGGCAGCTCCAAAATTAACGGACGCACATATATTTCCCAATAGTTTTTATTAAATGAAAGTGAAGTATGCTGCCCAAGTATTCCTCTGTTCCAGCAAGTCTAAACCTGTATATACGATTTGGTTATTTGAATTCTGAAGTTTTCGTGACAGCGGATTTTGTTAAAAAGATGGATAATCTTTTCAATTTATTCAATTCCTCACGTATTCAAACAACGAAAGAATTCAACAGATCTTATAAAGGTTTGGATTCTCAGAATCAACTATTAGATGATTGTTTCACTTTCTTTGATGATTTGAAAGTATTTGATAACAATGTTGACATTACAAGGAGGGCTAAGTGTTTTAAATATTTACAAATAGCGATTAAATCCCTAAAATTGCTTCACAGTAACCTGAAGAAACTCGAAATTGCATATATTCTCACAAGGAAATTGAATCAGGATTGCTTAGAAAATTTTTTTATGCTGTGGCAACACTAAATTGGATGATTGTGATACCACGCAAGAGTTGTTGGTGAAGCGCATCAGTTGAATTCAATTGGATTGAAAGTAGATGAAGAATGGCTTGCATATTTTTTGATAAACGGTTTGCCGGCAAAATACGATGCATACAAATTAGCTGTTGACAACATTGAAGACAAATTAACAAGCGACGCTGTAAAAATGAAATTGCCTCAAGAGAAACCTTTGAAGACTGCGGGCGAAGGTGATTTCTTTGGAAAGACAAATAAAGACAATGACAATTTCAAGAGTATTAAAGGTGACAAATTTAAGGGCAATCGTTGGTGCTCGTGTAACAAAAAGGGTCATAAATCTCCTGATTGCTCAGACAAGAAGGAGGGCAACAAGAATTTCAATAAAGGGGATTCGGATGACAAACCTGGTGTTTCATTCAATGTGGCATTCGTAACGGGAAATTATAATCCGGGTGATTGGTACAACATAATATTTGACCATGAATTGAAATCTGATTACCGACATTAAAGAACCGATTGTCACTGAAATCACAGCAGCGAACAATAAAAAAATGAAGGTCGAGGCGTGTGGTACTGTTAGACTGTTGGTAGATATGAAGGAGGAATGGTTGTGATCAAAGTTGGAGAAGTTTTGTGGATTCCAGATTCAACAGTGAACTTATTGTCAGTGAGTCAAATTACAAAACGAGGTCATGTGGTCAGATTCTTGTTAGATCGATGTGATATTCGAGATGATAGTGGTAAGCTTCTTGCAACAGCTACCGCTATTGATGGACTTTATCGGAATAATGGATCCAGACAGTATGGAAATGATGCAGTTGCATCAATTGATACTTCTGATACAATGCATCGTCGCTTATGCCATTTGAACTATCAGGACATGCAGAAAATGAGGTCAGGTGCAGTTGACGGTAATTCATTTGTTGAAACCAGTGGAAAGCATGTAGGTGTTACATGTCTCAAGGGTAAACAGACCCGTTTACCGTTCAACAAAAATGGTTCAAGAGCGGATCAATTACATGATGTTGCGGACCAATGGAAACCAAATCGCTTGGTGGAGTTCGTTTTATGTTTGTCCTGGTTGATGATTACAGACGAATGTCCCACAGTTTTTTCTTGAAACTTGAACAATGAAACATATTTCAAGTTTTGTGAATATAGATCATTTGTTGAAAGACAAACTAGAAAACAGATCAAAAAATTTAGATCTGACTATGGTACCAAATTTTGTAATCAACATTTTGATAAGATGTTCAAATTGCTTGATAGAGAACATCAATTATCGACGCTTTGGCTTGTGGCAACTGTGGTGAGCCGTCAAAAATTGAGGAAACATTAAATGGACCAAATTCTGAAGAATGGGAGCAAGTGATGAAAGAAGAGCATCAGTCGTTGATAAGCAATCGCTTATAGAATTAGTTGAGCTTCCAAAAAATCTAAAAGCTGTAAATAACAAATGGGTTTTCAAAATAAAGACTGATTCAAGTGGTGCTGTGATTCGTAACAAAGCAAGACTTGTGGCGAAAGGATGTAATCAGCAAGCAGGCATAGATTACAAAGAGACTTTTTCACCGGTAGTTCGATATTCTACGATACGCTTACTCATTGCTCTGGCTTCAAAATACAATTTGGATGTCAATCAGATGGATGCGATTACCGCTTTTCTTCAGGAGATGTTGACGAACAAATCTATATGAAGCAACCTGACAGTTTTGATGATGGGAGTGGAAGACTTTGTTTGCTACGTAAGGCAATCTATGGATTAAAACAAGCAAGTCGTCAGTGGAATGTCAAGTTAAATGTGATCATGCTCAATAGTGGCTGCGAAATGTAAAACAGATCCATGTATCTATTATCGTCGAGAAAAGGCAAACAGGATTTTTGTGGCTGTAAATGTTGATGAGTTGTTGATTTTTTCGAACAACAATGCCTGAAAGAATCAGTTAAAGGCCAGCTTGATTAAAAATTTGAGTATGAAGGATCTGAGTCAGGCAAGCAACTGTGTTGGAATACGAATAATCGGAAGTCTGGAATTATTACTTTGGATCAGAGGAAGTATATTGTACAAATTATTCAGAAATTTCGCATGACTGACTGTAAACCAATTGATACACCAATTGATCCAAACAGTGAATTGACGAATGAAATTATAGCTAAAACAACAGATGAGCAAAAGCGAATGGAAGATGTTCCATATCAAGAGGCTGTTGGGTCAATTTTGTATGTACACGACTGGACATAGCTTTTGCGATTGGAAATGCCAGCAGATTCAACAAACAATCCGGTCAAGCTCATTGGAATGCGGTAAAACGAATTTTTCGTTATTTGAAAAGGACAATAGATTTCAAGCTGACATACAAATCTGGTAATGATTATTCTGAACTGCATAGATTTAGTGATGCAGATGGGCGTCAGACATGGACGAAAGGAGGTCATGTACTGGTTTTATTTTTATGCTTCAAAATTGTGCGATTTCGTGGGCAAGCAAAAGACAACTAACTGTTGCACTCTCGAGTGCAGAGGCAGAATATATGGCGCTTTCGGCAGCATGTCAAGAGGCATTATGGATTCAACAACTGTTGGGTGAGCTCATTGACTGCAATCAGTCAAGGAAGATTTATTGCGACAATCAAAGCATAAATTAATTTGGCTAGAAATCAACCTATACCAATACCTATAGTCCAAGAACGAAACACATCGATATTCGTCATCATTTTATTCGAGAAAAATTGGATAGAGGTGAAGTTCAACGTAACTATGTCAGCACTGATCAAATGATTGCTGATGATTTGACGAAGGCAGTGAAAAATTATAAACATGTTTTCTGTACAAAATTAATCATATGGGCTTTATTCAATAGTAACTTTGATTATTTTTTATTGTTATTTGTGTTTATTAGACAATTTTAACGTAAATTTATTTTTATTTGCATTGTTTAAGTGGGAATGAAACTTGGTAATCATTGCACAAGTCTAGAACGCTGTGAAAACAAGTGAATGTTATAGGATTTAAAAAGGCATGTGAATTGTTCTTCACTTCACTTCACTTCGAACAGAGTGTCCATTCAATTCACATCTAGTTCCGCTGTTATTATTTCCTATTCAATAACATATTGCAAAACAACGAAGATCATATTCGCGATTTAACAGACGACGCTTGTCTACAATGGAGAATATCAGTGGGCCAGAAAAATCATTTGAAACTTTAAACTGTATCAGAAATAGCTAGGAACTAATTGTCGTTCTCATCTTTCGCTACCATAGGCTGAAAAAAAAATAACGAAAAATTCGGAACTTAGACGCGAACGTACGATCTGACGTTTTAATCCGATTACCGCTTACGCGAAAATATTCGAAAGGTATACGATTTGAGGCCCGGCAATCGCGACGTGCCGATCGAACGAAATGATCGATTTTTAAGACAGTTATTATTATCATTATTTATTATTAATTAGACCGCTTTGATTTATCATCATTATTATCGTTTTCACATTTCATATTCAATCAAATCAATTTTATTCCAAAAATCGAACCTTTTTTGGTGAGTCTTCGAAAAGTTGAGTATTTAAAAAATTATCTTCTTCTGTAAATTTCTCTCGATCGTATACACAAAATGAAATTTATCGATTTTTTCGAGTGGTTGCTATTTCAATTTGACTTTTTAATACACAAAAAACTTTAAAACCGTATATCAAATGAAAAATAAATTTACAAATCTTCAAATTACAGGAAGAAAAATAGAGGAGAACATAACATCTCTTTTAAAGCGGTATTAATATTAATGAATAATAATAAAAATTGGTAGCACAGCCAAAATGACAAATAAAATAAACTCCCAGAAAATAATAAATTTACAACTAATTTCATCGATTCCTTTTATACAAAACGAAGAAGAAAAAATTACTTCACACTCTTCAAAAATAGGCTCGTATCAAACAATAACATGCTTTCTGGATGAATTTCTTAAGGTTAACTTACATAATAAATTATCGACTCTTTTTGTTTCAAAATGTTATTTATGTAAATATTTACCCATATACATTCGATGTTGGTTTTTTGACATGCCATCGAAGAGTATTTGATGGATGATAGAATGGAGAATATCAGTGGGTCTGAAAAATCATTTGAAACTTTCCCACCGCGTAGCTCGTACCTTCAGAAATATATCAGTTTTTATTTCATCTGAATTGACTCAATAGTATGACAATATATGACAATAGTTATGACAATTTTAGTTTCCGCAATATTTGAATTTTTCGAGAAGCGCGCCACAGTCGTGTGACGTCAATTCACTTCAATGCGGTGAACCGCCCCATGCGCTCGTGGATATTTGTTGAGTGTTTCGGCCGGACGAGTGTTTCATACGTTCAACCAAATATAACGTTCTTCACAAAGGTGTTTTCGTAAATAACAGATTACAATGCTGTAAATTATATCGAACATGGATGATGGTTATGGAAAAGGATAATCTGATAACTTGCCTTACATTGATGGGTTGATAGTCGCTAATTATTTTTCAAATAATTCCGAATTTTTAGCCGCCGAGATGCGGAAGTAAAAATGCAAAAGGTAGTACTACTATTTTAGTCTAAATATGATTTCTCATTGAGATATATTTCATTCGTTTTGAACACCGATGGCATTAACGCAGCTGTCCGCCATCCACTGAAGTGCAGACTTCACATCAATAATGCCGACTATTATATTCATTTGTCTAAAGAACTAAGTGTCGATATATTAATTTCATCCGCTTTTGCCGATCACTGGAGGGAGTAAAAAACCCAGCATAAATTGATTTACATTAACCATCAAGACAACGCCAGCTAGAACCCCCATTAAATATTGAAAATTTACACTTTTCAATAGATTCAGCAATTCAACATCAGTTTTTCAGTGTTGATCATTTTTAATTCGAAGTTTGACGGACACTGTCACATCTAAATATTCTTTCCGATTATATTTGCTGCCGTCTGACGGCGTCTAGCTTCCATCTTGATGAAATATGAGAACACCCCGATAAGAAATGCATTGTACAGTATTTAGACGCAGACCTGAGGCGATCCAGGGTATACATCGATAGTTGAGACGAGCGCAAAGGCTGCTGATGTGTAGTGACGTCACCACGACTATTTTCACTTCGTCGTCGGACGCCTAATTAAAGATCAAATAACTCTGAAACTATGAGACGTATCAAAAAATTTTTCCACATTAATTTTTCATTCGTAATGAGTTTTAGTATAAGATGAAAATTAAGGATTGACGATATTCTCTATTCCCAGAAGCCGATTAGATGATGGATGAACTTTGAAATATTCAACTTGCACCAAAGTGAAGAAGAGTCAGTTGTTCTTTTCAAAAACAAGATGAATCCTGTTCCTAATTATGGTTATTTCAGCGATGCATTGCCTGAACCTGAAAAGAATTATTGCGTAACTCGGCGTGAGTTCTTTGTCTATACGCACGAAACATTTGACTAATATTTCTAGCATTACCGGCAAGATATCTGGATCATTTTCTCTCACTGAGGCGGTACGAAATTACTATGTCCTGGTGGTTATGGAATATTTCTCCAAGGGGCTACATTTCGATGCAGTATCTACTCAGGAAACTACTACAACCTGTTCAAAATTGGAATAGCCATTCCAGAGTACGGTTGGAAATCTAGCAGTTGCTTGATATTGGAAAACCCTACATCCTTGATTAGATTGCATTCTCAAAAGATTTGATGAGACGGTAGAAAACAATCACGTGGGTGCAGTTTTCACCGACACGGAATGTAAAGGAAGTGCTGTAAAGGGAAGTAAAACGAGAGATGTAAAATACTTTGATCGGCTTAAGCCATCGTCTCTCAAAATCACAGTTTTCTACATTTCATTTGGATAATAATAACCTCAAATCTTTGATAAGTATTCAATTAATTCGTAGCTCATCAAATTAGTGTTGTCCAAAAACTTTCAATACATTTTAAACGAAGGAACACCAGAGGTATTTTCGGGATTTCACGATGGACATTTTGATCCATACGATAACAATATCATCAGGCAGTTGTGTCAGTTGCGTTAAAAAAAATTTTAAGAAGTTTTTCCATTAACGATCTAACCAATTTTCTATGTGATTCAAGTGTACTTTTGGCTGCAAGAGATAAACAATGAGAAACCACTTGGTCACATATCGCTTATAAAACATATGCTTATAAAAAATGCATCTATATCAAAAAGAGTGCGTGATGCGTCAAGAAATATCTTTTATAAGGATGAAGTTGAAAGAGAATAAAACTGATGAACTGAAGAAAGAAAAACTGCTCCTTTAAATGAATTCGAATTGATCGGGGGAAATATTTGGTAGTAACATCTAAACTTAAGGCTAATCGTAATATGTATTTATAGGTCCTGTAATGTCGATGTCAAAATTTTCTAGATATTTTTGAGGATACACTTTCTGCTTTTGTGGGATTTTCTGTCTATCCATAATACTTGATTTTTAACTGACTCCTAATGTTCCGGATAGAAAATAATTTAGCTGTTTTCTTGCAGCCTCTTAGTTTATTTAGCTTATTTCAGCCTATATGTGCAGTAAATTGTTTGTATAAAGCAATTATGAATCTTTCACAAGACAATAATTATATTGAAGTGGTTCATTTGGAATAATCGCGCAGTCTATATAGTCCCAGCGGTAATAAAGTGCAAAAAATTTTATCACGGAGTCGTTTTTGGTACAATTTCTCACTCTGAATACGAGGAGAATGAATGTAACATTTTATTAAAGATGTCTCTTACAGGGTCCTAAAAGGAGTGTTATTCAATTTTTCATGTTCATTTTGTGAGCTCTAGCCCAGAAAACTAGTAAAAGGGTATGCCCTATCTGTTCTCGAGCAGCAATGGAATGACCATCTATTGCACCCCCCAAATAAGAAGACTCCCCCCATGATACAGACTTCCATATGATACAGTTAATATCAGGTTAGGGGAGCGGGGGGCACGTTGTTAGAGGGGTAAGAAGTTACACGCATTTTTTACCGGGATTTTGAACTTTTGGTAGACGTAAGTGGACTCATTTGTTTCCTTATAATATCGTGCATTGCATAAAAACAATCTGTGACCCGCCGAGTGGCAAGCTGCTAGGTTGTGTGCACGTGTCTTGATTTCGATCAAGTGATACTCACTTTACGAAATTTTTGATTCCTGCTGTGTATATTTGTTATTTTCTAAATTTTTTCAACCTCGAACGTTCATAATGTATTTAATTTTAATTTGCAATAGCGTTTTATTCTGCTATTGATATCCACTAATGTCGACTTTGATTTTAATAAAAAAACATACCATGGGGCCGGTTGTTACAAGTTGTTACCTGTAACAACTTACCCCAAAAATTGTACAAATGAGGAAAACATAAATAGTCCGTTACAGTAATCGGATATTGTTGATCAAGCTATTCTCAAAGCGGAAGAAAACTCGACCCTGTACTTACTATTCGAGTTGGAATTTCGGGGTGCCTCTGACATGACCTTACGATTATATATCAAATAGATAGCCAACGGCTTTAGGTGCCTTCCAAAAAATGATGATATTCTCAAATTAAGTAGGAATTTTAATGGGATTCGAACCCGGGTTTTTGGGTAGTAGGCCAGCACTACTCCTGTTGAACTACCAATGCTGAGTAATAATTATTTATTATTCTGTTATCCTATTCTTTTCTTCTCTAAACCACTTCGATCAAACCCATCCTCTTCGTGGGATGTATAGTTGACTTGGTCCGTTTATTTCAGTTTCTGTGTAGTCTTTTGTAGTGAAATACAATAAATAAATGAATAAATAAAATTTTTAGATTAATATTTCTTTCAAACTGTTTCGGTGAATCGATTTTAGAGTCCCTAAATTTTGTAGAGCTTTGTGAACAACAGACACTGTTGGCCAGCACTACTCCTGTTGAACTACCAATGCTGAGTAATAATTATTTATTAGTTATCCTATTCTTTTCTTCTCTAAACCACTTCGATCAAACCCATCCTCTTCGTGGGATGTATAGTTGACTTGGTCCGTTTATTTCAGTTTCTGTGTAGTCTTTTGTAGTGAAATACAAATTTTTAGATTAATATTTCTTTCAAACTGTTTCGGTGAATCGATTTTAGAGTCCCTAAATTTTGTAGAGCTTTGTGAACAACAGACACTGTTGAGAACTAGTTTTTTTAGCCCAGAACTACGTACTTGCAATTCATTTATTTTTTTAATCAAATAAAAATCCACCCATATCCCTCATTTTATGACTATACTTTATTAGCAAAACCAATTCAATTTTGAGCAGTGAACAGTTCAGGAATTCTTATTTGAAAAGTGCATTCCTCATGTTTCGTCGCATTGTATCAATAAAATGTACAACGATCTTATTCACATTCACATTATGATTTCTTGTTCATTTAATGAGCAAAATCTAACTGAAACATGCAATGTTTTCTTCATTCGTTCCTGTGGGATGACTGTTTAAGTAAATGGGACAGAATTGAAAGGATACTATCAATAAATAACAACAATGATTTAAATATTAATATACAAATCGTCATGAAAAAAGCGTTTTCTCCAAATATTCTAATTTTTGAGTAATTTTTCCCATTGTGGTGTTCCTTTGTTTCCATTCTTCAAAACAGTATATGTCACAAAGGATAAGTGTGCTAAAAATAGTATCTATAGGACATTCAGTTTTAAGAGGAATTGCACTTAAAATTACCGCAATTTCTTCAACAAAAAATATTGAAATTGAAAAAAAATAATTATGTTGATAATTCGGATAAAAAAATTTTATTTACATGTTTTAAAATATTATATTTGTGTAGCACAAAATAATATGCTTTTTTTCTTTACGTTTTTCTCATTTATTTTGAAATAGTAATCTAATCTCGAACTTTTTTATTGCCATAGGCGAAAGTAATCACATTTTTCATTTAATTTGTGAAAATTCAAAAAGGCGTACCTCCTTCAACATATGTTGTTTTTTAGTGCATTTGGGCACTATCCATTAAAAACTAGATACTTCATTCTAAAGCTAGATAGCGATAAAATAGCTTCTTTTGAAAAACGGCTTTTTGGAGTTACGCCTCTTTGAATTTTCTGCGACGGATCTTCCTGCAATAGCTAACGGCAATAATGTTGTTTTCTGTGGAGAAACAATGATGAGGTTTTTATTTACTGCAACTAGAAAAACGCTTCTCAGTAAGAGTTTTCTCGATCCCGATAACCTGCAGGAAGAAAATTGTCCATGTAAAACGGTTTTACTCGATTTATTTCCGATACGACTCGACTCGTTTTTTTTTCGCTCAATTCATCATAAAACTTCAAACAATTTCGTATCTTGTTCGTATTGTATCACGTCCGGATTTTCCTGTCGGACGGAAGAATAGTTTCCGATAAAAATGAAACATGGTCCGTCGGACTTACCGGTTTAGGCCCCTTCGGTATTCGGAGGTCGGTCTGTTCCGCCTCGTTTACGTTGTTCCTCTTTGGATTCTTCTTAATTTTATTGGTCCTCTTGTTTTTGCGTTTCCGTCTGTCCGGAATATCCAGCGGACACGACGCTATCACAGTATCCATTTCGACAGTATCGGCTGCCTGCTTCGAATCGTTCGTCGCGGTCGACGACGCTGAGCCGCCGCCGTTCTCGGGTTCCGGAGACAGCGGCAGTATCAAGATGTCGCCGTTTTGATGTTCGGACATCGTGGCGTGGACGTTCGCTATTTTTATCTTGTCGAACGTGGAGAACGTGGGAGTTTGGAGGTTCTCCGCATCTGACGAACAGTCCGACGTCGGGGGAGTCGGTGGAATGGGAGGCATTTGTACCACGTAAACAATAGGAGGTGGATAACAGGGTATAGGCATTACTATCTGTGGGGTTGGCGGGACGGGAGATGGCCGACGGCGTGGCGGACTTGGCGATCTGGAACGAAACCTAACTTTTCGGAAAGCGCCTTAAATTACAGTATTGGCTATCTTACCTCGGGGCCACGATGTCATCCTCAGGTTGTAAGGAAATTGTGACGGCGGATGGGGCTTGAAGGGGTGGTAAACTCTGAGATAGTGATAGCAAATCGTGGGCAGCTTCGGTTTCTTCGGTGCTCCGTACGTACGATGATTGGCCATTTTTTCCAATACAAATTGAACTCGTTTCAGGTTTGGTGTTCTCCAAATTGCCATTTGGTATAAATTCGTGGCTGAAAACTGAATACGAGAATTTATTAGAGACTCGGTGCCTGAACGTCCGGCAACGTTAACGTTTTATAGCGTTGTTAAAAAGTAACCTAAATATCCGAAGCAACAGTCGGCAATTTTTACATAAAATTTAGTGGGGAATTAAAAGGAAGAACGAAGTCGGCTACAACCATAAATTCTATTTGTGAGCTTACCAAATAATAAAACGGGAATCGATTAAAGTATAAAGGGGAGTTTATCGACGCATTCCGGGACTCTGATAAATAAGACGATAAAGGGCAAAATAAAATTCATCGTTTTCCGGTTGGAAAAACCTCGTTCCGACCCTGTCTCAATCAGAAATATCTACATGGTTTTTCCCTTTCTCTAATAAAGATAACAAGTTGCTTCATTCACCGCAGACTCACTTATAATATTGTTAACCAACTCGAGATAACTCAGAAGTTGGTAATATCGTCGTACTTATCCGAACTAACGATCCACTTTGTTTTGAATGAATTTAATATGCCTCATCTTAATTTTGTTAATAATGACTCCGGATTCGGAGTTTTAGGCTTCGGCGGAAAGGTCTCCAGTCGGATTAACTCGCTTTTGCCATTCGGTATTTCCCCGAGCGAGCGCCGTTTCCGTCAAGAATAGAAGATTGATAATAAAATTAGAGAGACGAGGAAGTTTTATGTAACAAAATGAGGTGTTCATTCATTTCTTTCTGCGACTACTTGAACGAAAATAGATGATTTTCGTTCAATTTCAGCGGAGATCATTAAACATTTCATTTTTATATCATTTAATTTTGGTACGGAAAGATCATTCAATCTTCTCTTATCTTATTAAACGAGCTAGTTACCTATAAACATGTATATATGTTATGTGGACTTTTTAAAATTGGAATTTCCTTTTAATTTGGAATATTTGTTTTGACCTGATTTAGAGGTTTATGGGCGATTTTGATGTTGTATGGTTTTAAAGTTCTTTCTATTTTATGTGATACTATGGGAATGTAAGGCAGACTAATGTAAATCGGTGATGTTGACGTTGATTTTGGTTCATTTGTTTGTTGAGAATTGTACAATTTGTTCAATCTTTTTGATGATTTTATTTATAATATTTGGGGATAGAAATTTTGAATTAATAGTTTTTGCCAAATTTAGTGCACGCTGTCGATGAATTGGAGAGGATAATGTTAATGCTTTATCGATGTAAGATATGATTATTCCCTTTTTGTGACTCATAGGACGTTATGAATGGTAATTGAGTATTCTTGTTGAATGTGTATCTTTCCTGAACCATATTGTTTCTACTTTGGTTTTATTTCGTATTAACGTCATATCAAGAAAATTGAGTTTGTTCAATTTTTCTTCTTCAATTGTAAATTGTAGTTTAGGGTGAAAACTGTTGAATTTTGTGAGAATGTGGTGAATGTTTTCTTGTGATGTAATAACAAGACAATCATCGACATAACGTCTATATATGAAAATGTTTAGATCGGAATTTGTAATGACATTCTCCTCGAAATATTCCATCACTAGTTGTGCTATAGTACTAGATAAAGGACTGCCCATAGCTACGCCTTCGATTTGCTGGTAGAAAAAATCTTTATGTTGAAAAAAATTTGTTCCAAGTACAAATTGAATAACATCTTTGAATATTGATTCAGAAATATCTCTGTGATTTTTAATTTGGTTCCATCTATGTGAAATTATAATTGGTATTAAATTTAATGGTATGTTGGTGTAAAGAGAAACGATGTCAAATGAGTATAATTTGTGTTTTTCGTCTAATGTTATATTATTGAGTTGGGATTTCAGATGAAGCGAATTTTTTAAGTGGAATGGATTTTGGTTAATAATATTTTTCAAAATATTTGATAAAAATTTAGATAATTTGTACTAGGGTGATTGGGTGTAGCTTACTATAGGTCTTAGCGGAGAATTTTGTTTATGTATTTTGGGTAAACCGTATAATTTTGGTGGTTGACTATTATGGATGATTAATGTTTTTGCAACAGATGGTGATATGTATGCGTTTTTTTCCCACTTTTTTATGATATTGTTGTTTTCTTTTTGTTGTGTCGCTGTTAAATCTCTCCTGATTTTTTTGTACGTTGTAGTGTCTTGGAGAAGTTCTTCTACTTTACTATGATATTCACCAGATTCCATAATGACGGTTTTATTCCCTTTGTCTGCTTTGGTGATGATGAGGTTTTTATTTTCATTTAAAAATCTGTTAGTTTGCTTATTGTTGTTGAATAAAATGTCCAAATGATGTGCACTGTTGTTATGGGTCATCTTTTTTTGATAATTTTTTAAAATATTAGTTAGAGAAAATCGAATTTTGTTTTGTTCATTATTTGGAAGGTGAATGATGTTCGGTTCTATGTGAGTTATATACGTGTCTATAGGTATCTTCTTCGGATCTTGTATCGGCAGTGCATGCTTTGGATCTAAATTGAGAATTTTTTTGCAGTAATCTGGAAGTACGGTATTGGTGAGGTTCAGTATTGCATCACCTCTATCGTCGATATTGTGACATTCTTGGGGCTGCAGGAAAAAAACGCATACATATCACCATCCGTTGCAAAAACATTAATCATCCATAATAGTCAACTACCAAAATTATACGGTTTACTCAAAATACATAAACAAAATTCTCCGCTAAGACCTATAGTAAGCTACACCCAATCACCCTTGTACAAATTATCTAAATTTTTATCAAATATATATAAATAAACATAGAACCGAACATCATTCACCTTCCAAATAATGAACAAAACAAAATTCGATTTTCTCTAACTAATATTTTAAAAAATTATCAAAAAAAGATGACCCATAACAACAGTGCACATCATTTGGACATTTTATTCAACAACAATAAGCAAACTAACAGATTTTTAAATGAAAATAAAAACCTCATCATCACCAAAGCAGACAAAGGGAATAAAACCGTCATTATGGAATCTGGTGAATATCATAGTAAAGTAGAAGAACTTCTCCAAGACACTACAACGTACAAAAAAATCAGGAGAGATTTAACAGCGACACAACAAAAAGAAAACAACAATATCATAAAAAAGTGGGAAAAAAACGCATACATATCACCATCTGTTGCAAAAACATTAATCATCCATAATAGTCAACTACCAAAATTATACGGTTTACTCAAAATACATAAACAAAATTCTCCGCTAAGACCTATAGTAAGCTACACCCAATCACCCTTGTACAAATTATCTAAATTTTTATCAAATATTTTGAAAAATGTTATTTACCAAAATCCATTCCACTTAAAAAATTCGCTTCATCTGAAATCCCAACTCAATAATATAACATTAGACGAAAGACACAAATTATACTCATTTGACATCGTTTCTCTTTACACCAACATACCATTAAATTTGATACCAATTATAATTTCACATAGATGGAACCAAATTAAAAATCACACAGATATTCCTGAATCAATATTCAAAGATGTTATTCAATTTGTACTTGGAACAAATAATTTTCAATATAAAGATTTTTTCTACCAGCAAATCGAAGGCGTAGCTATGGGCAGTCCTTTATCTAGTACTATAGCTCAACTAGTGATGGAATATTTCGAGGAGAATGTCATTACAAATTCCGATCTAAACATTTTCATATATAGACGTTATGTCGATGATTGTCTTGTTATTACATCACAAGAAAACATTCACCACATTCTAACAAAATTCAACAGTTTTCACCCTAAACTACAATTTACAATTGAAGAAGAAAAATTGAACAAACTCAATTTTCTTGATATGACGTTAATACGAACTAAAACCAAAGTAGAAACAATATGGTTCAGGAAAGATACACATTCAACAAGAATACTCAATTACCATTCATCACATCCTATGAGTCACAAAAAGGGAATAATCATATCTTACATCGATAAAGCTTTAACATTATCCTCTCCAATTCATCGACAGCATGCACTAAATTTGGCAAAAAATTATTAATTCAAAATTTTCTATCCCCCAAATATTATAAATAAAATCATCAAAAAAAGATTGAACAAATTGTACAATTCTCAACAAACAAATAAACCAAAATCATCGTCAACATCACCGATTTACATTAGTCTGCCTTACATTCCCATAGTATCACATAAAATAGAAAGAACTTTAAAACCATACAACATCAAAATCGCCCATAAACCTCTAAATCAGGTCAAAAACAAATATTCCAAATTAAAAAGTGAAATTCCAATTTTAAAAAAGTCCCACATCATTTATAGTATTCCTTGTAGAGATTGCAAGAAAATTTATATTGGCCAAACTGAACAACATTTAAAAGATAGATTGAATGGACACAAATATGCAAGACAACAAAAGACCGCTCTCAAGACTCACCAAGTTTCCGAAAGTCACACCATCGATTTCGACAACACAAAAATTCTTGCTTTCGAAGAACAAAGAAGATCTAGAGAAATACTAGAAATGATCCACATCCGAAGACATAAAAATTCTATGAACAACAGAACGGACATCCGAAATCTGAATACAAGTTACAACTCGCTCATCGGTGAATGAATACAGATTTTCTACGACAAACACATCCAGTTAGCTTTCAACATTAATTTATATTATGTTTAACATCAAAGTTGTATATTCCTAGTTTTATTGAAACTGACGAAGGGAAACTTTCCGAAACGTCTGTAACCGAAAATAAAGTTGACTGTGCACTAGTGTCTTTTCTCACAAGGGTGACTGGGCTGGTAAGGATGTTTGGGGACGGCTCGACAATCGCTTGTCCCGCGGCGATCGCTTCTGGCTGGTCTCGAAAGACCGAACGCTGCGAACGCTTGTACGGGTCCCGGTTAGGGAAGATCAAACCGCTGTTATACGGCGCGGTGATCTCTGCGATTATGATGTCGAGCCAGGGAGAGAGCTGGTGGTAGAGATGGCGAATTTTTACTAATTCGCGAAGCGCGTTTTCAAACGTGCGGAGCGCGGCGGTGCAAAGCGTCTCGTGTGCGGCACGGAGACGGACGAAAGTTGACCTGAGTAGGGCTCAGGGTGGTGTAGAAATCGTGGTGGTTGTCGCAGGAGACGAAGTGACAAGTATGTCTTCGTAGAGTGGACTGACTCTCCTCGCAACCGGCCCAATATTTATATTGCATGGAGAACAATGGGGCCATTGTTGGGTCCGACCGTCGGATCGAGTAGGGGAGCCCGCTTCCACGGTATACGTAAGTTCGGTTGAGCGTGGCGCGGTCGGTAACAGTCTCCCCCCCTTTGAAGACGGTCGGAGCCCATTGGTGGTTGCGAAGAGAAAGAGGCAGTCGTGTATTTTTATTGATAAACTAAAGGAACTAACAATTCAAGAACTATGTACAAAAAACTCCTAACTAAAACTAGACACTAAGTTGCTGGCGGGTTGGGACCGGGCGTATCTCCGAGACGTGGCGCTTGGTAATATTCTCGCCCTCGTCCACGTAGTAAGTTACTGGGCCGGCCGTCGTCTTGATTTTGTGGGGGCCCGTCCATGGTGTCAGGAGGCAGCCTTGGCGATGATTTCGGATCAGGACCTCCTGACCTGGGATGAATACTGGGAGAGGCCCATTCCCTTTCGGATATCTGCGTTGTCGGTAGTTTCTTTGGTGCTCCCGGGCCTGTAACAGGCGGTTTCGAGGTCTCGGGGTGGCTTGCAGCGGCTCTGGGGTCTGCCAATATCCCGGTAATTGTAAGTTTTTCCCTAGTAACATCAGGGCTGGGCTCTGGCGTGTTGCTTCATTTTGTCTCCGTCTGATGGTGAACAGGACTCGGGGCAGCACACGGTCCCACTGGTTTGCAGGCCGGTTGTGTAGTTGGAGACGCAACCCCTTCTTGATTTCCTGGTTGCGACGTTCGGTAGGGTTGGCCTGGGGGTGATATGCCGCTGTGGTCCAATGCTCGACCTTCCAACGATCTCGGCAGCGTATCAGCCAGTGGGTGCTGGTAAACTGCGGTCCGTTGTCCGAGATGATGGTTTTCGGGTATCCAAAACGGCTGAACACTTCGTCCTCCAAGATCCGGGTGATGGTGGTTGCTCGACTGTCACGCAACGGGAATGCCTCCACCCATCGTGATAGGAGATCCGTCAGCACCAAGATAAACCGGTTCCCCTGGGGTGTCTTGTCATACGGGCCCATGAGATCAACGGCCACGGTGTCCCATAAATGAGTTGGCTGCCGCGGACGTAATGGGACTTGTGGTGGGTGTGTTCGTGCCTTGTAGTGGGCGCACAGAAGGCACCCTTTGACGTATTTCTGAACGTCCTTGCGTATGGTTGGCCAGTAGAATGTGCTGAGGATCTCCCGTAGCGTTTCATCCCCTCCGGGATGACCGGCTAGTGCAGAGTCATGGCAGCTGTAGAGTACGTGTTCCCTGGCAGGACGGGGCACGTATAGCTGCATTCCTCCGGCGTTTCTGCGGTATAGATGCCCGTCGATGATGGTGTACACACCCGTGCCCGCAGGTTGGACATTCGCCAGCTGTCGTACCAGCACCTTGACGTCATCATCATTGTCTTGCGCTTCCATCACCACCTGGACTACGGGGGGCGAACTTCGAGGCTCTTCGTCGGCGGGGGTTGTGTTAGTTCCCTGGGAGGTACTCGGGACGGCGTCGGTGGCGGCAACCATGGGAGCGAACTGGCGCTGGTCTTCCAGGTCTGGGCGCGTCTCATCGTCGTCCGGGTTCCGGGACAGTACATCGGGCAGTTCGTTAGTTGCCCCTGGGACGTGTTCGATATCGTAGTCGTATTGTTGGAGCAGCAGGGACCAGCGGGTGAGTTTTGCTCTCTCGTCCTTACTTTTAGAGAGCCAAGTCAACGAGCGGTTGTCTGTTCGGAGGCGGAATTTTCTGGCTTCCAGGTACTGTCTGAATTTCTGCACGCCCCAAACTATGGCTAAGCACTCCTGCTCGTTTATGTGGTAGCGCGTCTCCGCAGGTTTGAATTTCGCGCTGGCGTATGCTATTATCTGCTTTTGTCCATGCTCCCCCTCTTGATAAAGGACTGCTGCCATCCCCCGTCCACTGGCATCCGTTTGCAGCACGAATGGTCTGGTTAGGTCTGGACGGTGCAACGTAATCGGCTTTCTCATGACGTCTTTGAGGGTTTTTACGGCGTCGTCGTGGTCGCTGGTCCACCTCCATTTCCTCTTTGTCGTGAGCAGGTCGGTAAGGGGAGCCGTGAGGGTCGCGTAGTTTGGTATGTACTCCCTCAGCCACCCGACGGTGCCGAGGAATTTTTGCACTTCCTTACGCGTTTTTGGGATCGGCAACTCCAGCACTTGTTGTACGTGTGAGGGGCTCGGTTGATTTCCGTGCGCGGTAACTATATGTCCAAGGTAGTCGAGTTTCGCGGCACCAAACCGGCACTTCTCCGGCGCACAACGTAGTCCGTGCTGTTGCAACCGTTCGAAGACACAATGAAGATTCGATAAGTGTTCTTCGTAACTATCACTAAACACTATAACATCGTCCAGGTACACGGTGGCACACGCGAGACCGGCGAGCACTTGTTGCGACATGAACCGCTGAAAGGTCGCGGGAGCGTTCTTGAGGCCGAAAGCCATCACGTTAAATTCATATAGCGCACCGTCAGGTGTCGCAAACGCGGTGAACTTTCGGCTTTCTTCTTCCAGCGGTATTTGCCAATATCCTTGGCGCAGGTCCAGGGTGGAGAAGATCTTCGACGTCCCTAGATCCTTCAAACAGTCCGCTATGTTTGGCAGGGGTGACGCCTCGCTCACTGTTATGGCGTTCAGTGCCCTAAAGTCGAGGCATAGTCGCGGTTTGCCGTTCTTTTTGGTCACTACTACCACTGGGCTGCAGAAGTTTGACTGTGATGGCCGGATGCGCCCGTCCCGTAGAAGTTGTTGTACCTCTTCCATTATGAGCCGCCTCTTTGTGTCGTTCACTCGGTACGGCCGGGTGTAGGCGACTTTATCCGGGTCGGTCAGGATGATCCGGTGGGTCAGGCTGCTGGTCTGGGTAGGTACTGCACTAGGATCCAGGACGTCGGCGAAGTGCTGGCAGAGTTTCCGGAATTCGTCTTGGTGCATCGGCGGGAAGTCGCTGGTGAGCTCGGGGGCTGGTGCGGCAGTTTTTCTGCGGATTTCTGACCAGTATGATATTCGGCGTTGATCTGCGCCGAAGTGTACGCATCGCCTGTTCATGTCAATGACGGCGGCTTGTTGGGCTAACCATGGCATGCCCAGGATTATCGGCACTGTTGTATTGCGGACCACCGCAAATCGGACCGTCATCTGTAGGCCCTCTAGTTGGATATTTAGGTTGGTTTCGCCAACCATGTCGAGGGAATCGCCGGAGAGCGTCGCTATGGCTTCCACGTCTGGTGAAACGTCTGCAGCGGCTGGTAGCAACTCGGCGTTGATTATGTTGACATGGGCTCCTGTGTCCACAAGAGCGAGGACGACTTCGGCTGCCAACGTGATTCGCAGGCGGGGGCTGCTTGGGGAATCGCTGATGGTGGCTGCCAGTGTGGTCGTCGGGTTGGTTTGCGGCCGGCTTAGGGGCTGGGGCCGGCCGCCTATTGGTTTTCCGGCCTTGGCCTGCGGATGGGGCAGTCCCGGTGCCAGTGTTGTCCCGGGCAGAAGTGGCACTGTGGCGGTTCACGTGGACCTCTCTCCTGGCGGGTTTCGGTTGTGGGCGTTTTGGAAGTTGTGGCTCGGCTCGAGTTCTTGGTTGCCTGTGCCCCCTTCCTCACTGACCGAGCTACTGGATATAACTCGAGAGCCAGGTCTATTAGATGGTCCGTGGTTCTGGGCCTATGGGGGCGGATCAGTGCTGCTAGCTCTGGCCACAGCAAGTCCATTATTCTTTCGGTCCGGGTTTCGTCACTTTCTCCCGGGTACAGGCGTTTGCTCTCCAGCTCCTTGGTCATAATGAAGCCGTTTGGTGGTTCTTCTTCGCCCTGAGTTTTCAGTTCAAAATTTTTCTTGAGTCCTCGAATGACTGTGGGACTGCCGAACTGTCGTATGATCGTTTTTCGGGTTTGTTGGTAGGTAAGTCCCTCCAGTTGTAGGTAGTTTAACGCCGCTTTTGCTTCACCATTCAAGCATGTGACGAGCAATTCTTGAAGCTCATTTTCGTCGGTGATCTCGACGGCTGCGGCGTAGGACTCAAACCGTTTGAGGAATTCTTCAGGGCACTGAGCTGCTCGCCCGGAGAACGTCGGCGGTTTGCGCTGGTAAACCCTCATTGCAGGAATGACTTTCCAATCTTCCTCGAGGGTGGAGTTATCGGGCGTTGATGGGGCTGCGGTCTTCTTTCCTTTCCCCATTATTTCGTTTGGATTATTTACTTGGATGATATGTCGGGCGCCACTGGATTATCGAAGTTCCAGAACTTGTCGTGGTAGCCGGGGATGGCTACGATTAATGCCGGCTGGTCGTGTTGTAGGTTCGGGGACGTCGTTCAGTCGTCCACTAAATCGTGTGGCCCCACGTTGGGCGCCAATTGATACCGTGCTGGACGCGAATTTGAGAGAAACACTCGCGTTTCGCGGCGGCGGAGTCCGGTGGGCGTGGTCGCACGTCGGTGTCGCGGGGGCGTGGCCCAAGTCGGGAACGTAACAGTGACGTCAGCACTCGCGGATGTCGCGGGGGCGGGGTCACTGTGCACTAGTGTCTTTTCTCACAAGGGTGACTGGGCTGGTTTGGGGACGGCTCGACAATCGCTTGTCCCGCGGCGATCGCTTCTGGCTGGTCTCGAAAGACCGAACGCTGCGAACGCTTGTACGGGTCCCGGTTAGGGAAGATCAAACCGCTGTTATACGGCGCGGTGATCTCTGCGATTATGATGTCGAGCCAGGGAGAGAGCTGGTGGTAGAGATGGCGAATTTTTACTAATTCGCGAAGCGCGTTTTCAAACGTGCGGAGCGCGGCGGTGCAAAGCGTCTCGTGTGCTTATTAAACGAGCTAGTTACCTATAAACATGTATATATGTACATACTTGTACACGGATTTCGGAAACAGCTCTAACGATTTTTACGAAACTTGGTAATTTAAGCCTTTTAGATAATAGAAATTGGATGGCCTAAGTCTCATCCCTGGAAAAAATCGCGCTGTGCTGATAATGGAGTTATAAGAGGTTAAAAATAGTTCCGCCATCTCGTAGACAGTAGCGTAAACAATGTTTGATACGAGATGTAAGGTAGATCTCTACTTTTCAAAAGCAATTTGGAAAACATAATGCTTCCCCTATTCTGAATAGGTGAAGTCCCTTTCTATCTTTGCAATGTCAGTTGCACAATTAATTCAATGAAACTTCATGAAACGATGACGATGTTTTATCTACGTAGATGTCACAAATTCTATTTCTACTGCATTGATGAGCAAAATCTGACGTGAAGATGCTTCTTTCTTTTGAAATAAATTAAAATACGGCATTTGCTCTTTCCTTCAACTCTCTGTTTCAACCAAATTCGAGCATTTTTCTACTCTGCTATATAAATACGGTATTTTATACACTGGCTGTACTGTAAATAGAGATAACGATAAACGAGCGCAATTCTGTCATCCAGGTACTTTTATCAAACGAACTAGTGAACCAGATATGTATATATATTTGTACACGGATCTCAAAAACGCCTCTAACGATTTTTACGAAGTTTGGTAAATGAAGCATTTGTGGTAATATAAATTAGATGGACTAAGTCTCATCCCTCGAAAAAATAGCATTGGGATGATAAAAAGTTGAAAATAGTTGTACCATCTCGTAGAGAGTGGTAAACAATGTATAATACGAGATGTAAGGTAGAGCTCTACTTTTCAAAAGCAATTCGGAAAACATAATTAATGCTTGTTCTTCTGAACAGTTGAAGTTTTCTTTACCTTTTCAATGCCAGTTGCACGGTTAGTTCAATGAAACTTCATGAAACGACAACAACTCTGAGAGAACATGTTATATCTATGTAGACACAAATTTTATTTCTATTGCACTGATAAACAAAAACTGACGTAAAGATACCTTTTTTCTTTGAAATAAATTAAAATACGGCTATTGCACCTCCCTTTAACTTTCTGTTTCGAACAGATTCAAGCATTTTTCGACTTTGCTATGAAAATATGGTATTTTCTACCACATTATACATTGCATTCACAGATTTTTATTGATTGCTACTGTGTGTCTCATTCTTCCTATTAATTTCAGAGTTTATGGTTACCAATTGGATGGATTTAGATCTCAAGGAAATGATAGATAAAAATGGGACAAAATGATAGAAAGAACATTAGGGACGGACAAATACAATTGAGAAATCCTTCGATCTAATTGCCATTCGTGACGCCTCGCAACTCCAAGCCGCGCACAAACAAAACTAGAAGAAGAGACACCACAAAGACTTTAGTCTTGATAAAAAGTTGGCAACTCTTTATATTCGAAAATTGGCATTTCTCATTCAAACCGGAAATTTCAACAGCTCATTTTTCTTATCTCCTCCGAGTTTCGTCGCTGCGAAGACTGTCTCTAGATATTAAAAATGGGTTTCCTCTCGAAAGTTGGGCGCGAAGAAGTTCGGGAGGAACGGCGGGAAGTTTCCGGACGTATTCGACAGAAACTGCAGAAAAAATTACGTTTGGCTGAATTATTAATAAAACTTTTGCGCGTTAACGAACTTGAAGCACCCATAGTATTTACGCGTTGCGCTGGCATACAGTTAATGCACGACTTCGTGTTATCAGACTCTCATCCATAACATTGGATATGTCCAAACTTATAAAACATTTTGAAGGTTTGTTACCTATTTTTTATTACTGTGACACCTTAACTAATCAACTCGATCCTATCAGTATTCTCTCCTCATCTTCAATATTGCTTAATGACTCTTTTCCTTCAGAAAAAAAGAGCAGAGGGGGATTTTGGAATTTGTTGATTCGATTGATTTCGATTCATAAAATGTGGTAATTCTGAAACAATTTCGTACTCATTCGTGGAATCTCTTTCATTCCTCGTTATGTAATGCTTACTTCATTATTGTCTTATAATGTGTCTAACATTTTCTGTCTTCCTAATTTTCCACCTCCTTTTCAATATAAATTTTCCCTCTTGTCTACTGAACTCGAAGATAATTTTTCACCTCCTTTTCAATATAAATTTTTCCTCTTGTCTACTGAACTCGAAGATAAGATGTAATAATGAAGTTTTCAACGAAGGTTTCCTGGTACTCCTGGTTTGCCTCATAGTCCATCAGGTCAGGAAGTAAATACCATAAATTGCTGTCTTTTGTTTTTTAATGTATTTTCTCGTTTTCTGTTCATGGTGGTATATTGGTCATTATCACTGACTGAACTTTAAGACTTTCGATTTATTGACACCATTTCTAGACAACACAAAACAATACTTCCACAGACATCCCACATTTGAATTATTGTGTGATGAGCTACATTTAATCCTTGATGACATCAAAATCGATACATTTATTTCGCACAAAACAGTCGGGGCTAAAAACTTTTTCGTTAAGTTGAAACTTCCTCCATTTGAATTAAATCATGTGCCACAGATTATATTAAACAAATTGAATTTATCTACTATGAATGATAATTCATTCTATATAAGGACTTCTTCCAGAAAACTCCAAATCAATCATTTCAATATTGATGGTTGATAATGCAGCGGTTGCAGCGAGTGCTTTATGCGCCGCGATATGCCGATGCGCACTCCAAGCTGACGTCAGTAGAATAATACTAAGAGTGCTTAAATATGAAGCTTATTTAGCTTTCATTCAAATCTTACTCAGTGAAGTCAGGTCATTGGTATGCCCGAAGAGGTTCAAATTTATGTTAATAAATGGATATACCTTATTTTGAGTGTATCGTAATGCGCTATCAAGATAATAAGTGATTTTAGAGCGTTTGACGTGTGCCACACAGGCGCGATCGTCATTTCTATACATCATATAGACATAGATAGTCTAGCAACTATGAGTAGCGAAAGTCATTTCAGAAGTTGGCCGTTGGTTCACAAGTTCAGAAGATTGGCACCGTCAATTCAATTGGTGATTGTATAAGGAATTCATCCAGTGACTTAAATTATAAACTGAAATATTATTCAAGGTTACAATCAGTTGCTTCATACGAAAAAAAATGTTTGGGATGCCAACACTGTGACTGAGTGGGTACTTATTTAATGAAAAAGCAGAGAATCTTATGCGTTGTGCCTGGTGAGACGATTTATCTGTTTTGAACATGTTCACTCCAACAAGTATAAATACCATAACCACCAAAACTATGAATTAAACGATATCAGAAATAGCTAGGAACTTATTAGTAAATACCATAGGCTGAAAAAACAACAACTTAGCATGATTAATTAGAATATTGAAATGTACAGCAGTTCTTCATATTTAATCAAGAATTTACCGAAAGAAATAAATGAACAAATGGTGAAGGCGCTCGTGTCAAACGATAACATGCTTTCTGGATGAAGTTTTTGAGTTTAACTTATATAATAAATTATCGACTCTATTTGTATCAAACTGTTATTTATGCAAATATTTACCAATCTATATTCGATGTTCGTTTTTTGACATGCCATCGAATAGTATTTGATGGATGATAGAATGAAGAATATCAGTGGATCTGAAAAATCATTTGATTTCTCACCGCGTAGCTCGTAGCTTCAGAAATATCTCAGTTTTTGTTTCATCTGTATTGACTCAGTAGTATTGAAGTTATGACAATTTTAGTTCCTGATTATTCGAATTTTTCGAGAAGCGCGCCACAGTCGTGTGACGTCAATTTACTTCAGTGCGGTGAACCGCCCCATGCGCTCGTGCATATTTGTTTCAATGTCGAGTGTTTCGGACGGATGAGTGTTTCATGCGTTCAACCAAACTGCAGATTGGACGATCACCGTCACATTTAAATATTCTTTCCGATAATATTTGCCGCCGTCTTACGGCGCCTAACTCCCGTCTTGATGACGCAGACCTGACGCGTCCAAGGTATTTAAAACATCGATAGTTGAGACGAGCGCAAAGGCGGCGAACCGTTACTGATGTGTAGTGACGTCACAACGACCGTTTTCGCTTCGTCGTCGGACGCCTAGTTAAAGAGCCAATATCTTGGAAACTATGAGACGTGTCAAAAAAATTTTTCCACACTAACTCTTCGTTCGTAATGAGGTTTAGTATAAGGTGAAAGTTAATAATTGATAATTTTCTCTATTAATATTACAAGATGCATTATATTCTAAGAGATATCAACAAAAATGGACTGATTGAATATAGTCGCGATTTTTCAATGACGGCAACTAAGGAAAAGGTTGAATGTTAGAAGTCAAAGTACTGCATTCGTCGGGGGGAGAGGGTTAAACATGCAATTTTTGAGCCAAAAAAACTGATCGAATATAGTTCTGCCTCATATATAAAGATCGCATATCATTTCAGATAATTCCGAAATGGCAAAAGTCACAGCAGCCACATTCGGCAAGAGAAGCGGATTAAACCTGAGGGAATTTGCGCAAAAAAACTGATTGGATGTACTTTCACCTTTTGAGTATATGAAGATCACATTCAATCAAACCATCGTTCCAATGATAGAAATCAAAAGTGCTGCATTTGGCCAAAAAAGGGGATGAACATAAAACTCTTTCGCATAAAACTGTCAACTAAACTATTTCCGAAACGAAAGAAGTTAAATTTGCTGCATTTGACAATTTTTATTTCAGGAAAAACTGATCAATTATAGTTCTATCACTTTCAGTATATGGAACAGAAGGTCGGTTAACCTATTTTCGAAATGACGGAAGTGAAAGCATTCTGCATTCGGCAAAGGAAGGGGGTTCAACGTGAAATTTTTTCCACTCTCAGAGTTCTTCTTGGAAGATTGAAATATTTGCAGATGACACCCGACTAATGAATTTTTTAAATGAGCAATAATTGTTATTAACGGAGAACTACAGAGACTTCATAAGTATTTTCTTAGCATATAACTTGTTTCTCAACTTTTGTAAGTGCTTCTTTATATATTCCGAGCATAGAAGGGAACAGTTCTGAGTCAATTCAAGAAGAGGAAAGAATGAAAAATTTGAGGAAATATTTGAGAATGATCTAATGTTGCAAAATGGTGGCGGGACGCCATTTTAAAAAAAAATTAAATAGAAAGAGGGGTCGTGTGATACCTCGTTTGGAAGATATTTTATGTCTAACTTAAACCTCGAGTATGAAATTGTAAGTATCACCCTGTCAAAGATGGCGGCTCGGCAAATTTACGGCTCCTAAGTAGCACGAGAAATTCACTTTTTTCATATTTAGGTCGATGTCCTAAACCGTTTTGAGTTTAGAAGCGGGTGTGTGCTACCAAAGAGAATTTTTAGTGCTACTTACAAGCCGTAAATTTGACGAGCCGCCATCTTTGACTGGGTGGCAGTAACAATTTCATACTCGACGTTTAAGTTAGACATGAGTTAGACATTTCAAACGAGGTATCACACGACCCCCCTTTCTATTTAATTTTTTTCAAAATGTCGTCCCGCCACCATTTTGCAACGTTAGGCTGTCGGTTTTACATCAAATTTCAATAATTTATGGTTCCTTTTGACCCTCCAAATTTCAAATTGATATCTCAAACCGTTTCCAATTTAGAGGGGGAGGGGACTATTTACGTCCGTGTGGTATATCTGATTATTTGAGCATGGATTTACATCGAGTATCGGCCTCAATCTTTTCGTGTTCTCATATATAATTGTTATCTTGAATGTACAAATTTGTCCCTTCACATATATCACTGATTTTAAAAACGTGTAACTATTTAATTCCAGAAAAAACTGATTTGCATTAACGAATTAAACATTTTACCCCGTTTTTTGCTCGTTGATACATTTTAATTAACCTAATTCGTCACTTTGGCAAAACAAATTCAAAAATTAAAATTAGCGGTAAAATAATCGACATAACCCCAAAATTTTATATCATATGTTATGATGAAATATAGGCGGGGTGAATTAGAGCGTTTTCGCAAAGTTGAATGGAACACGACGATTTCGTGCTCAAAATTCAGTAAAAAATACATCTGTCATACACATCAAGTCTTGGTTTTGAGCAAAGTCGGCAACATTTTTTTGGAAAGAAAATTTGAAATAGGCCTTTTTCATAGATTTTCATGAATATCGTAGAAATTAAGCCTCAATTCGATACAAGTCGTAAAACCAAATTGATTGCTAAATAAATTTTCTATAAGGATAGCATAACTTTTACGTCTTTAAGATTTTGTACATTGCAAAAATTGCTCATAGAATCAAAAATAAATTTTTGCCAAAATGAAATAATTCAGATAATTTCCATCGGAACTAATTGCAATTTCCAAACAAAATACTTTTCATGGTTCTCAATATGTATGCAAAAATTGGATCTGAAAATTCAATATGGCTGACCATAGTAAAATTCGTAAGTTGAAATTTAAAAACCGTACCTTGGTTTCTGTAATTTCAAATGAAATTGATGGGATATATCAAGTTTTATACTTCTTTTATTGTCAGGAATTTTCAAAAATTTTCATCGATAAACGAGTTTTTTAATAATAGAAAAATTTTGTGCGCGATTTGTATCTTAGCCAATTCAGCGGAAAAAAAAACTGAAACAATTTACATTCAATTACAATTGGAAAAATATAGATGATAATAAAAAATAATGGATCTACGCCGAAAAATAACCGAGAGATTTTTTGCGTTTTACCGATTCCGCGCGTTCCAATTGATATTTTCACATCACAATTTCGTGACAATGAAGAAAGTATAAAACTTGATACAGCCCATCAATTTCATTCAAATCGGATAATTGCAGAAACGAAGGCACGGTTTTCAAGTTAAAACTTTGGAATTTTACTATGGTCGGCCATATTGAATTTCCAGGTCCATTTTTTGCCCACATATTGAATACCATTAAAAGTATTCATCTTCGGAATGGCAATTGATTCTGATGGAAATTATCTGAAATACTTCATTTTGAAAAACATTTTTTTATTTTTGAGCAATTTTTGCAATTCACAAAATCTCAAAGACGTGAAAGTCATGATAGCCTTATAGAAAATTTACAATGAATTTGGTCCCACGAGTCGTATCGATGGGAGGATTAGTTTCTGCGATATTCACGAAAGTCTATAAAAAACCCCTGTTTCAAATTTTCTTTCCAGAAAAAAAAAATGTTCTCGATCTTACTCGAAACCAAGACCTGATGTGTGTGACAAATATATTCTTTACTAAATTTTGAACCCAAAATAAGCGTGTTCCATTCAACTTTCCGAAAGGGCCCTGAATCACTTGTCCTAATGTTGCTACGCTGTTTGGAGAGTAAATTCCTAATTAGTTGATTATTCGCTTTCTCATAGTTGTGCAAACGGTTGGAAGAAATTATTGAAATCCAGTTTTTATCATTATTTGTTGATATCAATTATTTCCTGCTTACAAATAACCGACCGAAAATGTGTTTATTCTCATTGAGTTTAGTTTTAATTTTCAGATGAAGCAAGGGAAAACGAAAAATTCTTTATACATGGTCCTACGTATCGTTTTCGGCAATTTCCATTTTGAAAGTGAGTCACATCGACTTTCTCAATCACCGTACGTTATAAAAAATCTAACAAATTCCATTGGCTGAGTTTTGAGAAAACCCTGTTGATGTGAGCCCAAAGCACTATATATGACAGGAATAGTGATGGGCAGTATAAAAGCAACAAAGAAGTCACGGAAAATCTCAATCGATAGAGGAACAAAATGTAGCAGGAAAGGAGGGTAATGTCTTCCGGCGGTATTATTGAGAAAATCGACCATTATCCGGACGGTCTTATCGGAAACGGTATCACCGCACCTTGAAACACAATAGTCAATTCGGAATGTGGGGAGGGTGTTGGAAGAAATTGCCGTGGTTTAGAACTGTTGGCATTTGCCCGTTTCGATTAAAGGCACGGTGAAATTTCCGTTCAATTTAGTTTCTTGTTGCGCTTCGGGGAACGGGGCCGCTTCGAGGGCGGGAATCAAAGGGGACGAAAAGACCAACTGCTCTCTAGAGAGGTGCAGCAGATAGCTACATCGGATCGATTACCCATTCCCTTCCAACGGATTTATAAAACTTTTTGATTCCGACATTCCTTTATGTTCGGGGCTTTTATAACGGCGCTCGCATTTTTCACGTAGGGTATACTTTTACACGTTTCGACGTTTTACTTTGCGGAAATTGCTAGCGGCTCGTTCGAATCCCCTTCTTCAGGAAAGCCTTTAAAGGAAAACCCTTTCTCGTTGCGTTTCAGCTTCCAACCTTCGCATCGACTCTAATTATTAATCGCCGTCTACTCGTGACTTGGGTCGGGCGAAATCAGGAAAATTCCGGGTCAACGTGAATTGAAATGACCTCAAAAGATTGTAAGGAGAATCTAACCTACGTTATTATTCATACCTCTAAAATATAAGGTTATGTGGTTTGCTCGTGAGGTCAAATGAAATGAAAAGAAGGAATTATTTCGTTTTAGTTCGTCCAATTTCAAATATCAAAATTTTTCTCAACAAAAATCACGAAAATTTCGCATACACAAAGCCCAAAAGAGATGATTGAGTGACGATTCGACGTGTTGCGTATCTACGCTCCATGGCATACCCCACTGCAAGCGCAGACCTGTCGACTGTACGATGACAAAATAATGGGAAAATACGAATGAGAAAATGATAAAATGGAAATAAAATATGTTTTTATTACTAATAGATTAATGAATTTGGGATCCCCAAAAACTCAAGTCCTGTCTAAAAACGAATTCAAAATGAGATAAAACATCGGAAAATACATTCCATGATCATGATGATGGTTTTATTTAGAGAAATTCTAGATATTTAAAATTATTTTCAGCATATAGATGCCACGGTTAGCTCGAATAGGCGTAATCGGGAAACCCAATTTTTGACTACGTGAACGGATACATCAATAGACAAAATTCCCGAATTTGAAGTTGGTAAAATTCAGAGTGTTTCTTAAAAAGCTCCTCTATCCACGGTTTCATTGGACTTCATTTTTATCTATAGACAATATCTGTCATGTTTTCAGACTCTTTTGTTTCCCAGTTGAATGCCTCAATGTTCGTGTGATTTCACATCTAGGAGTTACTTCCTTTGGAGATATGCGAAATCACTAATCTACTCAGATAACCCACACAGAGTTTTGACTTCTCGATTAGGCTCCAAGCCTATTTTGAATCATTCTGAATTTTTATACCCTTATCAGTTTTCGAAATATTCGGAACCTTCAACTATTGAGTTGAAGAGTCAAATTGTTGATTCTTTCAAGTACGAAGCCATTGCCACTGCTGTAAGAAACGATGATACTTCAACCTCATTTTAAAGTCAATATCATTTCAATGTAAATTTTTTATTCTTCCCTGCGCCCAAAATCTGTTGAATTTATAAAGCTGAGCTATTGCGTGAAAAGACTGTTAGACTCTTTTGAGTAGTAATTAAACTTTCTCATACGAAACAATTAAGGTTACATGTGTTCATCAAATAAATCAAGAGTTAAGTCAAGCATCTCTCATTGACATTAAGAGTAGTTTCGAACTTTTGCAGAGCGAAAGCTATGCCATCTTCGGAACCGGTTAATTTTCCTTCCACAGCACGAAATGACATCAAAGAAGCATGTTTTGAAACTTCTCAAAAAGTTGGAAAAGGAATTACGCATACCAATAATCTAACCGAGAATAGTAAAAAAAAAACATTTGTATTTATATCAGTTGATTCCACAATAAAAAGAAACCGATGTAAAGAGTTCAAGAAATATGACGCGTCCAAAACTTTTAGGCCAAAAAACATTAATAAATTTCAGATTTTTTAAGTGGTTCAAATGGATTATCTACGATATAGTGGAATTTGATCGAAAGTTCAAACGAGCATATTGTTAAAATATGTTCATTCTTTCGGAATCAATTTTTAAATAAGTTGACTAGTTCAAAATCTCCAGGTACAGACTTCCTTGAGCTCTTATGGAAATCTACAAAAAGTCTATTCATATTTTGATTTAATTGCGGACATTGACTTTTATAACGACTCAAAAAAATTCATTTGAAAAACTTTGATCAGGATTCTTATTTGTAGTCCAAATAAACGATAAATTTGAATTTGGCTAGCCTCACAAAAAAAAATTTTTTTATTGCAAATCAATAAAATTTGATTCTTTACTGTATATGTGCTAAACTAATACCTATGTGTATCAGAATGACAAAACGAGAGAAATGCTTGTACTTTTTTCACGTGTTCAAAATTGATGCGATTATGATAGTTCTCTATAATTTTTCTTGGAAAATTTCCATTTTTTTTTGAATATCTTGAAATTGTATATTTCAATGCAAATATTTGAGTATACAAATCCTTACACCATGATGCACGAAAGAATGAATGATCTCTTTATGTGCAGATAAAACGGACTATAACTCATATGATCTACACTGACTTATATCAAAGGAACTGCTGTAACAAAAATAATGTGTAAGAAAATTCGATAAAATTTCGTCTTATCTTATTAAACGAGCTTGTGAACCAATATATGTATATACATATTTTTGAAAATCCTCTGAAAAGTAAGTCACGGCGGGACCGGGAATCGAACCCGGACCTCCAGCTTTACGCGCTATTGCTCTACCATTAAGCTACCCCGACTATGACTTATTTTTCAATTTTTTCCGGCTAACTTGTTAACTTTGATAATCTTGGACTTCATCACAGAAAGCCATGCAAGAGAATCAATTTAACTGAAACGCCGGCTCTGCGTAATCCAACGCTAATCGTGAATTGATGTTAGAAGGTGTTATTTCTCACCAACCCGGTGATAGGGTATAATTTTGAAAATCCTCTGAAAAGTAAGTCACGGCGGGACCGGGAATCGAACCCGAACCTCCAGCTTTACGCGCTATTGCTCTACCATTAAGCTACCCCGACTATGACTTATTTTTCAATTTTTTCCGGCTAACTTGTTAACTTTGATAATCTTGGACTTCATCACAGAAAGCCATGCAAGAGAATCAATTTAACTGAAACGCCGGCTCTGCGTAATCCAACGCTAATCGTGAATTGATGTTAGAAGGTGTTATTTCTCACCAACCCGGTGATAGGGTATAAATTATAAATTATACCCTATCACCGGGTTGGTGAGAAATAACACCTTCTATACATATTTTTATTTGAATTCAGTTATTTGATCATTAGGGTGTTCAAAAAGTTGGATAACAAATGCTTAGAATTATATATATACTCAAAATTACCAGCAGCTTTACATAAACATACACAAACATTAAAACACACATTCAATTTCGATGGAGTTAAAATCCTTGATTACGAAAAGAACAAAAAATCAAGAGAATTTCTGGAAATGATTCATATTAGAAAAAATAAATATTCAATAAACGATAGGACAGATATTAAAAATTTACACAAAATATATTCATTTTTACTTGATAACACATGACTCAAATCAAGTCTCTGTCTATTTTTTCTTCTTTTTTCTTTTTATCGTTTCTAAGCATTTATTATCCAATAATTTTCTTGTCATTTATACATCCGTCAAATTTGTAAAATCTTGAAAAAGGGTCCAGCCCGAAACGTTGATAAAGAAATAGTAATTTTTCAATTTTTCAACTTTTTGTACACCCCTAATGATCAAATAACTGAATTCAAATAAATACATCTTAAAGGGGTAAATTTGATCAATAAAGAATATACATATTTTTATTCTTTTCTGATGTATTTGATTATAAAGATTATGAAGATAAAATACAACCGATATTAAATAATCTCAATAATTTCCGAAAGAAAATTAAATTCACTCTCGAAACTGAATCGAAAAATTGCTTAAATTTCTTGGATATGACCATTATTAGAGACGGAAATAAAATCATAACAAAATGGTTTAGGAAGGAAACTAATACAGATAGGATTCTCGATTTTAACACAATTCATCACGTAAAACAAAAAAAAGCCACCATAATAAACTATATAGACAGATCAATCAAACTAACCTCACCAATTCATAGACCCGCTATTCTACACTCCATAAAATCATTTCTAAAAAAAAATTATCCCACATCATTCGTAAACAAAATCATGACAGAACGTATACACAAATTATACAAAACGTTAAATACAAATACCAAGAAAAAAGAAGAGAATTTAACATATATTCCAACCCATACATACAGAGCCTTTCTGAAACAATTACCAACATTTTCAAACCTTATCCAAATTTCAAAATAGCACATAAACCACACATTCAAATGAAACAACTTGTTACGAAATTAAAATCGGAAACACTAAAAAATGTTAAATCTGACATCCTATACCAAATTTCATGTAAAGATTGTAACGGAGTTTACATTGGACAGACAAAACAAAAATTAAAAGAGAGGATAAAAGTCATTAATACTCTAAAGTACAAAGAGCATGAACCTGAACAAACATTAAAACATACATTTGATTTTAACACAGTGAAAATTCTAGATTACGAAAAAACAGAGAAAAGAAACTCTGACGCAATTAATGACAGCACAGATATTCAAAATTTGAATCGAATATACTCAGCTGTGAACAAACACTTCATATCAAGTCTCCATCTTTTTGTTTTCGTATGTCAGATTATTTTTACTAAGAAAACTTGTTATAACAACGTTTGTCAAATATTTAAATTGTTATATCTTGAAAAGGGTTCAACCCGAAACGTCGAATATATATTGTTTGAATTACTGAATCTTTATTAAGCCTTTATAATCAACTACATCAGAAAAGAATGAAAATCTTTACAAAAAGGGTAAGTATATCAAGAAAGGATATACGTATATATATATTTGTACACGGATCTCGAAAACGGCTCTAACGATTATTCCGAAATTTGGTAATTGAAGCCTTTTTGGTAATAGAAATTGGACGGACTAAGTCTCATCACTGGAAAAAATCGCGTTGGGGTAATAATGGGGCGATAAGAGGTTGAAAATACTTGTGCCATCTCGTAGAGAGTAGCGTAAACAATGTTTGATACGAGATGTAAGGTAAATCTCTACTTTTCAAAATCAATTCGGAAAACATAATTAATACTTCTCCTTCCGAATAGTTCCTTCTATCTTTTCAATGCCAGTTGCACAGTTGATTCAATGAAATTCCATGAAACGACAACAACTCTGAAAGAACATGTTGTATGTACATAGACGTCACAAATTCTATTTCTGCTGCACTGATAAGCAAAAACTAACGTGAAGATGCCTTTTCCCTTTAAAATAAATTGAAATACGGCTACTGATCCTTCCTTTAACTCTCTGTTTCAAGCATTTTTCTACTTTACTAAATAAAAAACGAAATCTTATCATTATAGATAAACGAGCGAAGCTCGGTCATCCAGATACTATTTGATTATGATTCATCTTTGCAGTCCAAATAAAGGATCAATTTGAATTTGTCTGGCCTCACTAAATAAAAAAAAGCTTTTTCTACTGTAAATCAATGAAATTTGATTCATTACTGTATAGGTTAAAGTAATCCATATTTTTAGCAGAATGAAAAAACGAGCGAAATGCGTGTATTTTTTTCACGTGATCAAAATTATTGCGATTCTGATAGTTCTCCATAATTTATCTTGGAAAATATTTATTTCTTCAAATATGTTGAAATTGCATATTTCAATGTAAATATTTAAGAATACAAATCCTTGCACTTTGATAAAGGGATTGAATTGTGCACAACAAATTTATTTGAATTACCTAACTATTTGATTGATAATTAAAAAATGTTGAACGCTTTCTTTATGTGCAGATAGAATATGGTTTCCACTGACCTACAGCAAAGGAATTGCCGTAGTACCAAAAATGATGTGTGGAAAAATTCGATGAAATTTCATTCATATAAAATGACGATATTTTCATAACTACACAATGAATCAAAATTCATATTGTATTATAATAAGCTAATTATGAAGAGAGGATTTTGGTGAAAAAAAAAGTTGAAATATGTATCTCAAACGAAGTTTCGATCGCTATAAGATCATATTTGATAGAATATAAATTATAAATTTTCATCGAATACAAGTTTACGATCGTATATCCGTGGAACCGTCGCCGTCGTGTAGGATATTTAAATGTTCTTTCATATATCTTGTTGACTGTTATTTTGAAGAAAAACCTGAAAATGTGATAAGTGCTTTATTCTAAATAGTTCCATCTTGAACAACTGGCGATTGTGGGCGTTTGATTTGAATATTGCTTGTTTAGAGAAGGATGCTCATTCTGAAATGCTTCAAGTATGGTTCCCATGGCTTATAGTTTTTACGTGTTATGGAAGAAGTATTGAAACTTCTTCATATGTTTCACACTCATGAATTGAAGAAGTAAAATACTATGTTTAGTGCCTCGGTCCAAGTTTTCATTCATGACATGCAAATGAAATTGAACACCCAGTATATTACGACGCAGTAACCGGCGAATGAACATCCTATTGTCATATAAATTTTCACATATTATACCGAGCATAAAGGCCGCAATACGAGTGGCTTTCGGTAGCGACACGAGAAACGTTTCCCAGTGCATGAAAATTTTTATGTGATTTATTCTAGACAGAATTATTTCTATTCCAGCGAATTCGAGTAAAATGGGCTTCCAAACTATCCGCTTTATGCAATTATGTATTCAAACTTCATGAATTATAAATTAAGGACCGTAGTATGAATAGCACGTAAAATAATCAAGTAAGACATACACATGCCATAATGACGTTAAAGTGAAATTCGGCCGCATTAAATTTGCGAATTGCATGTTTCTTCCATCCGTAAAATATCCGAAACCGGCAAATTTTTTAGCATAGAGCCGACATTCACGAGCTGCATATTTCGCTGCTCGTTTCGCAAATGTAAATCGAAAAACGCCCATCGTATCCATTGGATCGTATGTGCGTCCATTTAGCAGCGACAAACTGGAATCATTGCGGCCAATTTAATTATATCAGTGGAACAATAGCGATTAGAGGATCCCGATTCCATTATTTCGGATCTGGCTGTTTCATCCCTAACGTACGACCGCGTTCAGAGATGGCGGTGTTGGATTTTGTGGCTAACCGCCGTCCAATTTTTCCACATTTTTATAAGCTTTTATTCGGAAATAATTGGACGGCTTACGCTGTACGCTTGGGCACGGACAAATCGTAACAGATTTATCGATTCGAATGACGGAAAATTCAATCTACCAATTTTCAATACAGGGATTTCAAGTAGCGACATCTGTTCATCTCGAGCTCAAGCAGCTGTCGAGGTCATCGTTGGCGCTACCAATCGACATCGTCCAATGAAATGACTTTCAACCCCACCCGGTGAGTCGCAAATATGTATAAAACGCTTAACGATGGCTTAATTTGCTTCATTTTTAAGTTCGAAGCGTTCCGGCATTGATTTTTTCGGTGTTTCGTAATGAAGCCATAGCGTGATTTCGATGCACGACATGAACACTTGTTCTTTAGCGTTCGCGTATCGTGCAAGTCACTTATGGACTTCTATTGAATGCGAAAAGCACACAATATTCGATCAAGATTTCAATTTCCTCTTTTTTTCGTGCATGCCATTTTTCACCATTCACGTGGTAATGCGATTAAACTACGTGTGACCTCAATTGATTGTTCGATTATTTCTGACTTAAAAGTAGACGCTAAGCACGGCAAAGAAATTTCTGCGATGCAATCTCAACTAATAAGGAAATTTATTGTATGCATTTCTATTATTCCTGAATGTAACAGTTGTCTTTGTCACTGTGGGCGCAGTTATACAGGTCTAACTGAAATAAATTCCGTAACTCAAAGGGGTGGAAATCAAAAAAAAATCTTCTTCTTCATACACATTCATTGCAACTTTTTCCAAGCTTCATTCTAAGGGTAAATATTTTTCCATATACCAATCCCCTAGGGGTGAAACCACCCCTAACTCTTTTTTATGAATATAAAGGTAGGTCAAGTGACACGTCTTTGAAAAGCTTATGTGGAAAGGAATACGACACACTATTCATTTGGTGAAAAATGCTGAACATATCTCATTAAAATCAACTTTCAAGATAATAAACAAATTAACTTATTTTTTTGTCAAAGAAAGTTTCATTTCCCAAATTTTTAGAAAGTAACTGACAATTTAATTATTTTTTATCAAAAAGAAGATATGCTAATGGGGTACACTCATATTCTAACGAATATGTTCAAAATGATGCCCATTTCTTTCTTGGCAAAGAGCCAATCTGTCGTAAAACTCATTTCTAACGTTTCAAAAGAGTAATTCTGCCCCTCAAATCCTGAAGATTGGTTGGTGGAGAAACATAAACCTTGTTTTTTAAATATCCCCACAAGAAAAAGTACATAGGATTGAGATCCGGGGATCTTGGAGGCCATTCAAGTGCACCTCTTCGACCAATCCACCTATTTGGAAAAATTTGATCTAAGTAGTTGCGAACTGGCAATGTATATTGCGCTGGAGCGCCATCTTGTAGGTACCAAATTCTGTTGTCAAATTCATTTTGATTTGCTGTTGGAATTTGATGACGCAAATGTGGGTCGAGCTCATCCCGGAGCAGTGAAAGATATGATGGCCCATCAAGATTATTATCTATAAAAAAAGGTCCGTCAACTTGGTCTCCAATAATCCCAGCCCATACATTTAATTTTTGTGGACGTTGGGGGTTGTTATCAGACCAATAACGGCAGTTATGATGATTCACTTCATCATGCAAAGTAAACGTGCATTCACCCGCAAACAGTATCCAGTTCAGTTGCATCTGACGCGGTCAATGAAGTCCATGTTCATCAGTTAAGTCTTGAAGAATCTGCATCTTGTAAGGGTGCATATTTGCAGTTTTCAAAATCTTTTAAACTGTTTGATACCTGATCTCGTTATCGCGAGCCAATTGCCGAGCTGGAGTTATGGGGTTTTCTTGGAGAGCCAACAACACCGTAAGTTTTGTATTGTCGTCCATTACAGGCGCTCTTTCTCTTACCACGTCCCTTACAGAACCGAATTCTCTAAAGCACTTTTCTATTTTGCTAACTGTGCCTTGAAAAAGACGCGGCAAATCGGGATGGTTTGCTTGAAATAATTCAGCTACCTCAGCATGAGTGCGATTTCGTTCACAGTATCCAATCATTATTAATATTTAAATGCGAAGGGCTTCCGTTAAGTGACGCATGTTAAATTATTTACTACGATGATGTAAAGATTGGAACACTTCACTAGAGTCACTAGAGATAGAGAAACTAAGTACTTTTTGAATAAACGAGCAAAGAGAATTGCAAGGAACAATGAATCAAAATTTACCAACGTTGACGGTGTAACAAATCTACCACACAACTGACAATCGGATCTAAAACAGAGAAGATGAAAAAGTTTTTTCATCAATGATAAGATTAGACTTTCTGCGATAATGAATACACGTTATCCGTTTAGTACATTTTTTGCTACGGGTCATTCAAATATGTTCGTAAATCGCATTGAGCGAACGCAAATTGTTTTATTTTTCAATTTTTTTTACTAAGTTTCGGAAATAACTGAGCAAATAAGTAGTGTGTTGTATTTCTTTTCACATAGACTTTTCTAAGATGTGTCTCTTGACCTACCCTTATATTTAAAGAAAAAAAGTTAGCGGTGATTTCACCCCCAGGGGGTTGGTATATGGAGAAATAGATACCCTCAGAATGAAGCCTGGTAAAAGTTACAATGAATGTGTATAAGGATAATTTTTTTAAATTTCACCTCTTTGAGTTACAGAATTTATTCCATTTATAGGGACCACCTGTATATCAAGCTCTGAGATCAAGTTATAGTTGAATCACCATGGTCATGTTTCTGATGGTGAAGTATTTGCAGAAATTTTTCAAAACCGTACCTGGGAATGGGGTTTAAAATAAATTTTAGTTATAATTTTATGACACCTCTCGCAGAATATAATAAAAACACAAAAGTTACTGCAGATCGACTTTTTATCACTGCAAAATTTTTATCGCAATGTTCAATAGAGGGGTCTACTGACGACTAACACAACCGCCAACTCCTTTTTTCGTTTAATGAATTTCCAACTTAGGGACAAATACCCAAAAGTTTCCCTGAAGATTACCCCAGAGCGAGAGTCGAAACGTCAAAACTTCTGAACGCGGTTCTCTTCAGTATGGTGCTTTCCAAGCTGCGAGATGGTACGATGTTCTGAGTTTGGAAGTGGAACAATTCGAAGAATGATTAACATATCCCAAAACCAGCAAACTACACAATTTGTAGTCCAGTTGATAGACCCTGAATTCCAGATCAATGTATCAACATTTCTACGGAGTGACATGAAATAAATCTCCGGATGATTCCATTATGCCGAAATATCGCGAGGAAATATAGAATTACAAAAGAGGTGATTATCGGCTTGCCCTCAAGTTAGAAAAGGTATGCATGGCATGGATATAAATTTTTCTTGGTTTTTTATTCTGTTTTATTTTCATTTGCTTAAAAACAAAACTCGAGAAGCAAGTCCAATTTTTACTGCTTTCTTCCGTGAGATGTGTTGTTTTAATTTGTGGTTCAGATATTTTCCTGACCACCGTGGGTTTTGTATACTATTCAGTTTCTATACTTGAGTTGTAGTGATTTAATATCGTATCCAAAAATTTATCCTATTATTGATTTCAGTTTCAATGGTGCATCTATGTCTTGGATGGTAGTTGTTGAACAGATTTAATATGTGATCTGTTTCACCATTTGGAATTTCAGTAATGCAATCCTACCAAACCGCAGCTTGGAAGGCACCACGCGAAAGAGAATCGTAAATTCGAAACATGTGTATCTGGTTTTCTAATTTGGCGACAAGCCGATAATTTCATTTTCTTGTAAATTTTTCCAATTTTTCCGCGATAATTGTCAAATTTAATACAATCATTTCGGCATTGAGAAAATTCATTCGGAAAATTCAATCCGTAAATAAATTGCTACATCGCTCTTGCATCTTTTATAGTCTATCGATTAATTCTACAAATTCGTACAGTTGACCGGTATTTGGAGACTTTTCGTTTATCACTCGTGGAAAGTGAAATTTCATCGCTTTTGTTTAGCTTTACTGGGCTCCGCTTGGATTCGTCTCGCTCGTGAAACTGACACTCGCATGAAACCATCGACTTTCCACTCCCGTTATTTACGTATCACAGCTATGGCGCTGTGATTCGAAAAGAACAGAATCACCTGATCTGAAATCATCTACTACCTCTGCCATTTGCTTACTTCTATTTGTTTTAGATGAATATTTTTAGCTGCAAACGTCGCCCTATCTTTTTGGGAAAATGAAACAGAATGTGCCAAATATGCACTTGGTCTGGTATTGGGTCTACCGTTTTATTATCCATAAACCAAATCAATTTTTTGGAATTTTCAAATCCAAATTTACATTCTGTTCTTTCCCTACATGTCAAGGGTATATGTATCAATATGACACATGTTTTGGGGCACCTGATTACGATTCTTGTATTCATATGATCAAGCAACAAGGTCACATGGAGGTCAAACATTTCAGATTGAGCGATATGAACTCTTTGACTTCAGATACTGCGATAGCAAAAAATTTGCTATCTGAGTAGGTCTTCGAGTCATGTGTTTATCCACTGATCGATTCTTTTAATCACTTACATAAAAGAATAAAGGAAAAATTAGCCCCGAGACCTCACTGATTGTATTTCATGGTTTTGGTATCGCTAAATCTGAATCCGATATCTTCCCGATCTTATCGCTTCAGAATCAAGGTCAAAGGACTTGATATAATATTTTCTAATCCCAAAGTATAGATCAAAGTTCATCAAATTAGTGTTCTGTAATCATGTCATCACACTCCTTGATCAATTGTCGTATTTTTTCGAAGTTTCCTGTTATAAGTTCTACGCAATGCTTCTCGCTTCCTCTTCACTTTTTGCATATCTCCTTTTAGCCTTCATGAGAAATTTGCCATTAAACTCCCATTCCGCGATTTTCCACAACTTCTATATCTTTGTGGAAACGTTTTCCTCGCTGTTGATTATAATTACCAGGATTATCACCAGATTGGGACAGCATGGGTTTGTTTTTGAAGAATTTGATTCCACATCACCCACATCACCAACCAATGTGGAATTGCGAATGATCACGTCTGCGGGCCTGCTTGTTCAGCCTGATCAGCTGCCCACACTGTTGAAGAGACTATGTATTGTGAAATACTTAACAGTCCCAAAACCACGAAATATAGCTAGTGAAGTCTGGGTGAAAATTTTTGAGATTTTCTTACATGAATGATGAATATAGAGAATAATCTTATTGGATGTCCAATGCATGCCTCACAAAATTTTTGGTTGAGACCTACATACTGGTATAGTCACACAATCTGAAGTTAAAGAGTGGATATCACTCAAAGTGAGACATTTGGCCTTCGTATGACATTTTTAACCTTCAATTTTGTTGTTGAGTACGATCAACTGATCATACAGATAAGGGGATCGTAATCAGTAAACGTGTTCTTGCCTCTGGGCGAAAGGTTAATTTTTTTTAGAGCTGTGTTATTTTATGAGTGGTATATCCTAGAAGATCTTTTTTAAAGGATTTACGGATAGTGAAATATGCTAGATGTAACCAGATTATCATTTTTATGAAAATTTTTGCCTCCCTATCAGTTGAATGCTTCTGTTTCCGACAACACTCGTAATAAACTACAACAGAACAGGGACAAATGCCTTGTATGAAACCTTCGTAATGATTGCCGAACAATAATTCCTTTTCAGGCAGCATTCTTTCTTTAAATCTCTCTGTTCCTCTCTAGAAACAGCCGGAAACTGGACAGTTGACATATAACAATGTGTCTCAGAAAACAGATTGTCATTCCAATGAGAAATGAATTTGAAGCTCATAAAAATTTCCAAGTAACTTCTTGGATTTAGCGAACAAATTCCAATTGACAGTAAGATCGAAATATAACCGGACCTCCGAGCACTTTCCTCTTCCTGTTCGGGGGATGATCGGAGGACAAACTTAAAGACTAATAATTTGTGGCTTTGAAAGAAATTACCTTCAGAGTCTGAGGTTTAAGTCTCTAATTTTTCATCTGAGCATTCGATAAAGTCAATGGAAGTAAATTACTTGGGGAGTATTTCCACTGCAAATGCTAGATTTTTTATATGAATATATAGAATAACAAGAAACCATCGAATGAGGCTCATCAATAAAACACATCACATAAAGCACTTAAATCTTTAAATCAGTTGGATTATGATAAGAAGTCTTTCTTCAATCTGACCTTGCAGAAGGGGCTTTCTTTTTCTTTTAGGAAAGTTTCCTTTAATGATGTACGAGATGCTGTAAATTCTCTAGACAATAGTAAGTCGAGAGATTATTATGATTTATCTATAATTCTATCAAAGAAGAATGTTAATTTGATACTTGTTCTAATCACTAAATTAATTAATAAATGTGTTAAGGAGAGTGTTTCCGAGTTGCTTGAAAATGGCCAAGACAGTACCTATTTTCAAGGGGGAAGACTCAGATAATGTCGAAAATTATAGACCAATCTCAATCGTCCCAATAATTTGAAAGGTGCTGGAGAGGTTATAATGAATAAGCAAGTTATTGCCTTTTTTGAATCAAACAACTTGTTTGCGTCACTTCAGTTTGGTCTTCGTAGGGGCGGGAGTACCGCCGAGGCGGTTATTGCCCTTGTTCACTATATTACTGGGTGCTTTGAGGGAGGAAAATGTTGGCTTGGCTTGTTTCTTGATTTGACTAAGGCTTTTGACTGCGTGTCACATGAGATTCTTTTACGGAAATTGGGCTATTACGGCTTCGCTGGGGTAATACTGAGCTCATCAAATCATTTTTGTCAGATAGGTATCAGGTAGTCTCAGCAAATAACTGTCTATCGGAAAAGACACAAATAAGAATTGGTGTACCGCAGGGGTCTATTATTGGGCCCCTGCTATTTTTAATATTTATTAATGATTATCCAAATTATGTACAAGGTTTTTTCTGTGTTTTGCTTGCTATGATTGCACGATATCTGCCCCTTGTGATGGCCCGGTGAATGGGGAGAAACTCTTTGTGACCATGCAGTCGAAAGCCTGTGAATGGTTTAACGCTAATGCTCTGTGTGTCAATGATGGAAGGACGGAAAGGGTTGTTTTTTTCTCAGAAGAGTTCCACTACTCGGAGAGCAAAGTTCCTTGGGTTGCAATTGGATTCAAAGCTTACCTGGGTGACTTATATAGATTTTCTGTGCGGCAGGTTAGCCAAGAATATTTTTGTACTTAGAAATCTGTCTGCTGCGGTCTCATTAGATGTGCTCAGAACAGCTTAGTTTGCCCTATTCGAGTGCCATGCGAGATATGGTATCATTGTGTGGGGCTGCCGTAGCGGTTTCGAACATGTATTCGGATTGCAAAGGAGGCAGTTAGGATTATGGCTAATCTTGGATGTCGAGACTGCTGTGAACAGTCTTTTGATAAATTAAAATTGTTGGCATTGCCCTCACTTTTCATTTATGATATTTTGGTGTATGCTCATGGAAATAAGAATTTGTGGGATCTGAATAGTGAAATACATTCTCATGAAACACGCAGTAGAGATAAAATTCATGTCGCATATGCTAGGCTCAGTAGGTCGCTGAGGGCACCAGCTTACTCAGCACCAATCTTGTATAATGGTCTACCTGTGTATGTTAGAAATTTAGAGTTACCGGTTTTCCGACGCAGGTTGAGGATTTTTCTTGTAAACAGTGCCTTCTATTCGATCAAGGATTTTATAAGCCTGGGTGAAATCAAAATTTAAGAGTGGTTCTTCGCTTTTTCTTAGATGTCTCTTTTTTATTGTATCATGTATGAATTTTGATCCTTTGATTCATTGAGCCTTTTAAAGTCTTTGTTTGCTAAACCAGTTAGATATTCATCTAACTTACTCTTTAAAGAGCTTAATCTTTTGGATCCAAGGCAGTTATACGTAAGGGCGGCAGTGTGTTTTATCTCAAAAAATAGACCATGTTTAGATTCATTGCCCGAAAATTATCACACAAGGCAAGTGAGCCATCATAATGTGAGAACGTTGAAGGTGTCCAAGGATAATATTAGAAAATCAACTCTTTATACATTACCAAAGATCTATAACATACTGCCGGCCCATTTGAGAGAACACCGCAATACCAAAAATGTTGGGGTGATTGCTAGAAAATGGCTACTTGAGCAGGATCGGCATGTGGTCCATAAACTTTTTAAGTGGACCTAGTAGAGCCTTCTTATCACATACGAACCTGGATTGATTCATGTATTCATGTCTCTGATTGTTTAGGTATTTGAACAAAATTATTTAACTTATGTTCGCATTAATTTTGATAGATACCCATACACAAGTACTTAAATGTACTTTCATGGGCTTAGTTCTAAGTTTTCCTTTTTTTTCATATAATTGATGGGGTCATCCACAAAAGTGGTGAACCCTTCTTTTAACGAAATTCGACGTTCCGCTTGCAATTTGATTCTAGAGCAAAACAAATTGCTTCATGGACATAGCTACTTATATCAAGTTTCGATACTGAACTTGAAATTTCTAGGTCACTTAACATCTATCAAGTGGGGATTTAACGATCGACGACCGTAACAAGAATCTCAAACTATGCAACTAATTGCAATTCCTAGGTGGCAGAACTCACCCGAACTGTTGGTCAAGGGGGTATAGTAAGGTGGCGCGACCGATCCCTCAGTGGGACTATCCGGCGCTGCTGTATTCTTCTCCCAAACTTCCCCCCGGATTGCGTTCTGATACTTGTTGCTCTGTTTTTTGACCATGTAACAACGTGGCATGGCGGTCGGGAACCTGGCAGAACCGGACGAAGCGAAAGCGAATCAGCCTGTTGTTTACTGCGAACGGGGAAATTTGCAGGTGGTTGCTCCTGGAAACAACCTCGCACAAAGCAACAAGTTGCTTTTGGTGTAGTGTCACAAGATGCCAACAGGTACACGGAAGATTGTAAACGACGCGGCACTACATCGAACGCGTTTCGTAAAAGCAATTGCTACATGTTTAAACAATAATTTTAAAACGGTAATGGACGGTTCAGTTGACTTCTTACGTCTACAGAAAATTTATCACCGTTAAAAGCACTTGTTACTAAATCGCTAAACTGCTACTGGGTTTGATACTTCGTTATGTTCTTCATGTTTGTTATTTTGGCACACCGGTTTTTTGTAAATGTCAATTTGTTGTCCGAATTTCGGGAGAATAACCGACGCACCACTCCCTGATTGCGAATGTTAGCGTCGCGGGGCGCTGCGTCTGCAGGACTTGTCGGTCTGCTCAGGCGCAATTCAGAACATGGGGGCCCCATCGATCGACGCCGGCCGACACCTGTTACCGAACACATTCATCTTTCCTTCTTCGTCTAGCGTGATTCGATTGCATCTTTCAAAGTGTGCATGTGCTCATTCCGATTTTTATTGCGTGATTTCCGATGTTTCAACTGGCTTTTACCAGGGGGTCGCCATCACCAACTAAACGCCGTTGATGTTGGAAGCTACAATGTTTTCACGGAATGAAAGTTTGCGCTTATTAGCGAACCATGCCGCAGCTCCTGATGCTGAAATGCAACTTCAGTCTCCTAAACTAACGTAACACTATTAGGCAAGTGTCCACACTCCCATCTCGATGAGACGTTACGTTAATTCAATAAACTTAATATGAGGCAGGGTCTGAAGGTGCAAATTCGATTAGATGAGGTGGCAGCGAACGTGCGAAAGTTGTCGATTCAACTGCAGATTTTCCCCTTATTTTCGGAGGCACTTGCTGGAATAACAGAATTCCCTTCTTGTCCTCAGGTAACCAATGAATTCTCTATTTCTTTATCCGTGTTCCTACAGAAATGCATCGTCCACTTCCCTGAGAAAACTTCACTTAATTTCTGCTAGACTTTCAGTGTATTCGATGTCTTCATCGGCCAATACAATGAACGTTATTGCTAGTTTGGCAATAAAAGTTCTCAGTTAATCCCAGTAGGTCAAGTAAAACGTCCCGGAACGGAACGGAACATTCATTTCTGTTTTAATCCATTTTTTAATGATGACTGATGCTCATCTCAATGACTGAATCTTTTTTGTTATTTCATTCAACAGAGTTCAAAGTGTGGAGGAGCCCCATCTTGCTGAAATATCAAGTGGTCTTCCAGATAGTGTTCATTATTCTCAATAATCTATGTCAACATTGGGTCTATATGGTCTTCCAGTAATTGAAGATACATCTCTCCTGTTAGATTACCTGGTAGGAAAAAAGGGCCAACAATATGGTCGCCGGAAGTTCCAGCCCAAACATTCAGTTTCTCTGGATTCTGCGTGTGAGTTTGGTGCAATAACCTGGGATTAGAATCAGCCCAATAACGGCAATTGTGACGATTTACGGTACCGTTTAGATAAAACGAGCCATCAACAGAAAAGCAAATATTAAACAGGAACCTTGGATCATTGGCCACTCGCTCACTCATCAACTCACAAAATTCCAGCCGTCGGTCACCATCTTCTTCATTAAGATGTTGTGTCAGGTGAATAAATTCTATTCTATTCTATTCTAAATAACGAATTCAAGCAACTTCTTTTAACGGAATTCAACGTTCCGCTTGCAATTTGATTCTAGAGCAAAACAAATTGCTTCATGGATATAGCTCCTTATATCAAGTTTCGATACTGAACTTGAAATTTCTAGGCCACTTAACATCTATCAAGTGGGGATTTAACGATCGACGACCGTAACAAGAATCTCAAACTATGCAACTAATTGCAATTCCTAGGTGGCAAAACTCACCCGAACTGTTGGTCAAGGGGGTATAGTAAGGTGGCGCGACCGATCCCTCAGTGGGACTATCCGGCGCTGCTGTATTCTTCTCCCAAACTTCCCCCCGGATTGCGTTCTGATACTTGTTGCTCTGTTTTTTGACCATGTAACAACGTGGCATGGCGGTCGGGAACCTGGCAGAACCGGACGAAGCGAAAGCGAATCAGCCTGTTGTTTACTGCGAACGGGGAAATTTGCAGGTGGTTGCTCCTGGAAACAACCTCGCACAAAGCAACAAGTTGCTTTTGGTGTAGTGTCACAAGATGCCAACAGGTACACGGAAGATTGTAAACGACGCGGCACTACATCGAACGCGTTTCGGAAAAGCAATTGCTACATGTTTAAACAATATTTTTAAAACGGTAATGGACGGTTCAGTTGACTTCTTACGTCTACAGAAAATTTATCACCGTTAAAAGCACTTGTTACTAAATCGCTAAACTGCTACTGGGTTTGATACTTCGTTATGTTCTTCATGTTTGTTATTTTGGCACACCGGTTTTTTGTAAATGTCAATTTGTTGTCCGAATTTCGGGAGAATAACCGACGCACCACTCCCTGATTGCGAATGTTAGCGTCGCGGGGCGCTGCGTCTGCAGGACTTGTCGGTCTGCTCAGGCGCAATTCAGAACATGGGGGCCCCATCGATCGACGCCGGCCGACACCTGTTACCGAACACATTCATCTTTCCTTCTTCGTCTAGCGTGATTCGATTGCATCTTTCAAAGTGTGCATGTGCTCATTCCGATTTTTATTGCGTGATTTCCGATGTTTCAACTGGCTTTTACCAGGGGGTCGCCATCACCAACTAAACGCCGTTGATGTTGGAAGCTACAATGTTTTCACGGAATGAAAGTTTGCGCTTATTAGCGAACCATGCCGCAGCTCCTGATGCTGAAATGCAACTTCAGTCTCCTAAACTAACGTAACACTATTAGGCAAGTGTCCACACTCCCATCTCGATGAGACGTTACGTTAATTCAATAAACTTAATATGAGGCAGGGTCTGAAGGTGCAAATTCGATTAGATGAGGTGGCAGCGAACGTGCGAAAGTTGTCGATTCAACTGCAGATTTTCCCTTATTTTCGGAGGCACTTTCTGGAATAACAGAATTCCCTTCTTGTCCTCAGGTAACCAATGAATTCTCTATTTCTTTATCCGTGTTCCTACAGTGATGCTCATCTCAATGACTGAATCTTTTTTGTTATTTCATTCAACAGAGTTATAACTAACATGCGCTGCAGACCTTAGACGGTGCAAAGAAAACTTTCCTGAATTTTGAAAATGCCTTATATGGTATATTTATCATTCTAACATAATATTCATTTTGCTGTCTTCTCCTCTAAGTATTTGCTTTTCACTTATACCTATGCTACTTATTTCATCCTGGTGGATAAAACTTATTCATTACTTTTCCCACCCACTGATCTCTAATATTACACAGAAAAAAAGTATTTTTGAGAACAAAAACAAACTAAGTGAAAACCAAGAAACACATACTTTGATATTAGCTCTTTGTAGAATAAAGAGAACCCACTAATCAGAAACTAATCAGAACTTTTATTTTCCTGATGTTCATTCCATCGAATATTGAAATACAATTTGAAATACTAGAAAGAGAATACGAATAATTTAAATAGTGAATGATTTGCACTCGTTAGATTAATTTGTACACAACTTGTTCAATGAAGCAGATTTTTTCTCTGGACTGCCCCAGGATCTTTATTGGTGTTTCCAAGAAGCAACCGCACGAAATCATCGATTATATGTGGGTAATATTATTCGACCGCATCAGAAAACAGGATGTGGATATAATACTGCAGCGATGACACCATTATAATACTTAAGTTTTATCGACAACCTAAGGAAGTCTCCCCTGCAATAACAGTTTCATTCCGATGCGTCATAAGGCACATAATCACAGTTCGTGTATTTCAATTAGCTTTCAGTTTCCAACTAGTGTTGGAGCGTAGGAAGTTTGCTCCAGCTAGTGTAATGTCCCCTTTGATAGGATACTATCGTTCGCCACAGATAACCGCCATCACCACCTTGGGAATCTCCATAACGTCGTTGCTCCGACATCAAGCGATCAAACCTGCTCGATAAGCTTCTGTTGGTTTACGCTGGAATCCTTGCAGCGCCGCAAACAAATCCGTCGTCGTCACGTTGTTTCGATACACACGAATTGATCAGAGATTTACTTTTCGATTAAAATTGATTCGAGAAGAATTCAAATTGTTGAACTTGGGTTGTTGAAATCTCCTATTAAGCTAGCGGTAAAATTCCGACCCTCTAAGCCCGTATTCGTAGAAGCTATTAGCGAGGGTAAGAGTTTCCGTTCGTGATCGACAGCACCCTTCAAGAGAACTGATGGATCACGTGAATAATGATGGAAAGCATACCAACGAAAACTGTGAGGACTTAGGCGTTTTCGAGGACATTTCCCGATCCACAAATAGATATGTGGCAATAGGTTGTGATATAATTCGATTTATTAATTTCTAATGGAGTTCAACAGGTAACTTAACCATATACCATAGAGCAGGAGTTCCCAACCAGGGGGGCACGCCCCCCAAGGTGGCGTAGAGAGATATCAAGGGGGGCGGAAAGTGTTTGTAATTGTGACTTTAATTGAAGTAAAGGATTTTACCCTTTGACTTTTAAAACTAACATCAAATATAACGTGTCGGTTAAAGTCCGAGCACATATCCGTGCGCGATTAATATTCGTACAGTAATGCTGAAATTCCGTACATATGGCAACACCGTGTCAATCACTGTTTTAAAACCTGACATCGTTAATTGCAGTCAAGTTTCGACAAGTCACAACACGAAATTTATTTAACTCATATATTTGGTGCCTTCAATGAGCTAAACTTGAAACTTCAGGGCAGCAACGGTACTAGTATAAACAATTATGATTATATTCAGGGGTTCAGAGCAAAGCCTCAACTTTGGAATCAAAAATTATCTTCTGAAAATATCTTTTCTCGGCTGTTTGAAGTAATTAAAAATAACACACTGGCGAAAATTTGAAAGCTGACATTAAAGCTCATTTGCACGCGCTGGAAGACGAATTTTGCCTATACTATCGAGACGTCGATTCCGAGTCACCAATATGGCGCATGACAAGAAATCCATGTGTTGTCGACGTTTAACAGTTACCAGAAAAAGTTCAGGAAGAATTTCTAGAAATGAAGGCTGATTTCTCCATTAAAGATGACTCCATCTTCTGACATTATTTTCTGCTGTTATTAATTAAAACTAAACATTGAAATCGTCTTGATGTCGATAGCGACCTCATGATAGCTCTGACAAGAACAGAACCTAGAATTGACCAACTGTTTCTGATCATGCCATGTTAAGTGTCTCATTAGTACCTACTCTATAACAAGTTATATGATTATCATCATTTTTTTTTTGGGATAAAATATTTACTATTTCACTTTCAACTATTAAAAATTGTTTATTAGAATTAAAATACCGAAAGTTCCAGCCCAAACATTCAGTTTCTCCGGATTCTGTGTGTGAGTTTCGTGCAATAACCTGGGATTAGAGTCAGCCCAATAACGGCAATTGTGACGATTTACGGTACCGTTTAGATAAAACGAGCATTCATCAGAAAAGCAAATATTAAACAGGAACCTCATTGGCCACTCGCTCACTCATCAATTCACAAAATTCCAGCCGTCGGTCACCATCTTCTTCATTAAGTTGTTGTGTCAGGTGGATTTAAAAAGTATTTTTGAGAACAAAACAAACTAAGTGAAAACCAAGAAACACATACTTTGATATTAGCTCTTTGTAGAATAAAGAGAACCCACTAATCAGAAACTAATCAGAACTTTTATTTTCCTGATGTTCATTCCATCGAATATTGAAATACAATTTGAAATACTAGAAAGAGAATACGAATAATTTAAATAGTGAATGATTTGCACTCGTTAGATTAATTTGTACACAACTTGTTCAATGAAGCAGATTTTTTCTCTGGACTGCCCCAGGATCTTTATTGGTGTTTCCAAGAAGCAACCGCACGAAATCATCGATTATATGTGGGTAATATTATTCGACCGCATCAGAAAACAGGATGTGGATATAATACTGCAGCGATGACACCATTATAATACTTAAGTTTTATCGACAACCTAAGGAAGTCTCCCCTGCAATAACAGTTTCATTCCGATGCGTCATAAGGCACATAATCACAGTTCGTGTATTTCAATTAGCTTTCAGTTTCCAACTAGTGTTGGAGCGTAGGAAGTTTGCTCCAGCTAGTGTAATGTCCCCTTTGATAGGATACTATCGTTCGCCACAGATAACCGCCATCACCACCTTGGGAATCTCCATAACGTCGTTGCTCCGACATCAAGCGATCAAACCTGCTCGATAAGCTTCTGTTGGTTTACGCTGGAATCCTTGCAGCGCCGCAAACAAATCCGTCGTCGTCACGTTGTTTCGATACACACGAATTGATCAGAGATTTACTTTTCGATTAAAATTGATTCGAGAAGAATTCAAATTGTTGAACTTGGGTTGTTGAAATCTCCTATTAAGCTAGCGGTAAAATTCCGACCCTCTAAGCCCGTATTCGTAGAAGCTATTAGCGAGGGTAAGAGTTTCCGTTCGTGATCGACAGCACCCTTCAAGAGAACTGATGGATCACGTGAATAATGATGGAAAGCATACCAACGAAAACTGTGAGGACTTAGGCGTTTTCGAGGACATTTCCCGATCCACAAATAGATATGTGGCAATAGGTTGTGATATAATTCGATTTATTAATTTCTAATGGAGTTCAACAGGTAACTTAACCATATACCATAGAGCAGGAGTTCCCAACCAGGGGGGCACGCCCCCCAAGGTGGCGTAGAGAGATATCAAGGGGGGCGGAAAGTGTTTGTAATTGTGACTTTAATTGAAGTAAAGGATTTTACCCTTTGACTTTTAAAACTAACATCAAATATAACGTGTCGGTTAAAGTCCGAGCACATATCCGTGCGCGATTAATATTCGTACAGTAATGCTGAAATTCCGTACATATGGCAACACCGTGTCAATCACTGTTTTAAAACCTGACATCGTTAATTGCAGTCAAGTTTCGACAAGTCACAACACGAAATTTATTTAACTCATATATTTGGTGCCTTCAATGAGCTAAACTTGAAACTTCAGGGCAGCAACGGTACTAGTATAAACAATTATGATTATATTCAGGGGTTCAGAGCAAAGCCTCAACTTTGGAATCAAAAATTATCTTCTGAAAATATCTTTTTCTCGGCTGTTTGAAGTAATTAAAAATAACACACTGGCGAAAATTTGAAAGCTGACATTAAAGCTCATTTGCACGCGCTGGAAGACGAATTTTGCCTATACTATCGAGACGTCGATTCCGAGTCACCAATATGGCGCATGACAAGAAATCCATGTGTTGTCGACGTTTAACAGTTACCAGAAAAAGTTCAGGAAGAATTTCTAGAAATGAAGGCTGATTTCTCCATTAAAGATGACTCCATCTTCTGACATTATTTTCTGCTGTTATTAATTAAAACTAAACATTGAAATCGTCTTGATGTCGATAGCGACCTCATGATAGCTCTGACAAGAACAGAACCTAGAATTGACCAACTGTTTCTGATCATGCCATGTTAAGTGTCTCATTAGTACCTACTCTATAACAAGTTATATGATTATCATCATTTTTTTGGGATAAAATATTTACTATTTCACTTTCAACTATTAAAAATTGTTTATTAGAATTAAAATAAATGGGTTTCAAGTATATAATTCCTTGTCTTTTACTTTCCTTCTTCTATTCCGAAAGTTGAATTGATATCCGGATAATCTGAAAATTGAAAAATGACCGAGAAAGAAAATGTTTGAAGACAGATAATCCGGGAAAGTTATATTGGTTTAAGACCGGTAAACCAATTTAAAAACTCGAAAGATACTGAATAAATATTGAGCGAAGATATATTAACTAGATGATCAATAGTTTCTTCTTCTTCTTCACATTCACATATTGGACTTTCAATAGCGTCCAATTTATACAGCATGCTGTTACAACGACCATGAGCAGTCCTAAGACGATTCAAAGTCCACCAAATTTTTCTAGGTAGATTAAAACGTGGGGTTCTTTCGAAGGGTCTAGAATCAAGAACTTATTGAATATATTTACCGAATTCCATTCGGATTGCCAAATATCGTCTGCATTCTCATTAGAACAAAGATATTCATTTACTCATATGGGAGTACGTGCCTTCAACCTCTTGACTCTTGTATCAGGAATATAATTTATGATGACAAGCATGTCTGAGGATGTCTAGGATTTATTCCAAAATTCCATCACTGCTACTTTTCGTTGGATGTGAGATGGAACTATGTGTAAATGTGTGAAAGAACTGGTAACCAACATAATGGGGTAGAACTAATAGTTCCACTTATAATTCTCATGGATAGATTGAGTTTCACATCAATTTTATTAACATGGGCACTGTTAAACTATACTGGGCTACAATATTCAGCCACAGTATTGACATCAGCTTCCCCATGAAGAACCAGCTAACTTTTGGATAATATTGTTTCTTGTTTTCAATTTTGAGCCTAGATTCTCTTAGTGACATTTGAACGTTAAAGTGGAATCTAGTTTAACTTCAAGATATATAGGTGTAAAAATATGTATCAAAAGAGTATTATTCAACGATACCTTCAATGATCTTTATTTTTGACTATTGTTCAAGTGAAAAAAAAAGTTCTATTTTAGAAGAGTTAGGACATAGACACCATCCTACGAAATAATCACTAAATATCTTTTAATCTTCATTCAGAAAGCATTCAAGATTTTCGAACTTTTTATCTTCAACTGCTAGAGAAATGCCATCAGCATAAATGAATTTATCGGATTTTGTGGGAGTATTATCACTCAAATAAAGATTGAAAAGGAAAGGGGTTAAGACTGATCCTTGTGAAATACCATTGTTCAGAATTAGAAATCTGCTACTCTTCTCATCAATTTGAAGTTTCCTGTCGCTTATCATACTTTCTATGAAACGAATCATTTTGCAACATTGTAAGTTTATAAATTTACCCATCTTTCCAGACTGTATCATATGCTGAAGAAAGGTCTAGAAATGGAGTTCCAGTTTTCAGCTTATAATTGAAATCTGATTGAATAAAAGTAGTAAGATCTGAACCGTTCCTGTTTATTCTGAAAGCTTCCTGACAGTTCGGTAAAATCCCTTCGATATTTGGCTCTATTCTTAGGAAGATTAAACGTTCCAATATTTTAAATGGAACACTTTGCAAACTTATTGGTCGATCATTTTCTGCAACAGAACGGTCTTTATCTGATTTGAGAATTGAAATTATTTTGACTTTTCTGAATCGAACTGTTAATTTTCCAGAGCTGAGAATGTTATTATAGAATAACAACAACTAATTTAATGGTTTTGGTCCTAAATGTTCCATGAGTTCAGGATAAATTCCGTCAAAACCGGCTGCTTTTCTTGATTTCGTATAATTGATCACCGAAATTAACTCATCCATATTGAAAGGACAAGATAAAGTATCTGATACAGGTGTAGAAACTCTCAATTTATGTAATTTCTTCTTCATCTCTCGTGCTTTAGAATTCTCTACTTTGGTTGAATTTGATGCCTTAATTAAACTACGAACGACGTGGTCTGGATCTATTTTGGAAGATAACTTAGTAATTGTAGTAGCTTCACCTAGTTTACGTTACAAAATCCAAGAACATCTACTTAAATGGGTGAAATGAATCCCAGCAACCAATGAATTCGCTTTATCTTTTCCACCATTATTGATAGCATTCAATGGTTCTTTTCCCTTCTCATGTCATGGAGAACTTTAATATTACTTGTACAAATTTTCAGTTTCAACAGACCAACCTGGAATATATTTCTGACGAAAACATCTTGGAATAAAGTCTTTCGCTGCTTTTTTAACTAGTCTAATGAAATACTTCTTCTTTTTCATAAACATTGTATTTTTAGCAGAATACAACATAAATCGCTCAAAAATTTGTACCGTAACTACGAATCATTTTTTAAACAGCTAGAGGTCGGAGACAGAAATAATTTTGCTCGAATTCCTAAAACAATTGCTCTCCATTAATCCCCATGACAAGAATTGATAGGCATGTTCAAAATGCAGTTTATTGTTGAAAAAAGTAGATGAGTATCGATTTTCCTACATTATACTCGAACTGAAATTGTCATGTTTCAGATATTGAAGAGCTTTTCATTAAAGGAATTCATATATCAGAGAATTACAGAGAATTTCACGAAGTTGTAAGAATATTTTCACTCTGTAGTGAAATTAGTTTTCATAATAATGTTCATATTGTAACGTTAGCACAACGGGAACATCGTTAAGCTGAATTTTTCTTCGAATGTTACGTGGCCAAAAGCAGACAAATTCTGTTCAAATGAAGGCAATCATTTGACCCGGCACAACTTTAGTTATACTGTTCCACTCCATGGGAATCTGTCAAATGATCATGTCAATGATCGTTTCGACAAAGATTCTGAAGTATTTAAGCGATCTGCGTATATTTATCACAGCCTAATGAATGAAATTGGCTGAAAGTTGTCCATTTTCACAATTTTCAGAAAAGAAGATGTGATTTCAAGGATGAAAGATAATATATAATACATGGTTCGGAACAGAAAAAATCTCAAAATGTAATTTGCAGTATTCTTTTTTTCCTGTAATAACCAAGAAATCCCGGAAGATCGTGAATCCGGTGCTAATTCGGAAACAGAGTGTGATAACTAAAGTCAGTCTTTACACGAAAAAATTTCTCCAAAATCGAGCTCCAGAGACCTGACATCCTTTTTCTCTATGTGTGATATTTAACACACTTGCCGTTGAAACATATCGGAATTGCTCCATCCTATACAATTTGAATACGGTGTGAAAAAGCGAAATGGAATAAAGTCATTATATAACCCTTACTGTAAATTTTCATGAAAAACCACCAAATACGTCGAGTTCAAATTGGAATTTAATACTCTGCAACGTAAAATTGCAATCCCTTTCTTCAACCCCCTTCGAATGGCAGGTGCAACTACCAATTTTTTAAATAGAAAGTGTGGTTCTGTGATATATCATTTATTATTCCAAAGTGTTATCGGTTTATAGTTTATTGCAGAAATAATTAGCTTCATTTCAGAAAAGTGGTGAAATTAACAGAAATGCTTAAAATCACAATTCTTCAAATGACTGGCTACGGCGATAATTCCCGAACGCAATTGGAAAAAGTTCGCCTATTACATGAGAAATTTCCGGATATGCCGCCCATATCCGAAGAGACAATAAGCAAAATAGAGAAGCAGTTTCGCGAGTTTGGACATTTAAGGCCGATGAAAAAATCAGCTGCTAATAATGTACTAGAAGTGGATATCAAAGTTGATGTGATGCTTCAGTTTGAGGAAAACCTACATACGTCGAGTAGACAAGCAGCCGCCATTCGTCGATTCTGAGCATATTAAAAGAACACAAAATACACCCCTGCAAAATGGTGCCTACTGAAGAAATCATGGAAGACGATTTTGATAGAAGAACGTATTTTTGTGAGCAAATGATGGACATGTTGGATAACAATACTATCCTATCAGAAGACGTCATGTTTTTTGATGACTGCACTTTTTCAATTAAAGGACATGCTAACCGCTAACTGGCTGAGAGAAGAACACACGCAACACTCTCAAAACATTAATATTTGGGCAGGAAACCATGTCATCGGCCCTTTTTTCATTGAGTGCATTTTGAACGGAGACAATTATTCAGTTGTTCTTCAAAACTTTGGCAAATGTACATCTTAATCACAGAAACCATCAATTTCCAGCGGGTACAATATGGTTTCAGCAGGATGGAGCACCAGCACATTACCAGTACAATGTCCGGCAGTACCTCGGTGCTACATTTCAAAATTGGTGGATAGGGAGGCGAGGATCAATTTACTGGCCAGCGCGATCACCTGATCTTACCCCACTCGATTTCTTTGTATAGGAATATGTGAAGAATATTGTCTACAAAACCAGACGACTGGATCTAGATGACTTGAGACAACGAATAACACTTGCGATTAGGTCCATCACGCCTGATTTGTTATGCAATGTTAAAACATTAGGATGTTGCCAAGGAGTTCTTATTTTTCTTTCGTTATTTGCATCACATTTCGATAATCATACGATTTCATTTTTTCAAGTTTATTTTTGCAATAAACTGAAAACCGAAAACACTTTTGAATAACGAATGAAGAGACTTTTCAAATGATATTTCACAAGACCACACTCCCCATTTGAAAAATGGGGGTTGCACCTGTCATTCGAAAGAGGTTGAAGGGATATAATGAATTTATTCCATTTCGCTTTTCCACACTGTATAACATAATATATAGGACGATCAATTCGAAAAAAGTAATTTAGTATCAAACGGTATTGTTATAGTTTTGAGAATATTTCAATGAAATATTCATGGATTCTGGCGTAAGTGAAAATTCCCAAATTTTCAATAAAAATTGTTTTCTAATGTCGATCAGAATTAACAGAGAAAGTATTAATGGAAAATGGCGAAGGATCCAGGAGTAAGATAATAACGCGTTGTTTTACTCAACCATGAAAACTGAATAATTAGAATCTAAACCAGAACAATATCTGTTATTATTAGAAACATTAAATGGAACATTAACTAATTGTATGGAAGAATGTACAAGTTTATGTTTGCCTTTCAAAACGGAAATTGTTCGATTAAAGGCCAAATTCTCACTGTGGCAGGCACGAACACGGCACGTTCTCGGCAAACAATTAAAATATGATTTATGTGTTAAATAGGGTATCCACTCTCAACCGATCGCCATGGGGAACTGTATATTTTCTTCCCACTGATATTTGCCGATACATGTGCTACACAGCTCATTTGAAATAGTGAAATATATGGAAGAATATCTGGGAAAAAAGGTACCTAACTCCCGACGCTCGGTTGAAAGTATCACTGAAAATCTTATTCAGTAGAAAAATATATATATAAACCAACTCCGACGACGATCGGTTGAAAGTGGATACCCGTTTTATTAACACATAAATCGTATTTTAATTGATTGCCGAGACCGTGCCGTGCCCGTGCCTGACGCAGTGAGAATCGGCCTTAAATTTCTTTAATACTTAGGCGGAGGTGCATAATATAACTACATGAATTGGTTTCGCTGGTAGAAGTATGAAGAACTAGTGTTTTGTCTATGAAGCGAGTAAGAACTCTTTGTTTATGCCTTTTTCTAACCAAGGCAGAAAAAAGACATCCTTCACATGTTAAAACAACTTCAACCTATAAACTGCTTCTGTAGCTTTCATCATGTCTGGACATACCACACTTATTTCGCATATAGTCATTATACAGTGGACAATTCAAAAACGTACAATGGGATATATCTCACAAACGACGGATGATATCAAAAAATACTGAAAACCGTTTCTAGGATAGAAAGGCGGAACTAAAACGGCATGAAAGATAACTCGCCCCCATCAACCTCCTAGGCCCCACCGACCCCAACCAGAACAATTTTACAGAGTGAATCAATAATTGTGAAACCTGGCCTTAACAAATTTAACGGAAGTTTGCGTTGAACTACAAATTTGTTAAAAATGTCAATGAAGTAAATGTTCAAAATTCGTTCCGTTGTTTTGTCATAACGAGTGCGGAAAGTCGATGATTTGATGCGAGTGTCAGTTTGACGAACGAGGCGAAGCGAAGCGGAGCCGAGTGAGGCTAGACACGAGCAATGAAATCTGACTTTCCACGAGCAATGAACGACATTTTTCAGGCGACCACAAAAATGGCATTATACGATAATTACTTTGAGAACACACAATGAACGTTTCGACCCAAGCAGAACTGAATAATTCAATCTTGTGCTTCTAGATGGCGTTGTAGAGAAAATAATAGATAACCTTATTTGTTTATGTTATTTGGTACCTTCCTTTCAGATTTGTCAGCAATAATTCCCACGAGTTCAATATTTCTGGAGGGATGTTTTTCACTTTGCATGTTATAAACGCGAATCGAATCAAGTTAAGTTCTTCGTTAATGATACGATATGTTGTGGTAACTCGTTCGCCTTATGAATATTCGATGGGATATACGAACTAAACTTTTCATTCACTTCTATCTACTTGGCGTGGTTTCATTTCGATGTCACCACTTTCCCGCACGGATCAAACTGGTTTTACCCGTGCGGGAATAACATTCCCGCACAGTTGCATGTAATTATCAACTTTCTTCGACAGGTAGGCGTGGCGATATATACCACTTTCTGACGTGGTCGCCTGAAAACAATAATACAGCCTATTTTCAACGTCTGCACGAACTTTGAAAAAGTTCTAGTTATAGCGCAAGATGCTTGAGTAATTCTTTCTCCCAAGTCTCTAAGGTTTATTTTTATACACAATTGACTTTGAGATAACCCCATAACAAAAACAGGTGGCATCATTTTCTTGAAAACCGCAAACTCAAGACTGAACTTGACATTTTATGGCAGCTGTTATCAAAAGGCAGTAGGAGCTCTACGTTGATCTTGGCAATGAGAATAGTGTAAATATACTTTGTAGAAAATGAGGTTGATAAAAATAAAGCAAATAATAATAATATTGATAATAGAAAAAAATTTGTTGATTATTTTTTCGTTCATATCACTTCTATTATGCATATTTCCTTACGTATATCAATATCGATATCTGATTCAATAATTATGTCTACACTTTTGCCATGTCACTTGTTTTTGTTATTAGGTTTATCTAAAGTCAGCCAATGACCCTTTGGGAAAGAATTGATTTCTGAGGATAAGCGCAGAAAGAATTCATTTATGAGCTTAAGCTCCAAAATATCACTTTTTCAAGTGGAACTTGTAAAATCATACAATGACAGTTTCTTCAGGTCAAAATTATGTTCTCAAACTTTCTTGAAAAGTGTTCGATCGGATTGCCTTCGACTGGTATGAATTTCCCAACTCATACTTCTCGTGTGCTTTGTCTTTCATTAACGAGAATTGTGATAATATATCCCCGATGTCCAAAAAAGAATTGAATATCCCCGGCAATTGTGTATCTTCATGTTTATTATTCCCTAGTACATTGCAGATGGTCGAAATTTCGAGGCATATAGAACGTCCGTTATCCCTAAAAATACCGTGTCGTAAGAAAGCCTCGAAAACGACATATTCGGGCATTTGAATAAAGTGAAACAGCTTGCATGTTTCCCTAACGGCCTCTATCAATTAACAAAACTTCCACACGTTGAAGTTGTCCTCATCCTTAATTCCTCCCACGGCCGCAACTAAAACAAAGTGATAGAATCGAGGTCGGAATTATCATAAGGTACACGCGCGGCAATTCGGCATTTGCATGCTCCAAACTCGCAACTATAGTTCGTTGATATACGTTACGTATTATGGAGATTAGGTCGAAATTATAGTTATAATTGGAAATGGTATCCGATTTATAATCGTAGCAATGTTCCTGGGAGTGGAGTGATTATTGTTCTGTCCATTACGAGCATTTGTGAAAGGGCTGGACTGGTTTTTTTATAAAACTCTATTTTATGAAACACTTCTTTGAGGAATGATTCATTCGAAAAGATTGGTATTTCTTATTTAGAAATAATCATTAGATGGGGTTGATGAAGCAATAATTACATAATATTCGGTTTTCTTATGAACCCCAGAAATTGGATGGATAATTCTCAGCAAATAGTAAAATGTCAGTCCGGATTACTTTGAAATTTTTGCATCAAAAAATTTATCGTTCGCAGAAAAAATTCAAAATTTCATAATGTGCTGTTCAGTTGACAGTTATGGTCCTCGATATTTAATATAATCATTTTTGAATAAAACATGATTTATATATTATACGTAAATAACGGAAAATAATGGAAACTTATTAGCTATAGTATTAGATTATTGAAAGACACAGTTTCTTACTTCGAATCAGGAAAACAAACCTAGTAAAAGCCTTTCTTATTTCAGAATTCATACGGGGGGGGATATGGATGTCGCATCCTCCTCCGAAATATTTGAATTCAGAAAATCTATAAGGAAAGAGTAATGACTTTTTCAGTCGTTAGTTAAGTTTTATTTTATTGATTTTTTTTTGATCGCACATCCTGAAAGCAAAGCCTGGCTACGCCACTGTCAGAACACACCAAATTTTGAGTTATTGTAAAGAGATTTTTCAATTTCTTTTGAGTGCATTCGGAAATGTAAAATAAAAATGAATGCTTAATCAAATGAAGATTATGTACAATACAAATCCTCAGGAACTTGCTAAGCTGTCATTTCTCAAGCTTCCTTAAAACCGACATCTTCCGAACACTTTGTCAGCATTCGGATTGAACTTTACGTTCCCTAGTGCTCAAGTTGCTTTATGTTCCCGCATTAAAAGAAATGATTTAGAAAGTATCCTTTTTAATGTCGAGCTTTAAGATGATCTTTGCATGATCCAGATGATGTATTCGAGAATATTCGCAAATTCGTTCATTCTGTGAGTTGATTCTGCAACAAATTCGTTCATTGATATTTGGCCAACCATTCCTTTTCTGGTTCTTCGTTGTAGCTCTTCCGATCTTAGCTCGTAGCTCGTTGATTCTCTCATTCAGTCGCGATGCTCATGTGGTGTCCAATACGCCGATTCGTTAATTGTTACCTGATTTTCATTCTATCATAAGTACACAATTCTCTGACAATAAATAAAAATAACTATAGATATATAAATCATTTGAAAGAGTAAACAACTGACCTTACCACCAAAGAACTTTAAAATTGAAAAGAATCTCCGTTTTCGAAAGATACATCGGCAAAAAATCTCTTATGGACCTCCCAATGCAAACGGAAATTTGTTTCTAAAGCTCATTGCAGCTTTCCCTGGTAGTGACGACACGCTTTCGTGGTTATTAGAAGTTACACTTGGGACAACACATCTCCCAAGCACCTTATCCAACCGACAAAACGTTACTGAAAATATGACATTAGCAAGGACATATCATACATCATAGATTTTTGTTACCCAAATCCACTATGGGAATGTAAAAATGGTCTTTGACTACAGTTTCTAAAACTGAAGCGTGCATAAGGAACAGTATACAGGCTCTTCCATTTCAGACGAGCTACGCCGTATATTTCTTATCCCATAATGATTGCGAAAATTTCCCGGAACACTTAGATTGATTGTGTTTGTGGCACATCTTTTGAAGTATATTTCAGGCTTGAAGAAGCAACCATCTAAGAGGGGGATTTCAACTTACCTCTTAAAATTGAATAGGGAAGAGGGGTTGAGTTATGCTAGTTTACAATGGTGTATGAAAAACGTAATTTTGATGAACAGTTGTTATTAAAATTCATTTTTTCCACCATAAGAATTTATTTTCGTTCTTTATATGGAAAAACTATATCTACTTGTCGAAGTCTATTATAAGAGAATAAAATTTATTGCTGTTTTCGTCAATGACTAAAAATATATTTCATTTATCACAGTAGTAGTAGTAAGAATCACAGCCGGTCTATAAACGTTAAATAAATATCTTCCATGTGTTGAGTACAGTGCAGCAACAGTAGATTGTCCATTTCTACATTTTAGCATGGAACATGCTTTAGCTTTGACCTAACAACCCGAAAACAGTTACACGGAAGTGTCACACGACGGGATGCATGGGGAGTGTCACGCGTGTTATATATAAGATGAGCAGTACTTCCTTGCAAGGTAGTACTGAGTCATTAGAAGCGGTATATTCTGTGAGAACCCAAGTTCTAATTCTCTTATCAGTCTCACTCTGATCGTCCACCAGTGATGCTTCAACGTCTTCAGGTTTATTTCCTCGTCATTCTACTTTTACATCCACGTGTGGAAGGAAGAAAAGTACTGCCAACCTTATTCTTTTTCAACAATCTCATCAATTTTTTATTATTAGTATGAGGCTTTTTTTGTTCTACTTCATCTAGTTTAACCATCGATGGGTTTTCACTACCTGAAAGACAATAGTATCGAATGACAGGGATCAATCGGTCCTTGAACAATGAAGAAAGCGTGGCTAAAGCATGTTCCATGTTTCTTGAATTTTAGCCGTAGGCTCTAAGCGAAAAGCATCCGGGGATCCAGGGAGCTCACTTTTTGCGAGACCTGAAGACATAGGGCCAAGTTTTTGCATTATTGATTTTTGGCGGACACATTGCACCTACAATAGTAAGACAGTTACCAAATTCAATAAATTATACTCGCAAAAAAAAAATATGAGCTCAAAACGACAATTGATGATTTAAAGGTTAGCTCATTTCAAATATCAGAAGAAATTATTGAATTATAAAGCCATCCTGAAGGTTTCGAAAAATTTCATAAAAAGAAAGTCTTTCAGCAAGAAACTTACTTTTAACTCTGTTAGGAAACCCAGGTAATTTGAAAAATTTTTATTAACTATTTTAATTTTTACTCAAATCTTATAAATAATTTTTAAATCTGCCGTCGCCATAATTCACGCCTATGTTTTTTCAATTTTAAGAACTTTATATTCTAGAGAAGTAATCTATGTCTCAAAATCATCCATTCCATCTAGTGACGTTTAGGCCTTGAACTTTATTAGGATCCCTTGTAACTTTTTCATTCATTATGAGAATTATTGATTTATTTAATTTTTTGAATTCAAAATTTATCTTTATTATTTTTTATTATTATTATAATTATATTTCAATGATGACGAGATGTCAGTCGTGAAAGAACACTTCAAGAGAATCATACCTTGAAAGTAAATCTAGGATTACGAATCGGAATAATTTTATTCATTGTATCCGAAATTTTTTTTGTTAGATTTCTTTGAAGGTAGTTTCATGCTAGATTAACTCCTAGAATAGAAATTGGTTTAATTTGAGCTCCTAAAGGAATAAAACCAGTTGATCCAGCTATAATTCTATTACTTAATACTCTAATTCTCGTTTAACAGTTACATGAGCACAGCATGCCCTAATAGAAAATAATTTTAAAGAAGCTTTCATAGGTTCAAATATTACTATTATTCAAGGGATTTATTTTTCAATAATATAAGGAATTGAATATATAGAAGCTTCATTCAATATCTCTGACTCTTCTTGTGGAAGAAGATTTTTTATAGCAACTAGATTTCATGAATTGCACGTATTGATTGGAACTTTATTCTTATTAATTTGTATCTTACGATTAAATTTAAATCATTTTAGATCATCTCATCATTTTGTATTTGAAGCAGCAGCTTGATGCTGACATTTTGTTGATGTATTCTGATTATTTTTTAATATTTCAAGCTACTGATGAGGAAGATATTTAAATGGTATAATTATTACAATCGATTTCCACTCAATAAATCTACTAAATAATTTGAATAATTTTCTTGATTTTGATACTGACTTTCTTATTATTTTAATTTCTGATATTTTAATAATAATTGTTGACACAATTTCAAAAAAGAGCTTCAAATATCAAGAAAAATTTAGACCTTTTGAATGTGGATTTGACCCCAAAAATTCAGCGTGTCTACCTTTTTCTTTACAATTATTCTTGATTGCTATAATTTTTATTATTTTTCTTATTGGAATTACTTTAATTATTCCTTTCGTCTATATTTATAAAATTTCTTTCATAAAAATTTATTATTAATTTATTCATTTTTTTCATTATAATCTTAGGACTTTTCCATGAATGAAATCAAGAGGCTTTGAAATGAAAATTTTAGGATAATTGTTGAATTAACATTCAAGTTGCATTTAAAAGACATTGAAAAGTTTATCTCAACTAAAAAGTAATTGATTGCCTTCAGTTTTGACCTGAAAATTCGATTTTATAATCCCTATTTAATTGAAACCAAAAAAGAGGTTAATCACTGTTGATGATTTCAATGAATTCATTTCCTAATTAAAGAAATATACCTATGAGCTTCTAACTTATTACACAGCAATAATGTCGATATTTCTAATTTATATAGTTTCATTGAAAACATTATATTTTCATTATAAAATTAGAATTTTCTTATACATATTCAAAATTATAAATTACCTCAATATCTTCAATATTTTGCTCCTCTTGAGCTATTCAAATTAGTGAAAAACAAAAATTATAAAAATTCACAAGATTGATAATGTTAAATTGAATTGCTGAGACAAAAAAATCAAACTTAAAAGATTAAAATAAACATAAATATAATATACTGGGTGGGCCTTTAGTGCGTGCTCGGGCGATATCTCAGTGAATATTGGGTTTAGCGAAAAACTTTCTTTAGAGGAGTTATGCAGATCAATGAGCTGCACATTCTAAAATTATTTTCGTTTATACAGGGTGCTCCATAAAGCGGAACATATCAAGTTATGTTTTTTCAAATGGAATGACCTATTTTTTATTACAAATTTGGATTCCTTGGACAACTCTAGCCCGACTTCATTTACCATACATGGTGTCTAAAATGGACGGTTTTCACATTAATTCAATTTTTTCGGGAAAATTGACATTTCGAAAAAATTTAATAACTCTTTATGCTGAAATTTATCCAGATGCAATTTTGCAGTTTTAATATGCATCAGATGTGCTAACTAAAACTAGTTGTTTATCTTCCAACTTTGCTTGTTTTGAGAAATCAATTATTTAAATTCATCACCTATATTCATAGTTAACTTGATTTTTCAAATGGCATACCTAATTTTTATGTGCTGTTAAACGTAGAAATTTTTAAAAGCTTAACGATATAAAGTTGTAGGTATCTAACTCCTACGGATTTTTAATAAATTAATTTTATAGAATTATTTCGTTACATTTCTTAATAAATCAGAAATTTCATTTTATTAAACAAATACTATCAATTTGAAACTCTTAATCAGTTTCAAATTGATAGTAACTCAGCATAACTCGAAATGAATAAATCAAACTTAAAAGATTGAAAGAAACATAAATTTAATATATAAATATACTTAAATGAAGGAATGGCAAAAAAATCAGACAGAAATATATTGGCTAAATTGTTAACGTTTCATTATTCTCATCACAGTTCATCATTTTAGTCACAGAGTAATGGGGTAAGTTTCGATCTTGTTGCATAAGAGGCGAAAGAAATATGGAGAAACAATTTTATGAAAAAAAAACGGTTTTCCATTGCTCCCATCAATCGGGATCATTTTCATCAAATTGATAACTAGAGTCTTATTCCACATCTACAATAGCATCAAAAAATGATACTTTAATAACTGTTCCACTGGAAAAAGTATGATTTCAAAAAATATAAAATTTTACGCGTCTACTAGGGAGATTATGACTTGATATTTTTCTCTGTACCCCCGTTTCTGAGTCTGCATACATAAGAAGAACAACGCCAAGTTTCATTTAGATCGAACAAATATATTTCGAGAAAAAAAATATTCTATGGTTTTCGGCTCTTTATTAGTTCTTCAAATTTTATATGTCATAAAATTCTCAAATTTCTTCGGTCGATATATTTCTTTATTATAATTATACCTCTTAAAAATGATCCAGATCTTGTTCAGAAGAAAAATCACTATGATCTTCGAATTTTTCGAAAACCGAACACTCTTTGATTTAATTGTTGGTGAATATGTAATTTTCTGCAAAACTTCTAGTTGGGAAACCAGAAATAAATGGAATGCCGTGTGATTCCCGTAACCATTTTGGTGGAAATTTATTGGATCATTACATTGAGCAATTGTAGGAGTGTTCATTTCGGTATTCAATGAAAGTTGAACGTCAAAGTAAATGCACAATGAATTCTTTTCATTTCAAATACAATATATGAACAAAAAATCTTTGACTTTAGTCGTTCGTCGTTTCACTTTTCCGCCATGGGATCGAATTGCGAAAGATTAATGAAACATTCCGAAAGAAATATGGTTCATAGCTGCCCATATTTCTGATATGAACGTGCATGTACATGTAGAAAATAACAAAATTCCGATCCCAAACTCATGAAAGCTTTTGAGAAATCAGGATCTCCTTCAAAAAACCAATTTTTTCATTGAAAAGGTTTTGGTCCTTCTTGAACATAACAAGAAAAATCCTGTTCAGTTAATTATCGGCGGTTGTTGAGAACTTTCGGTAAGTAGGTTGAAATTCATGTGCCGAAATAGAGGAATATGAACAATATGAGGAAGATTCAACAAATTGTCATTATCAAGTGGTTTTCGCCCTGTTCTGCCGACTCAAGCAAGTATATCTTGACAAATCATAATGTCATTTAGTCTATCATTCAATAAAATAAGAATGTGATTAACATAAAAAAATCAGTAAAATATAATAATGAAGAAATCGACGCGTCAAATTTTTCTTTTACGTGAAATATATAACATATTATATTTACTTACTGGTTTTATGAGATAACATACCGCCGCATACCCTCCAAGGTGTAAAGTAAGTTTTGTCGGAACACGAGCGGAATTCGAAATTGATATTTCATCTGTGTACCCTACGAAAAGTTAAAGTAGAAATAAATTACGAAGGTATTTTCGCGCATATCTTGCCGAGCCATTTTTCATTCCTTCACTGACAGCCTGCCATCGACTATTACGTGATAGATTTCCAATCAGTTTGATTTTGAATCGAACTTTCCCCACGGCCCCGGAGCTGCGCCTTCCTCCCCTAATGACACCCCGAAAAAGTGGAGCGTTGGCAGGATATCGAGAGGGTGTGCCGTGAATCCAAGATTCGCGAAACGTTTGCTCTTGATTGACAGTCATCTATGGGCAAATAATAAAGCGTCACCTTTTTTGCATACGTAGAGACGCTGCCAACTGAAGTACAGTGATGTCGAATGGGATTATTGCGGAAAGTTTTTCGCAAGTTTTCGGTATGAAAATAAAACCTAACCCCTCACAGTATTCGTTGTTATTCCGAGCACGTATATCGCGGAACTTCTCGCGATAACTTTTTTATAATGTCCCGAAACCTCTGTAGTATAATGCAACTTCAATGAATGCTCGTATAATTGCGCCCCTTCCGTCTGAGCAAACTTTGATGCAACTTCCACCTCAATATGTCCCCTGCGATCTGCCATTTCAGACGCTCCTTTTCAACAATCTTTTCAACACTCCTGCGACGTGTTACCTTCGAGAATTAATACTCTAACGTTGTTATCTCCAAAGTTGTACAACTTTCTCGGAGCATTATAGTGGATTATGTTTTTTTTTTGTGAACATTTTTCATATTCTTCCACACCGAAGCAGGTTTTTCGAACGTAATTGTCAGAGTAGAACTTAATGGAATAACCAGTTTGGCGACATAGATTTTAGCATAGATTAATTCCTATAATTATAAAATATCACTTAATTGTTTGCAGTAGATCCGTAACCCTCGAGAGAATTCACTAACAATCTCCCTCAAAACATATATCATCAAGATTTAGCAAGAGAAATTCTTGAGGGACCATTAAAAAACCCTCAAGTGATGAAACATTTTTGAACCAATTGAGAGATTCAATTTCTGTAAACCCAAACTTTTCTTGTTGAAATCCTCATAGAAAACTTACGTACACGGGCCCTTTGCAACCTGTCGGAATTTATATTTTTCTCGAAGGAATTCACAGGTTACCAGTTTGCTTTTTCAAATATAACCTCAATGACCTTCGAAACTAAGCGTCTTCAAAGATAGAGATCAAGACGCAGAATTGGTAGAGCATAAATGATGCCTTTCAGTGAGAGGAGTGTTGATGGTGTGATTTATGTGATTTTTTTTTTCCAGTATCATATACGAGGCGTGTTTTTCAAGTGAGTACCGTTTTTAAATAAAACAATAACGAGCAGAGATTTCATAATAATTTTTATTTTACATAAGAGCCCCTAAGTTAAACTTGGGGCACTTATCATATCGTCCAACTAGCTTTTGAATTCCGATGTCATAGAACTCTGCTGCTTGACTTGACAAAAAATTCAGCACAGCGGTTTTGACTTTGTCGTCGTCGTCGTCGTGATATCGTGAAACGTCTGTTCTTTTGAATTTTCTCATCAATTTTTATAATCAACTCGTCCGTACCGAGCGAAGGGCGACCGCTGCACTGCTTTGCTCGTCATGAGCCTTGGACCGGCCATCTTTAAACGCTCTAACCACCTTTCTAACGATAAGTATCGACTGCTTTTAGGCCTTTGGCACTAAGAAAACGAAATACAAATCGAACTTCACAGTCGGCGGGACTTTCCATAAGCAGAGGCATTTCAAACGGTCACAGACAAGCGTAAGCATCAGCTAAAATGACCGTATTTGTGTCTGGGTGTGACCAAGAGATGCAGGTACACAATGCACATGCGTGGAACGCCGACCGTAGCGCTACAGCGGCGGAATTCCAAAACGGTACTACTTTAAAAATATACCATAAACTGCTCATCAAATTTTATGTACAATCTAATTATTCGAATATTTGTAACTGAGAAAATAATCCCCTAGAATATAAAAAAACTGTCAATCACGTCTTATACGCATATACGGTCAATGAGATGTTATCAATTTCATTACTAAGAGCAGAAAGGGTCTCTCAGGGAGCAAGTGGATGCAAAGAACAACTGGCTATCAACTCGGTTGGATACACTGACTACAAAAAAATATTTGTTTCTTAACCGCATGAATGTCACAACTTTGCAATTATATAAAATGGATCTTAAAACTGTTAATTCTATAAGATAAACTATGTAATTTTGGAGAACAATTATAAAACTGACTGGTGCCGAAATTCAGACAGGTCAGATTCCTATCATGAGAGGAATATTTCTGAGTGATTCCCAGAGCCCATTGTGGATCTGTTTTGCACTAAGCCCTGTGTCTATTTTAAAAACTTTACCCACTAATAGAATAACATAAGAACGACCAAAGAAGTCAGGATGGGGGTTATCTATTCACTTTACATGGAAGATTGAAACTGATAGGTTTGGCAAGAAATCAAGTTGAGCTGACGATGAAGATCGTAGAAAATTCTTCTATCGCAGTAAAAATACAGTTAGGATTAGATAAATGCTCCATTATCAATATAGTAAAAGGGTGCTACAAATGAAAGACTTTTGGCTGCAGAATGAAAAATAATAAAGTCCACGACACTGAAGACTCGTCATGATTTGAGTTCGATCTTTAGTTTTCTCTCAGACACTAGTGTGCGATTTTTAGGTTTCAAAATTTCCTTCGACAAGAAAATATCTTCAAATATGCCCAACACGACAAGATATACACCAGAATGGAGAAAGCTCTTCGAAGGGAGAAGTGGACAAGGAACCGTTTGACTTCCACTTGAATCTCAGCATAAATCTACATTCGGGCGATTGGAACAAAATGGAAGATCATCTCATAGCTCAGCATGAAGAACGAAACTAAGCGGACTACGGAGAAACATGATCTAAATTTTGAAGAATTCCAGAAGACACAGGGGAAAGCATCAGAGACGGAGCAAAAACCGGGCGGACAAAGTCTTATTATCAGCCTAACCGAAATAGTTCTTACAACCAACGAATCAAGCGTACTTTCCAAAGCAGGAGCTTTCACCACCATGGCACATCCTCTACCCACAGAGAAAATAATAACGAATACGCAGACGCAGAGGAGGTTTTGATCGAAACAGCGAATTTGGAAAATGACACCAACATCATCATTTTACCAGCGGATAAAGGAAGTGTCACTGTACTGATAAAAACAGAGGACTACAATGCAAAAAATGAAGGAGCTGCTTGACCGGCAATATACCTTATCCTTAAGAAGGGTTCAAGGTTGAGATTGTGGAAGGTGAATCAATTGATCAAGTCTTTCTCATTCACAGAAAATATTCAGGAAAAATTTGGAGAACTGAAGCCATACACCAAGGATTTATGGTCTGCCAAAAAGACTCAAGAATTAATTGCTGTTGAGACGCATAGTACTACCACTACTACTTGACAAACATCTTGCATCAGTGCTTTATCCGTAGATGGGGACAGCCAGCGGCTACCTCAAAGATATGACTTCGTTAATCAGATCGAGTAATTAGTTACCGAAGCTCAGGATATTCTAGTCAGCTTCGACGTGGAATTACACTTCACGAAAGAATCATGAAGCGACTGTCTGCGACTTCTGAGCAACATCTTTCCATAGGATATAACAAAATTTTTGAGTTCTTTCTTACTGGCAGCTACTTCCTATGGAATGGGAACTTCTACGAACAAACCTACAGCGATATGAGGAGCACTGCAGAAAGACAGCCATCGAATGTTGCACCCATTGACCGACAATCTCGTTCCATTATGATATTCGTCGTGTGGAGTCACGAAATGGAAAAGGTCACCCGTTCCTCCCTCGCACCTGAATGGACAGCACCCTAACAAACGGTTCACTATGGAGGAAGGAAAAGCCCAACAGCTCGCCTTTCTCGATGTTCTGGTGCAAAGAAGAAGACTCGTGCTTAATCAAATGGTCTACAAGAAATCCATGTACACTTACAGAGTCACATGCTCTGCCCAATCATCATTCGAGCCAGAAAGACTGAGTCATAAGAATATTCACTGAACGTGCCCACAGGATATGTGACCCTCTGGAACTCGGTAGTGAATTGTCACATATAAAAACGGTATTTCAAGAGAACGGATACAGCAGATATACCGCCTATACTTGTGATACTTGGAAAATATTCCAAGTAGCGTGGGACGCGTTATTAATGGTAACATAATTGTCATTTAAATCTTGTTTCGTAGCATTGGTGTTATGAACTTATCATGCTATCCTTTGGATGTACTGGTCTGTTATTTCTTGTGGGGCGATTTACATTTGTAGATCCATACTTTTGCGTTTTACTCAAACTTTGACAAATTGCGTTAACTCGAGCGAGAACTCCCGCGGCAACTACGATATACGAAAATCTAGTTAACACTTAGTGGAGGCGGTTATTTCGTTCGTTTATAAGAGGTAGTTCCGTAGTAGTGTGGCACAGTAGGACGCGTGCGCCGATGCAAGTCGGGCATGCGCGAGGGCACATTCGAGATTGAAGAGTAGTAACGAGAGAGATTATGTGTGGCACGTTGGTGGTTGTAAAAAAATAAATAAATTGTAGTATGTACCATATTATCCGGTATTATTATTATACCAAACGTCCTGCAACAGTTCGTTCTTTTTCATCAAACGCGACGACCGCTAACGGACAAATTTTGTTGTTTTCCGTTTCGTTTTTTTTTTTCAGAAAATGCGAAGAACACGGGAGTCCCCCTTTTAGTTTTCCATTCTCTTTGTCGTTAATGTTACTAACACCACTTCTCAATACTTTTGTTGAGACTCACAACAACGGCGCATATGGCTCAACGGCCAATTCATTTTTACAAACCGCTTGTTTACTTTTCCGGCGCGGAAATGGTTGTTATAATGTAGTCTCACGACGGAAAAAATCGTAAAGAATAAAACATACTATTTTTCTAGGGTTATACACAGTGGCGTCTCTAGCCCTTAGCCCATGTTGCGCCTGCGTGCAAACAGAATCCTAGCGCTCAGTTGCTGATCTACTGATCCTAATAGAGTTTTTACTAGTTTTCTTTGGTACACTTTGATTATTAGGTTCAAACTTTGGCGGCCCACGTTCACTATAATACTGTTTTTTTTTTCGGGTGTAACGACCGTCGTTTATTGGAATTACTTCCTCTGAAGAAGCTTGCCACTCGTGCAAGCGAAATGTTAGGAAGTAATTTCAATAGACGACGGCCGTTATATCCGACAGAAAGCAGTGTTATACTTTGATCATTCATTTTTTTGTTTCTCGCAGGTCGTTTGGGTACTTATATAAGATATACAAATTAAGATTCTTGTTACACAATTTTCATCTATTTGATGTAGAGAAGAATGACGCTAAATGATTCAATAATGAACTTTCGAAAGATCTAGTTCGATCAATATTTCGATGTCGTCTAACTAATACTTTATTTTATGTTCACGAAATTCGATATAAGTATTAAATCAATTTGTGATTTGTTTGTTTTCACCATCCAAAAGAACGAGAATTATTGAAGGTATCCCACACATCTATGTATCAGATGAGTTGCTCATAAAATCGTTTTTCTTCGAGAAAAACAACCCCTAAGTAGCACTATGAGGGATAGAAGCGAACCTAACCAAACAAGCCATAAAACAATCTGCGAGTTCGCCTTGAAAGTGTCCATTATCCGAAGCGGCGCAGTCGATTATGGACCGTTCATTATCGTTGTTAACATTCAACGTGGACCATCCCCGGAATCATCCCCATCACAACCATACTTGCAACTTCAATCGGAATAAATTTCTTAATTCCATTCTGCGCAGAAGATACTCTCGTGAATGATAAATCGTCTAATTTAAATAGTAAATCACTTCCGGCAGCGGTACGTAACGCATTCGAACTCGGTCATTAAACGAGCTCTACGCCCGCTAATAAAACTGATAATTGGGGTTAATTTGATATGCAAGTTCCATGCATGAAAGGTTAAGTGTTCGTGTTTGATTCATGCTACAAGTAGCAGCCGGGGGTGGAAAACACCCCTCTCGGAAACCGGGAAACGTTGGTGCTTTGATGTGTGGAAAACGTTCGAACGAAGGCGAGAAGCTTAACGGAAAATCAGGCTCTATATTATTGGAAAAATCAATCTCGCACCTCGATATTTTAACGCATACCTACCCATCTTTCGAAGAATTCTTTGAATATTCCATCCTTTCCCCAAACGTTACGTATTCCGGAGGGAAATTAAACAAACAACCACAAAGTGATTCCATATTCATCCCCAGAAATATTCAATAGCAACACGTCATGAATATATGATATTTTTGCGGGTGTTTAGTATTCACGTGGACGTTTCGTGCCGCTTTGGAAAAATTCGTTGTTTCCGATGTTTGATTGAACGGACGACCAATAAATGTTCGCTAATGTCAGTAGGGTTTGGAAATCGAAATATAAAACGGGTTATACTAAGTACGGTCCTTTAAAAGTAACAGAAAGATCAGGTGGTCGACACGTTATCGTGCAGACCAGGTATCGCACGTGGCTATAATATGGTGGCACGCGCCCTTAATACACGTGTCGAAACGGAGGTACAGCTTGAGACCACCCCTCAGATGCATTGTTGCGCGACGAACCACATTGGCTACTTAAATATGAGAACATGCAGGTGTCTAGAGATTCGAAGACAAACAAGGATATGGGTACTCTTCGCAAATTGTATCTATTCCAGAGGATCTGATACATTGTCAAAATTATATCGTCTTTATCTAGTATAGTATATCCTCATCTGGTACAGGTAACTTTTATTGCTTGGTATGAATTTAAATTGCGGCGTGATGTATATATGTATACTAAATTTTACGGTTGGTCCAACAAATATGGAAAAAAATACATAAATCGTTAATAAATACTCTTCTTCGAAGAACGAAAATATTGTTTTCAGGTGACCACGTAAGAAAGTGGTATATATCGCCACGCCTACCTATCGTAGAAAGTTGACAATCACATGCAACTGTGCGGGAATGTTTTTCCCGCACGGGTAAAACCAGTTTGCTCCGTGCGGGAAAGTGATGACATCGAAATGAAACCACGCCAAGTAGATAGAAGTAAATGAAAAGTTTAGTTCGTGTATCTCATTAAATATAGATAACGCTAGTGAGTTACCAGAACATATCGTATTATTAACGAAGAGCTTAACTTGATTCGATTCGGGTTTATAACATGCAAAGTGAAAAATATCCCTCCAGAAATATTAAACTGGTGGGAGTTATTGCTGACAAATCTGAAAGGTACGGCATAATTAAACAAATAAAGTTATCTATTATCTTCGGTACAACGCTATCTATTAGCTGAAGATTGAATTATTCAGTTCTACTTGCGTTCTCAAAGTAATTATCGTATAATGCCATTTTTGTGTTCGCCTGAAAAAGGTCGTTCATTACTCGTGTCTAGCCTCACTCGGCTCCGCTTCGCTTCGCCTCGTTCATCAAACTGACATTCGCATGAAATCATCGACTTTCCGCACTCGTTATGAAATATACTATTTCAGGCGACCACGCAGGAAAATGGTATATATCGCCACACCTATCTATCGTAGAAAGTTGACAATTACATGCAACTGTACGGGAATGTCTTTTCCGCGCGGGTAATACCAGTTTGATCCGTGCGGGAAAGTGGTGACATCGAAATGAAACCACGCCAAGTAGATAGAAGTAAATGAAAAGTTTAGTTCGTATATCTCATTAAATATTGATAACGCTAATGAGTTACCAGAACATATCGTATAAAATATCATTAACGAAGAGCTCAACTTGATTCGATTCGCCACTTTTTCACTTATTGAATAAATGAGATTAGGTTTTCTGTGTTCCAGAGTATCATCCTTATAGTCACAGATATCTTAAGTAGAGCAAACGTCAAAACCAGACATAGATGGGAAATTTAGTTCATATATCTAATATTAAATATTACTTGCAAGGACGACATTAAAGAGAAGAGTTGATTTGGACATATTGGATTTCAAGTTGTCACCACAGATGAGAAACATATTTTGTGGTTAACATTTATCAATAAAGCGTCGTTAGTATCGTTCGAAGTAGTTGAAGTATTTTCGAGTACTCATTCATCTGAGCCAACAAAATTTCTACAGAAATATTAAACTCGAGGGAGTTATTGCTGACAAATCTGAAAGGAAGGTACGAAATAACATAAACAAATAAAGTTATCTATTATTTTCGCTACAACGCCATCCAGAAGCTGAAGATTGAGTTATTCAGTTCTACTTTGTAGTCGCTTGAAAAATGTCGTTCATTACTCTCGGAAAGTCAGTTTTCATTGCTGGTGTCTAGCCTCACTCAGCTTCGCTTCGTTTTGCCTCGTTCGTCAAACTGACACTCGCATGAAATCATCGACTTTCCGCACTCGTTATGAAATGTACTATTTTTTTCTCTCCACCTTACTTCGGATGTATACTTAGCAGATATTCTCAAAGACTGGTTCCAACATAAAACGAGTTGATTTAGTCACTCAAAATGACAATTTCTTCAAATCTCCTTAAAAAAAAGAAATAGTTTTTACATTTTAATCGCAATCAATTCAAAAAAATACAGTCAAAAAGTATGTCATAATAAAAAAAACAAGCTGCTGGGAGTGGCAAATAGAAAACGTTCATCGTTGAGATAAAACAGTCTCAGATTAATCAAACAAAATCACTTCATCTCCAAACAAAAAAACGTAACCCGTGAGAAAACGAGAAATAAAAAAATAAGTTGAATACGTATTCGAAAACGAATTATCCATAGGTCTACATGTTATATTGAGTGAGAGTGATACGTAGAAATTGATAAATAAGGGATGAATTGAGAATTAGGAAAAATTTGTGGAAAGTGTTCATACTTTTTTTTGAATTGAATCCTAAGGGAAGTTGGCAATAATCTGATTTGACTATCGAAAGTTTGCAATGAATGCTTTTCTAATACTTATTGATGAAAAGAGGTTTTTATGGTCCGAGGGACTATTTGGAGCCTAGATGCCAGGTCTCTCTCGGAAAGTGCCGAGTACCAAAAAACCAGTCAGTAAGGCTCGAAATGCATACAGAATTTTATGCACGATTTATACATTGGTTATTTTAATAACGTATGAAAGTGCTTATTGTATACGCTTGCCCAGCTCTCGACGTGAGGGAGCATAAAGCCGTATATTTTGACGTCGTTCCGCGATTGAGGTAGTATGTGTGTGTGTATGTGTGTATGTGTGTGCGGCAGAATTTTCTGTTGACGCTACAGGCCAATCAGCGTTAGGTAAAACGACGAAATTTTAGGAAAAGATGGATATCAATAGTCTCCATATCTGATTGCTTAATCCATCGCAATCGGAAAACTAATTCTCCAGATAAACTGGAAAAACTGCAAGATTTTAGGGAGTTTTTTGCGACCTTATTTTCAGAACTAGGACTTCGCGATTCAGCACAAATATACCTAAAAATATATGCTCCAGGTAGAATGAGTTGAAGAAGGGTGGCTCGGCAAGAATGTTTAAATTTTTTGGAAAAAGTGAGAAAATATTGAATCTTTTTTCTTTAACTCTGGATAACTCAAAAACTGTTCTGGATAGCGACACGAAAATTTTTCCTATCAAAGAAAATCTTAATTGAAATCCTTTTTGTAGGAATATCTGAAACGTGATATTCATAAACTTTGAGAAAATTCTCAAAAATTTACGATTTCGCCGAATATTTTACGCATAGCATAGCCCCCTTAACAGTCAACGATCCCGGATTTTCAATAAAAGATTCTTATCATCTTTGACTATGATTGCCTTTGTCGTTGAAGGTGCCACAAATTACCCTTTTGGAGCAAAACCAAGTCAAAAAATAAAAATGCCAAAGATTTTTAACATTTTCTAATATATAACTCATATTCTAAAAGCACCGACGATTTGAGTTTTCCCATTCAACTGCTAGCAAATAGGACTTAATTCGCCTCGATTATTATTCTTGTCTAAAATGAACCTGTTTCTGAGAAAAAATTTGAATCCTTCTGAAAACAGCGTTTTTTCGATCAGATAATTCGGCACCGCTTTCGATTATCAACAAAACGTTACACCATCATTTCATGAACAATTGCTTCGTTCACTGTTTTCAGCTATGGCCCATCGTTTGAAAATCGATGGAATACGTAAAAATAGTCGATTCGGTGCGTTTAACTTAACCATTCTTATATACGCGTTTCCGACCTAGAACGAAATCCATTCCGTCATCATCTTCGTCGTCGTTGCGATCTTGAATTCTCGAACAACCGTAAAGCGGAAGGCACTCGAAGATCAAGAAGAATGGTTGAAAATTGAATAAACTATGAAACTATCATTTTTGTCCAGAATAGTTAAATGTTATGAGGAACGTTACATTTCACTTACTTCAAACCAAAGTCTTTTTTTTTCAAGTTGACACGGTTTTCACTAAAATCGAAAGTACAAGGAACATTATTGGATATTTTTGATACAAAATCTTTGGTTATTTTGATTATTTGGTTAACACTGATAAAAAATTATTGAAAAAAAATTTAGTGGCACCGAAGTAAATCGACGATTGGCCACTACCAACACGATAAAGGTTTTCGTTAATGATTATAATTGGGAGTGAAACAAATATTGTTATTTTAAGCAGTTGCATTTTTATCAATCATCATTATCATTACCATAGTTTTTCTTATTATTATTATCATTATTATTACGTATCAGTTTTTGATAATGAATTTTTCATCAATAATATATGGAAACTTAAAAATGTTCCTTCATATTGTATTCATTTATTGAAGGTCAGCATTCAATAATACAAATTACTATGCGACCATCCCTTCATGATAAAGTTTGAGAGTTTTTGTTGGTTTATTGGTTTATTACCAACTTGGACTGTTCGAAAATCATTTGCCGGTATTCGGTATCCGTAAATCGTCAATTTCGACTGACAACAGCTACACATGTGTTAGAATTTACTTTTCGGGAACTCGTTACGAGTTTTGTGATTTTGTAGACAGCGCGATAATGATTGCAATTTGTAATAGTTGCAACCTCCATTACGGATTTGACATGTTACACTGACCATTTGCAAGCGTATACCTTCCGTTCGGGCATTAGCAGAGTCAAATTACTCTCTCACTAGGAGACTTCATCTAATCACCATTTTCCTTTAATCGATCGAAAGAATTTCCGTAGGGCCACTCGCTTTCTGGAGTATTTTAAAATAGTTCAATTTAGCATTACATTGGTGAATATCCCATTAAGGCATCGAGTGTAGGTGTTTTCAACTCTGTATCCATTCAGGATCAAACGGTTCATTATTTCAGCCGAAAAATAATGACTTTACTGTTGCATTATACAACGAAATGTCGCGGGGGCAATTTTGATAACACAAATAACAGGGATTTGGCAGCGAAAGCGGTTAGAGACACTAATGTATGCGGCTTGGTGGTCTGTTATTCCCTCTGTCATTATATCGCGGTTTCCATAAAACTGGCCCTTCTAAATCTACATAAGAATAACGAGCGAACGATCCCCAAAGACCGGTTACGCTGCACTAGAATGACTCGGCTTCATTACCATTTTTTTAATTAAGCTAGGTGACTGTGTAATAGAATGTCAGCGATTATTCAGCAATATGACGATCAGTTTGAATTTGTGGACAGTCATGATTCGCATTTGTTCATCGGGAATATGAGCATATTATTTGATTGTCACAGTGGAAATGGATTAATATTTTTTCTGCGAGCCATTGATTCGATAATTTGGGCTGAGCCCTTCCTGGAAGAGCGACACAGCTGGTTTAAGGAAACCCATCACTTCCACCCCGAAATCGGGTCGGATATGCCAACTTCCGTTATGTGAGCCTACCACGACTACCTGATGAGTCATTGAACCCTATTCAGGAACATGGATCGGGATACCTCTACGGTTCGCTCGTTTTAAAAATTCAAGAAGACATATGGGAAATAGCAGCTGTTGCATCTCCAATAATGACGAAAGGTGCCGGTGACGTATTAAATGAAAGTATCTCGTACGTTGCCGCCAGAATATGCTGCGAGAGAAAAAAAAATTAAATGACATAAAAGAAGACAATTCCAACAGCTTCTGGGGAGGTGAAGATGAATGGGAATTAGGAAGCGGCGAATCAACGTAATTCTTTTCATTCCATCTTCCATTAATTAGACCAGGTTCAAAAAGCGAAGGTGGTTTTCACTCTGCCAGTCTCCTTTGTATACCTTCGGCTCGTGTCGCCATTCAAGTCATTCAAATTAATTGAAACATTTTTATGTTATACAGGGCAGTTTTTGTTGGATCTTTATTACGAGCATGCAGACCGGGACGTTTTTATAACGGAGACATAAAATTTTAACCGTACTACCAATTAAAGTGAATGTTAATTAAATCACCTTGAGTAACCGGGGCGTGTAAGACTGAGGTAATCCTTATAATGAGGTGGAGATGATGGCAATTTTTGGCATGTTCGAGCGGTTTCTAGTTTGGAATATTTAAAGTTAGAAATGTAGTTGCCATCAACGTTGTGAATTAGGTATTTCCGTGAAACAAAATCAGATGTGTTCAGGGATGAATGGACGCCATAATGTGACTACTTATTGGTCAGTGACTGTCAGATCAAACTACATTGGCGATGTCTGAACGATCATCTAACGGTGAGTGCTTGAAAATTTATATTACTGTCACTCATAGGTATTCCCGAAGAAAAAACTTGTGCATATAATATTTGTGTGATTTGACGTGTCTGTAACGATTTATAAGTTGCCACTCATGGTATCACAATATCTAAAGCGAATTTGCTTTCTAATTATAATTTTCTAAATGCATCCTAAGGAATTGCAACCCCTTGAATGTTATTCACAAATAATGCAAATCTTCAATATGGTTGTTCATAAAGGAACTGAATCCTTCGAAATCACGGTATGATCAGGTGAAGGTTATCATTTCCAATTAAAATAATTTGCGTTGGATTGGTACAAAGCTTCAATTTGATATTAGAAGTAATATCCTATGAATCCGCAACAGTACGAGGGAAAAGCTCAATATAATCCGCTTTCAACATTGTGTTCATGACAAACTTATAGTATGGCAATAAAGGAATGGAAGTGCAAACCAAGGAATTGTCACACAAAAACTCAGATATCGTGTTGGAATGGTTATTTGTATACCAAGGAAGGAAAGTGCACCGTTCCCTCCCGAAAATGAAATTTGATGTCCGAGGACTGCCGAGGGCGTTAATCATCTAAGGGAAGGAACAGCGCTTTACTCCAGAGGCATTTATATGATTTTTCATACGACATTACATTTGCTACAGTCTCTGAAAAAATTTTCTGCTTTTGAAATCTCAAATTTCAAGTATTCGTTGATAATCAAATACGTGACAGCTATCGGCATTTAGACTGCTTATTAACTTGTATTATTTCTTTTTCTTTTGGACGTTTCATACGACGTTTCGATCATTATACGATCATAAACTTGTATTTGTTTAATTAAAAAGTTTTTTGCAATACAACTTTCGAGTGTAGTTTGACAATTTGATGATTCTAATAATGTTGCTCAGATACAGATCACAGCTTACTGTTTAACAATAACTTAAAAGTATTCCATTATAAATGATACTTAAATTTTCAATAACTGTTTTAAAATTGACAGAGTTTATTTCTTTTTTCATATGTATCATCTCTTTGATTAATCGTTTCTGATAGTTTGATTCTTTATCAAGGATTGTCACATTATTGAAATCAAAATTGTGGTTTCAGTCATGTGAATGTTAACTAAGATCTGTACATTCATTATTTAATCGTAAAGAGTGTTTATGGTTGTAAATTCTTTTATGTAAATATTGTTAGGTCGGTCCAATATATTGTCCTGGACAATTTATACAAGAAATTCTGTATACTACATTTGTTTGTTTATTTTCATCAGTAGGGTCTTTTAATTTAGTGAAAAATCTATTTAGAGTGTTGTATGGTTTATTTGTTAGCATAAGATTATATTTACGTAAAATTCTACCAATTTTTTTGGATAATGCCGGAATATATGGTATACTGATGTACTTTATATTAGAAGAAACTAATTCACTATCATTATTAGTATTATATATTTTGTTTATTATTTCTTCTATAACGCTATTCATTAACGAAATGGGATAACAGTTTTCTACTCAAATATTTTTTACTTTGTTAATTCGTTCTTTGCGTTTTGTTGGTTAAGTTAATTTCACTACTTTATCTATTAAACCAACAATAATATCCTCCTCAAAAATTTTTGGTACAGTTGAATTGAAATTGATATATCTTCCAGAATTTATGTTTTTGGTAAACTATGTTGTATTCATTTTGTTTTCATCATTATTATAATCGAGAGTTAGATCTGAAAAGTTTATAGTTTTGTTATTATCCGTTCCTATTGTGAATTTTCTTGGCATTTCAAAGAATACATCAGCAATAAAAATGTTCCACAAAATTATTTCACTAGATGTGCTTTCATTATACACAGATATTCCAGTTGAAGTTGCATTAGATATACAAAATTTGAAATGGCATGAATTAGAAGAACAATTTTTAAATGGTACAAACCTTTGTTTGAGTTGTACTTATTTTACAATTGACAAAATTTGTAACATCCACATATATGAAATAGCGATGGGATCTTCTATATCATCTCCTATTGCAAATGTAGTAATGGAATATGTTGAAGAAAATATTCGATCTGACATTCCATATAACATACCAATTATCTGTTCAAAAAATAGGTACCATCTCTTTAATAAATCGTTTCTGATAGTTTGATTCTTTATCAAGGATTGTCACATTATTGAAATCGAAATTGTGGTTTAAGTCATGTGAATGTTTACTAAGAGCTGTACATTCATTATTTAATCGTAAAGGGTATTTATGATTGTTAATTCTTTTATGTAAATATTGTTTTATTTGTCAAATATATTGTCCTGGACAATTTATACAAGAAATTTTGTATACTACATTCGTTTGTTTATTTTCATCTGTAGGGTCTTTTAATTTAGTGAAAAATCTATTAAGAGTGTTGTATGGTTTATTGCTTAAAACAGATATTGAAAATTTAAGTATAATTTACAATGGAATATTTTAAAGTTATTGTTAAACAGTAAGCTGTGATCTGTATCTATGCAACATTATTAACATTATTAAATTGTCAAACCATACTCAAAAATTGTATTGAAAAATTTTTTAAATAAACAAATACATGTTTATGATCGTATAACGATCGAAACTTCGTATAAAACGTCCCAATGTTCTTTTATTGTTGACTGCAATTTTAGAAGAAGAAATAATACAAAATCAAATACGTGTTGATATTTTCATGCCACATAACGTGTTAGGCCATTTTTTCAGTTCAAACCGTCATTGATACGGGAGAAAAAACTTTTACCTGCCGCATTTTTCATTTCAGCAGGTAACGATATGAAAATTCAAGAATACTTCTTCTGGAACAAACTTTCGTTGACAAAGAGCGATAAAACAATCATGGAAAATGGAAAAGCTAGGGAATTCTAACATTGAGGAACAGCAGTTGGTCCGATAGAAATGAGAATTAATTAATTTACAATATAATATTGGAAAATAAATAACGAGACAAAAATTAAAAAAGAAACAAATATAATCAAATTTGTACGTTTCATATTATAGAACCGCATATATGTAGGTGATTTTGATTTACCTATGTCAGTCACATTCTTGCTGAGTGAACATGAGTAGATGAAGAGGTGAGTGCGGAAATATATTTCCTAGGATATTTGGGTGTGCAATAATTTTTGAAACATTAGTTTATAATATATTTCGTATATAACTTGTTCATTGTACTTATACATTTTTTATACATCTCCGGTGATATATCCAATACGCTATACTTCTTTTCTTCTATTGTTGTGTTCCGTGTTTGTCTTTTTTTCATTTTTCCATCTTCTCTATTCTTTGTCATGTTTCTCATTTCCTTCATTTAAGTCTCCTTTCTTACTTTATTAGAAACAGTCAATATTCATTGTGCTTCAATCATTCTCATTCTACCCTTTGTTCATTTTATTTTAATATGCATATCTTATGTCATTCAAATTGGCAATTCACTTCCTTCATTCTTTATTTTGAAAGTTTTTTCATACGACATCATCGGAAAGTGGCACTTTTCTCCCTGTTTTGAGGGAAAGAAGGAGTGCTGTACCTTCTAAGAGAGGTAAAATAGAATGCGGGACGTAAAAGTTTTTCCCCTGCAACAACGACCGTTTGAACTGCAAAAATAACGTAACACATCACGTGGCGTAGAAATATCATTACGTACATGATTGTCAATGGAATGTTGGAATATGACATTCCAAAATGAAAAAACTTTGTCAAAAACAATAAAAATATGTCCTATGAAAAATCATGCAGGTGCAGTAACCTACCTTGGATAATTAATGCCCCAATCAAACTCTATCCATTCCTTTGATATACAAATAACTATTGTATATCTAGTGAGGAAAGTGCATTGTTCTCTACCGTGGATGAAATTTGATTAATGATCCAATTGAAATGATTTGATATAATTTTCATATGACATGAAAATTTTTAATGTCTTTGAAAAAGTTCTTCCCTTTTAGAATCTTCAATTTCAAATATTTGTTGATAATCAAGTACGTGTTGATATTTTCATGTCACATGACTTGTTACATGTTTTTCAGTAGAAATCAACGCCGATACGGAAGGAAAAAACTGTTGCTTTCCGCATTTCAGATTACCTCCCTATGAAGGTAGAGCACTCCTTCCTTGTCTCAAAAGAGGGGAAAAGTGTCACTTTCCGATAATTTCGTATGGAAATTTTAGGTATAAATATGTCTTTTTTAACAGAAGTTAGGGAAATACATTTATAATTGTCGTTAGCTTCTGAAATTCAGGTATTGAAATATGAAAATCTGTCGGAATTATGGAGGGATTCTTGAAAATTTATTATTATTTCCTTCGAGAAATTTGGCAATCCAATAACTGTTTTGCCATATTTCTACAGTTTATGTTTGTAGAATATGCCTTGTTTATTCTCTTTCATAATTTTCAATTGCATATTTCGTACCTAATTTTTTGACATTTTTTTCACAACCTTTAGGTATTTTTTATTATTTTCCTTCATTTTGAAATAAACTGTTCCATAACTAACGCTGAGTAATTCATGTTACGTATTGAGTCGAATTTTCCAACGGAACTTTCTTCCCTCCATAGTGCTGAATATTTATAAATGTCAATAATTCTTTGAAACTACCCAAAAGTATGATATTTTTTGAAACTTCTTCTTAATATTTAAAAAATTTCTTTTCATTGTATGACGGAACTGTCTCTTACTAGTCAATATGTCCTTTCGAAGAGTAGTATGTGGTCGAATATTGAAAAAATTTTGTGGAAATCGTATGAACATTCTCCAAAGAATTCGTGATATTCTTCAAACCTTTGTACCACCCAAAAAATGTCTTGGAATTCTGGTCATATTCTCGTATTTATTATGAAATTGATAGAAATCATCCGGAATACAACAAAATATTCCAATGTTCTGAAAAAATAAGTAACATTCCTGGAAATGAGAAGAACTCTCAAGCTCATATTCTACTCAACCTCTTTTGTGGCGGACAAAATCACTAATTTGAGATTCATTGACATTCGGGTGAAAGAAAATGCAGAATTCAGACGATTTATTGATAGAAGTCTGGTAAGATGCAAGAGTTGACGGTAAAAGAAAATGATATTAGCGTTGCAAGTCTATTAGGAATGCAATGCGAAGAATGAAAATGGCATAGATTTCAAATTGCGATAGATTTGGAATGTTTGTGTTTGTGTTTCCATTAACAGTTTCCTAGAAAATTAGAAGAACTCCATGAGCAAAACATTTAACTAAATTGATTGTTGCAGGTGAAGTTGATACCACAATATCGGATTTATTATTGAAAAATGTCAAAATGTAAGAAATTTTAGTTATGAACTATTTCTGTCAAATTGATAGTCGGTATGAGTTTTACTGATTTTTTTCACATACCTGTGTTATTCCCGTAGGCCGCTGTGAGTCAAATCATTTTGTAATTGTATAAAATCTACTACTTTTAAGGCACCAACTTTTCATTTGAAAGTTTGGAGTATCTTTTAAAAACTGGGGTATTCGCTTTCAAATGTTGTGTGGTAACGGCGTAGCCAAATTGAATTGACAAAATCAGTTTCAGACAAATCCATGGGCAAATAGCCGAGATACGGGTGAAATGTACACCATTCTCAAGTTTTTGGGCGCATGTCAAAATATCCCCAGGAACCAATTTTCAGGAAAATCCATCGGTAAATAGAGGACAAATTAGTTTTCCATCATTTTGAAATTTAAGTAGCCAGCATTTTGTAACAGCTTCAGATAAAGACCTCAGATTTGCGCGAAAAATATTCTTTTTTTATGTCCTTTTGAATGATGTGTCACAAGTTCGGGGTTGCCATTTCAAGAAAAAAGTTTGAACTCCTCAAGAATAATTTCTGATAAAAAGAACATTGTAAAAATTTCAGGTGAATACGTCTATCCGTCCAAAAAATATCCGTCCGTCCCGGAACTTTTCTGTCATCCTGTATACTAACAAATTTTTTCAGAGACATTATTCCAAAAAAGTAACATCATTTGAATTCACATTTTTAGAAGTTGTATATACGCGCGAAATGTTTAGTCGAGCTCCAAACCATACCCGACGAAATCTATGGTGGCATTCGCTATCAAAAGTACCAAATGTACCGAATACTATCTCCATGAAAAAGTTTCATGCGGATATCAAAAATTCGACACGAAATTAATACGGCTAATTACCTAAGTAGTGCAAATAAATAGGACGAATAAGTTTTTTTATATGAAGCGAGATCAAAATTTTCTGAGGATTCAATTTCAAAAGAACAATTTGTCAAATCTTCAAATGATAAACTGGAGAGTTAGATGTATAGATAGACTGATAAAAGTTAGTGTATTTCTGAAAACGCTTAGTCATTCTGAGCGGTTGTTTAACGAGAAATCTTGTCTCAACACGTTTGAAAGTAAGTATGCGGCCAGCTCCGAAAGCTATCAGGAAAAATACGATAACGAAAGATTGTGCTCATTTAGAATCGCAATAACAAAGTATATCTTTTGAAATAATCTGAAGTATTCCGTTAGTTCCCAGCAGAAGCCAAAAAATCTCCATTCTCTCCAATATTTTTTTCTTTTCGGTTATTAAAAATGAAACCTTCCTCACAAATCTATTCGAATAGAAGATTTGTGCAATCGCAAGACCCACATTTATGTGGGTGAATTTTCACCCGACCAACTTGTTTTCGGACGTAAGGGGCAATCGATGCTCCGCGCAACTTCGGTAGCGTCGGTGGCGGCGATAACGATGGGGTGCGACGGCGCACATCCCCTATCCGTGACGGCGGTATAAAAGCGAAGCGGGGTTAGTAGAGAGCGTCAAAACGAAACGACGAGGGGTCTGTTTGTTTAGTTTGTTCTGTTTCGCCGGCTACGGCCCGTTTTTCCTCTGTCTGTCTCTCTCCGCACTGTACTTTCCGCTCACTTTCAGTTTTCCGCGGCTCCGTTTTACTTTTTCGTCTTGATGTGTCCGCCGTTTACGGGTTTGTGCGAGTGATCCGCGGGTTGATGGACCAGAAAAAAATTCTGTGCTCGTTGAATGCGAGGCCAACAGGTTTGTACACAATCGCTTTAATCCGTGCTGAAATTGAATGTGACGAGTGATAAGTGCATCATTTTTTGGAACTTAAATGTGTGAAAATGCGAAATTAATAACATCTTTGGAGTACGTCATAAACTTCTCCCAAGAAGTGTATATTGGGGATCACTTTCTCATTCAACTCTCTACATCATCATATTATTCTATATTATCATAACTAGTATCGTTCTTTCTACTTTCTTCGACTTTGGTCATTTCACATTCATCAATTAGTCAACCTAGCATCCAAACAGCAATCATCAATCTTGTGAATGTCCAATTTGTTCACTGCCAACATATTCGCAGGATTGAACTTAAAAGCACCAACATGCCGAGGTGCCTCATGGCGAAAAAATGGAAAGCTTATCCGTGGCCGGACCGGGCCGATCCTCCGGATGAAGAAGAGGAAGAGATAGACGTTGTCGGAGATGCACCGGCGGCCTCCTGTTGGGGACCGTCGAGTCCCACAGCTGGAGCTACAGCACCCAGTCCACCTCCCACTTCGCCACACGGAACCACCTTGTTGTATAATGGTGAGTCGACTTGAATTTTAAAGTAAATTGAAAGCAGTAAAAAACGTAATCCAATTAATATTCCCGAGACGTCTGCGGGAACGAGCTAATTAACTTGTTGCGAACGGTATTCATTCGAAACTGTATCCGCTTAAAAGTTAACACCGATATTTGCGCAAATCGCTCGGGCTTTATGACATTTTCGACATTCATTAGGGGTCTGTTTAAATCAGTTTTCCGCCGTACCATCGATTTTCCCATACCGAAAATTGAAATTGTACACGGGACCGTAATTGAGTGGTTCAATTTGTGATTGCAAACGATAAATGAATCAAAATTGATACCGTAAACTCTCCACTGTCGCATAAATAAATTATCTCGTTATTATTGGACAACCACAGTAATTTATTTTTATTTTCTCATGTGACAAGTGTCCAGTGGTCCCTACTGATACCATCTTCGTTCATCTTTATTTAGATAGATGATGTACTGGTGAAACGGATTTCTTAATGACAATCATAAAAGCGACTTTCAATGTTAAGGAAAAAAAACAACTGTTGATAGTATGAGCAAATTCAAATATTGAATAAATTAATTTTATCACACATTAAGTATTGTATCAATTAAATATTTAGTTTTATTTGTCTTCATTGATATCAATCCACAATTCGAAATCAATCTTTTTTTCGGTTAAAACTTTAAGGTCTCTCAAATATTGTGGTTTACGAAAATCATTTTTGCAAAAATAGGAGAGCCACAGGTGATATGGGATTTGTTGAAATCGGTAAGATATACCAAATTTCGCAATCTCAGTTTTCTGAATCAACTTATCTTTAGAAATTCATTTTCTCTACAAGCAGCAAAAGATTTTAATCTAGGTAAAAAGTTCAGAGTCGAGCAACCAATTTCAAAGATCAAAACGTAGACACATTGGAAAAATGTCATAATTGATATCAGTCCACGATTCGAGATCAATCTTTCTTTCGGTTAAAATTTGAAGGGCTCTCAAATATTACAGTTTACGAAAAACATTTTCTGCAAAAATTTCCAAACGAAACAATAGGAGCCACAGGTGATATGGGATTTGGTGGAATGTGTAAGATGTACCAAATGTTGCAGTCTCAGTTTTCTGAATCAACCTGTCTTTAGAACTCCATTTTCTTTACAAGCAGCAACAGATTTGAATTTCAAAGATCAATTACAAATATTCAGAAGTGCGTTTCTAATTTTCATCAACTTTTGTTTTCCTGAATTTTATATTCTCTGAATATGTCAGAATAAGAACGTAGACACCTTGGAAAAATGTCTTAATTGATATCAATCCACGATTCGACATCAATCTTTCTTTCGGTTAAAATTTGAAGGGCTCTCAAATATTTTGGTTTACGAACAACATTTTCTGCAAAAATATCCAAATGACAAAATAGGAGCCACGGGTGATATGGGATTTGGTGAAATGTGTAAGATGTACCAAATTTTGCAGTCTCAGTTTTCTGAATCAACTTGTCTTTAGAAATTCATTTTCTCTAGAAGCAGCAAAAGATTTGAATTAAGGTAAAAAGTTCAGAGTCCAGCAATCAATTTCAAAGATCAATTACAAATGTTCAGAAGTGTGTTTCTAATTTTCATTAACTTTTGATGCCCTGAATTTTGTATTCTCTGAATATGTCAGAATAAAAACGTAGACACCTTGGAAAAATGTCTTCATTGATATCAATTCACGATTCGAAATCAATTTTTTTTTCGGTTTAATCTTGAAGGGCTCTCAAATATTATGGTTTACGAAAACCATTTTCTGCAAAAATATCCAAACGACAAAAGAGGAGCCACAGGTGATATGGGATTTGGTGAAATGTGTAAGATGTACCCAATTTTGCAGTCTCAGTTTTCTGAATCAACTTGTCTCTAGAAATTCATTTCCTCTACAAGCAGCAGAAGATTTCAATTTAGGTCAAAAGTTCAGAGTGTAGCAAATCAATTTCAAAGATCAATTACAAATACTCCGAAGCACGTTTCTAATTTTCATTAACATTTGTTGCCCTGAATTTTATATTCTCTGAATATGTCAAAATAAAAACAAACACCTTGGACTTTTCCTCTTTAGGCAATAACTTTCTTTTGATCTTGGTCTAGTGCCCGAGTTTTCAGATCGCACAAGTGCCTCTGGCATGACCTAACGATTATATATTAAATATATATTATATATATAACCGGGACGAATGGCTTTACGTGCCTTCTGATGGCAATCTCAAATTAAGTTAGAATTTACTGGGATTCGAACCAGGTTTTTTTTTTCTGTGTAGAAGGTCAGTACTATGCCTATTGAGCTACCAATGCAACAACTGTTCATGTTCTCTGGTGAATCAGATATCTAAATTCTTCTGGGTGGCGATCAAGGACATCTAATCTTTCACAACGAAGCCGTAGTTAGGTATTGGAAAAAAAAATTGTTTATTCTATCAATAGATATTCAAATAATGAAGATGATTTATACAAAATATGAAATATAAAAAAGTGACCATATAAGATCATATTCCTTAGACATGTTGATGATTGAACGAAGATTCTGAAATAACAAAGCTCTTGTCGTCGGGATGTCAAATCTGAAGAATTTATTGGTTCTCGGAAAAATATATAAAACATAAGCTGCTGAAATATTTGCTTCTATAACTATCAGGATAAAAATGAAAATGTCTTTGCGAAACTGATAGACGACGACTTTGGTCTGGCTTAAAATCTATCGATCTATCAATGATGACTTAGTCTGAATATGAACCAGATGCATGAATTTTTGACATGCTGTTTAATCAGGCCAATCATGCTTTTGAGAACTTAAAAGTCACGATCTGAGAGTATATGTACCAAAGACAAAAGGTTGAAGATCATGAAACGTTATTTACTTTTTCACGTATGTTCTCAATTCGCAATAATGAGGTTGACACATTGTTTGAAACCTTTCCTTCTGCAATTTAAATATATATCAGGTGCAAACACCTAGAAGAAATTGACGTCTTGCAAAACAAAAAATTTGAGACACAAATTACCTATTTGCTAAGAACTTCACTGGTCTCACTGACTCCTTATATAGCATGAACTAACAGTCATAGCTGCCATAGATCGAAAAAACAACAAACACTCATGTTAGAACATGTAATCCGATACATTGACCTATGAGGATTTTGGAAGAGTAAAGCCACATGACATATTCTGCTGACATGAATCACTCTGTTTGATTTTGAAAAACTTTCTCACACTATCACAAAACATACTCTACGTCCACTATGAAATGCTCTGATGAACCAGTGTTTAACACCCTTCTCACTCAAGTTATCATAATTCTTCCCAATCGACCAAATCAAGTGCTGTTTCCACATGAACAAGGGCACAAAACAATTTTTCCTTAGATTTGAATGCTTCCGTCTTTCTCTGTTGCATTTCTAAAATGCGATCTACATAAGCTCTTCTATTTATGAAATCACATTTTACTCATCTCTTTAGTTCCTTAACGCTCACTATCAATGACGAGCCTCCCACAAACTGTCCTAGACACATTCAGAAGACTTATACCAATGTCGTATTCACAATCAGATTTGTCGCTCCCATGTTTCAACATGTTATTCGTGCCTCTATTATCCATTTTCAACAAACCTTTTTGTCTAATCTGTACCATGTATATTTTTGTGATACTTTTTACTTTATTCTTCTTGAACCTGCATTCGTTAACTTTTTGGAAATTCGAAAATAATATTTTAACTTGTTCAAACTATTTCCATTTCGTTATCTATATTTAATGCTACACTGAGTTCCTCACTACCATAATAATTAGCATTTTAAAACTACATATCTCTAAAATACTTGGCTTTGGAAATCAATCTCTTTGTCGAGTAACTGTCATACATTTATTTGCTCTCACTATAATCGTCGTTCATAAATTGTCTTCTGATATGCTGCTCTCTTACTTTACACTGCTTGTCTCAGTTTTTTATTCAAACATGCAATTTACTTCTATTTTCAATAACATTAGTTCAACAAACACTTGTTGCACATAATGTAACCACATTACTCGCTTGTTAACAAACATCATCTAATGTCATATTTTCGATTTTCACTTCTAACACCGAATTAATTTAAGTGAAAATACGAAGCCGATTTAAAAACCATTGGTTTGTTAAAAATGAATAATTGCAAACGTTGATCAAACACATGTAAACAAGTTTTCCGGAAATAAATTAGGTTCAGTTTCTTCAGCAAGTTATGGGAAAAATCCAGGTGAACAGCCCATCCAATCTTCCCTTCGTCAAAAATAATTTGTAATTGAATTTCATAACATCCATCATTTCTTAATACCGAACACATCATATTATGATGTCCATTTCCCGATCAGCTCTTCAGTCTTTTTAGAGCACACCTTTACAATAGCTACCTATTTCAAAATTGAAAGAGCCAGTTCTAAAACTTGGACCGTCATAAAAGTAATTGATCGAATTATAATATGCTCATAAATCAATGTTATAAAAAAATTGCTCCCCAGAACTGGTTTCCTGTACGGATTACCATTATCTGTGAATTTCTTCACAAAGTTCTTCATTTACTATTTTTTATTTTTATTTTATTATTTTATGCTATAGAAGGGGAAATGATAATTCAGACAGAAAATGACGTTTGACCCAAATAGTTCGTAATTGATGGATTGATATTATGAATTTATATTGTGATTCATGGTAGACAGATTGATGTACCGAAATGCTGAAGTATTCTTAAATGCGATTTTTCTCTCTACTAATGACTAAACTGAATCAATGATGGTTGATCCCTTGTAAGTGACAATCATCTTGCTCAATCATTGTGAGTATTATCTGGACCGTCACAGACAAAAGAGTGTTTTGAGGCTCATAATTGAAATTTTTTGCTCCCTTAACGATTGTTCAAGAATAATGCAAAAATTCTTGGTGGTTTTTGTAATTCAGGTAAACAACGGCTGAGTTTTCGATCTCAAGAGATGATGGAATGCAATAAAAATAACATTTTATTATATTAAGACACAGAATACAAACAAATTTAAGATATGATTACATGAACAAACTAAAACCATAAAGTGTCATATTCGATTTTGGTTAATGTTTCGCTTTTGTTGATTTGATTATTTTGAAGACAAACAGTATTCATCTTGGAACAAAACTGAAATGAAATTTGGTAAGTTCATGTTTTGAAAAACATGACCTTTTGTTTTGCACATCTGAACTTAGGCAAAGCGACAAAATTTCAATATCTATTGTAGAAAAAACCAAATAGGATGACATTCAAGAAAATTTGAAATCTGCCTCTAATTTGAATCTAAAACACATTTCGGTTTCTAAAAATCTCTCCGTGTTACTAACAACTAGTATCCTACTTTATGAAGATCGAATAATAACAAAATCAGGAATGCTGCACGAGAAATTATAACTAGATACCGCAATTTTCCTGCGGATTAAAAACACAAAGGGGTGTTTATCGTAATCAAGGCGTCGACGGCTGGCTCGAAATTATGCAGGTGGATATCTTAGTAGTGCAAAGCGGATATTAAGTTTGTTTTTATCGAGCTTTAGCGGGGATGATCGCGCGTTTTAATACCTCCTCGTAGCCGTAGCCCGTGTTTCAAGACCAGCTGTTGCGATGTATCCAATTTAATTAAAGTCCCTACGCTTCCCCATTCATTCAACATCTGTTGCTTCTCATACAAACACACACCCATATAAAAGTACACTGACCTACGTCACACGTATGTAAACGCCCTCCCGAAATTGAATTTGTTTTTGTTTAAGGTTACCTACAAGAGCCTTCATCATACACCAGCACTTTTCTACCACGTCACGAACAGTCTGGCCAAACGCAACCCCCTTCCTACGCAACCCTACGAACGGTCATCGAGACGACGAAACCGATTCACGCCGACTTCGTGCCGCCACCGCTCGAACCAATGCGGCAAAGGAAGTCTCTGGCGATGACATACACCAGTACAGGAGCCGCCCTGTCGTTACCGCCAAAAAAGAAGGACATCTACAGGCCCTACTCATTAGACGACAGGCCGCCTGCCCTTCAATCCATCATAAGGGTACCAGCGGAGGAAGACTTGCACGCAGCTCATGCTATTCTAGATCTGAGCGCTTCTACAACTGTCTTCATAGCGACGCCGCCGCCGACGAATCACGAAGAACGCCAAGCGCACGAGATACAACACCAAAATGAGAACCTGTCGGCAAATGGACAACAATCTTTCAAAGCTGGCAAAACGGTCGCTTACACTTACGAAGCGTTCTTCGTCAGCGACGGTAGGTCCAAGAAGCGGCAGTTACCGGACGATCCGACTGGGACCCTCACGTCCAAGGCGGTCGTCACCAATGAAAAACCAAAGTACACGTGCAGCGAATGCGGTAAACAGTACGCCACATCCAGCAACCTTTCCAGACACAAACAGACGCACAGGAGTCTCAACTCCCAATCGGCCAAAAAGTGCATCACTTGCGGCAAAGCCTACGTCAGCATGCCAGCGTTAGCGATGCACGTGCTAACGCACAAACTGGCTCATCGGTGCGGAGTGTGCGGTAAGCAGTTTTCCCGTCCTTGGTTACTACAGGGCCATCTCCGGTCGCACACCGGCGAAAAACCCTACGGTTGCGCGCACTGCGGCAAAGCTTTTGCCGACAGGTCGAACTTGAGGGCGCACATGCAGACACACTCGGCCGATAAAAATTTCGAATGCGCGAGGTGTCACAAAACTTTCGCTCTTAAATCGTATCTAAATAAACACTTAGAATCGGCATGTCTGAAAGAGGAACCGGGAGGGGGTTCGGATTTAACGGACGATATGAAACATGCTAGCGATGGCCCGGTTCCTCTTGAAGTTTATGCAGGTTGAATCGATCAGTTTTTTTGGTAATTTCACGATTGCTCCGAGGACGCGAGCGCGTTTTGTTGAACGCGTTGATTTAAAATTGGTTGATACGTGCTCGATTCGGTTCGGTTTTAGGAATGAAGCTTATTGTTTCGGACTGAAACTGCTTGTTACTAAAAGTTTTCGTGTAATGGAAATCTCACAAATTAACTAAGGGAATTAATTTTACATTGAAACTGGAATATTTTGGAATTATTTGACATTTTGTGGCGGTTTCACTGGACTAGAGCAAATATCTATGCTAAGATGATGCTTTATTTTACCAAAATTCAAATGCATTTTCCGTCTGGGTTTAAAAGAATGAGTAATAATAAATAATGCAATGGAACAAAATTCTCAAATTTTCTTAAACTGAATATGAATTATATGCCATAAATCAATTGAGAATTTGAAAATTGTTATGAAGTTTTGACTTGAGACTGATTTCATCTATTTCACTTTCGAAAAGGTGAGCTTTATCTTGAAATATAAAATAAAAAATCAGAACGCAAGATACTAATTGAGGAGGAAACTTTTAAACTTAAGTTGAAGAGTCTAACAGAAATAAGTTTAATTGCAATTTGAAAAGTGTTGAATCGTTTCCTAAATTTTATGAATGAATATTGAGAACAGTTTGTCCAGAAAATGAGTGAAATATAAATTAATCAACCAAATCAACCTTCACTCATTTCAACACGGCCTTAAAGAATGAACAACGTTATTGTTGGTGTTTGACATTGATATGCTTGGGTAAAAGACTCCTATTACAAAAAGTGAAAAATGGCAAATAATCTCAACATCAAGAGCACGAAATCATTACAAATTATTCCCTTCATCATATTGCAATGAACGTCCTAATCGAACTCCTACTAGAGAATACCATTAGATGTTTAGACATCGGTTCTCTAGTGAAAAAATGACTATCAGCTACCATACCCATTTTGCTATAATTCACCGTTACTTGCGTTTCTGATTTTGAAATTCAAGTTATTAAAATAACTTGAATCTAATCTTTCTCGCAATGTTCGATATCCTATAGATTGAATATCTGATTCGTTTCTTCCTGACGATGTAATTATCTCTTTAACTCTCTCTAATGCTGAAAATCGCTTGATGCTAATATACAAGCAGTTTGAATGTTGAGTACATTTTCATAAGATCGAGCGACACATTCAATAGCTAACATGAAATTCTTGATCAAGAACCTCCAAAACCCATCTATCCTTTTTATTCAAATCAGGAAACTAGAATAGATCTCAAATCTCAATTTGTCTTCCATTGATAAATGCCAAATTTAACAAAATCTATCAATAATTCATGCAGATTTATAATTTACAACTTTTCTTTTGGAACTGAGTAGGCCATTCGTGGATTGGCACATTGCATGAGGGTAAATAGGGTTTGAGGTAGAGGTGGCGGCATTGCTTTCTTGATTTTGTTTTTCCCTTGACCCACGAGATACTTGAAAAATCAAACAGCATTTCTATTTTTAGCTGCTTTGTTCGAATCAGTATATTCCATTCCATTACAACTTTTCATCTTAACATTGGACCACCTGCGTTCATTCCACCATATGGCAAGTGTTTGAGAAATATAATATTTTCCAATCGGTGAATATGTTCAATCGAACATAATGACTTGAACATACGCCATAGAGAGCTTTTGCACTTTCCAAGACTCTTCAATTTGTGATGTGGCTTTGCCAGCAATTGAATGTGCTTTTGAAATTATTAAGGTTTTGATTTGCGGCATTAAAGTATGACATACGTGTTGAGTTTCAAGCAATGCTTTCCTGAAGTCATCAATGTCGAAGTATTTGGGATTGGGAGCATACTTTAGAATACTGGCTTGTAGAGTAATTTGAAGGCCTCCTTGATCGTCATCCAGTTGGCAATGCATGACATGTATTTTTTTAGTATAATAATTCTAGAATCACTGTATGCTTTATCAATTTTTTCAGTGATGGATGAAAACCTTGTCGTAAATCTGCTACATCAGTAGTATTATCAGCATTCTCAAAGTCAAAAATGTTCTCTATTTTAATCTCAATTGGTACTCTTAATCTGTTGAGGCTGGAAAAGCCCTATACCATGTTTCTACTGAGTTCTGAGGCTTGGTTTATTGGGGTTGTTCAAATATAAGCAACATAGTTCGTGAATGAGGTTGGTGTTGACAGATGACATTCCTTAATCTTCACGAATGGGACAGGGCATCTTACTCCTTCTTTTAGGTCAGGTGGTTATGAAGACACTGCCATTGCTCTGTTGCAGCTGTATCAAGAAGTGACAGTACGGACGCCACATTGAATCGTTGTCGTGGTCGCTTCAATCTATAATTGATGAGCTTTAAATCTAAGAAAATTTGATCTAAGCTGTGTGAAGTCACGAGTCACACCATTTTCGTTTTTTTCTCGTCCCTGTTTCCATGGAGTTACGAAAACCAAAATAAATCATTCGGGTTAATCCTGGGACTCAGACTAAAGAATAAATCTTTAGGGTTTAGATTTAAAATGTTTATTTCCTCAAAATTTGGGTCGAATGAAGTCAATTCAAAGAAAATAAACCATTTCTAAAATTTGACAAAATTCCTGGGACTGCTGAATGAAATCTGATTCCTAGAAAATGAAACCTCATTCTATTTCTGTAAATGAATATTAGGTAACATGAATCTTCTTCAAATTTATAGTAGAATATTCTGATGCTTTCAGTATTCAACTTCTTACCCTCATGAGACAAGTGAAGGAAAATTTTCCAAGATGTCTCAGTAGGAAAATATTTGAAATAGTATGTTGAATATTTATTTTCCTTCCAAAGCTATTTTCATTCCATGGGATTGTCTGAGTGTTGGAGGATTCTGATCATGCAAAATTATTCTTGAATGTGTGTTATTTTCATCTAACGTTACAATAAGGAAGAGATGCTATAAGGTTGATGATAAGACTCAATTCATAATATAGAAGGACTATTCGTTTTCACCATCAAAATTAAACATTGAATATTGACGAAATGCTTTTCTGCTCTGCCAATGTTCTAAAGGGATCCAAGCTACTATCTCCTAAGGAAATATGAAATGTTATCTTTGATATAAGAGATCATGATAATCATTCATTTGAAACATTCTGTGTGAAAATTGATGAATAATTGAATTATAAAAAATGAGGTATTCTACTTCTTCACACAGGACAATATATACTATAATATTGCCAATGGCCTGCACTACTATGTCAAATTTGAAGTGCTAATGGACAATGTCAACAATTTTGAGAAGCACAGATGTGCCTATCATTTTGCGTCATAGAGAATGCTGTGGCGTATAATTCAGCGCCATGGATAGCTGAAGATACGGTAGCCATGTTGATAATGCATGCCGCTTCAAAATTTGTTGAAATGTTGATGCAAACAGGTTTTGTTTTGCGCCTTATGATTTTGTCTCATTTATATGATCATATGATCAATGACATAAAGTGAATAGATGAGGTGTCAAATTTGATGCGAATGAATAAATGATTATGTTTTGAATTTCACATCATTCAAACGAAAAAAATGGAAAAGTTTTTGTAAGTATGTTTATGAAAATCATGATAGAAATTCGATGAAGTAAAGTCTAAAGTACATTGAATAAGCTCATTCTATTCACTGCATCATCATAGATAAACATGACTACTATTGCCATCTTCGTGAAATCTCCATAGAATAAAATTGGACAAACCTGATTACAAAATATTCAAATGAATATAAGCCGATAGTTATTCATTAAATAATATCAAATTCAAGAAATTATGGAATGAATTACTTTCACGTCCTTTTCACATCACAACCACAATAATTGTATTCTCTATTCTAATTGTTCGACGTCATTTATATTTAACTTATGGCTCCACAATGGTCTTAGCGACTTGTACAGTTAAGAAAGTTTTTTACAATCAAATGACATTCCTGGTAACCGACACGAGCGAAAATAAGAACAAGTAGTTTCAGTGCGTCGGCCGGTTTCATTCCCTCAAACCAACGAACTTCTCTTCCGTCTTCCTCAGTCATCGAGAACGATTTCTCTCCACATCGAACGCAATCTCGTATTACAAGAGTTTGTGCATGTCAACCATTCATAAACACGACCTCGAACATGTTCCAACTAATGAACAACGCAACAATTTAGCTAAAAACCTTTTGTTATCACGACTCGAATTAAAACCGACGAAACATCGATTAGCCTGATTCGTCCTCGGAATTCGTGCCGTCGTCGTCGTCGTCATCGTGAAAATATGAAAGATATCGATCACCTCTATTTCTAGTCCATTCTAGTCAGTTTTTGTTGTAGATATCTATATAAATATATTATACATGTAGATAGTTGGTAGGGGCGTCACGTCTCCAAGACGCTTCGCGACGCCAAGATTAGGGTTGATTTATTCTTCAGCAACTAAGAGACCCCTTGTAAATACCTTCCCTATGAGAGATAACACATCGCAACACGTCCACTAAGTTAGGGTTAGATTTAAGCTCTCTTTAACCTATTAGAACACCACCGTACTACACACTTGATGATGTAAATAAGTATTAAATAAGTTTAGAGCAAGGGTCTTCGTACCGGCAAAGTTGAAGCGTAGTTCGTTTTGTACGAAATGTTTCGTGTAACATGAACACGTCTTAACAGAACGAAAACTAAAACGGGGCCTGATAGATCGAGATTGCGCGAGAACGTGCGTTCGCTCCCCTTCTGTCTCGTCGATTTTCGATTTTCATTTCGTCGTCAGTACGAGGAATCTTGTCGTATTTACCCCGTCTGGATTTTAGCATTTTACTCTCCTATTTCATTTCGAACTTATCTCGTTCCGAAGGTACGAAGCGAAGTTTCGCGAACAACGAAGTATGCAAATAAACTAAGTATTATTATATACATATTTAGATTAAGGGTGGAATTAAGTGAGATTATTCGTAAAAGCGGCCGTCGGGTTCGCTCTTAGTCGCTGCTTCTAGTCCCGGTTCCAGAACCGAAAGCCCGATCTAAGTCTCTTTCCGAAACCGTACCTAACGTATTTTCGCGAGCTGTTCCGGAATTAATTCGAAAAGGGTGGAAGAACGCTTCATTTTTTTCCACCGGATTGTTTTAAATTCTTTCTAGTCCCATTTGTAGTCAATTATATTTTATTTCGGTTACATCGATGAGATTCATTAAAAAAATGTAACTAATCTAAATATCGATTTAAGATGTTTAGATTTTAACTATATTCGATGTGAAGTGTATTATAGATTGAAAATTTTATTGAGAAATCAACGAAACATATAATATAGTGTTGGCCAGTATTTTTGCAAGCGTACCTATTTAATAATATATAAATCTGAATATTTATTATAGAAAAAACAAACTGACGAGTCGTCGGTTTATTATATTATACTGAGAGATATTCGGTGCGAAGTCGAGTAAAATAGTATTATAACTTTAGGGCCAGTGCAATACCGGCCCATAGGCGGATGTAGGAGGGGGGGCGGACCCGGGAAATTTTCCCATTGCTGAAGTGAAGCCCTTTTTTCAGGTAACTGGAATTGTGCCCCCTTTCCAACTAAAAAAATCCTAGATCCGCCCTTGTACCGGCCCCTAGTGCTGAGCAAGGCGAGTGTATTCTAGTCGTAAGCCAGTTTTAGCCGGGCCAAAGTATGCTGAGTTCGGTTCGAAAACACACACTCAGAAAATCACTTCGGTATACATCTTCTATCGAAATATTTGAAACGAAATATCGCCGATCTCAGTAAAGTTCCCAAGTCCAATAGTTATTAGAGAACCGCAGGTATTCCGTAGTGAGTGAACCGTGTGGGGTAAAACGATAGACGTAGAAATTATTTATTTCAAATATACATATAGTTTCTAAAAATATTCGCTGGCAATAAATCTGGAGGAGAATACGAGCCCGTGACTTTCAAACGTCCCGGAATCGACGACCGGGAAATCTTCCGGAACCAAGCGGGAAATGCACGTTGACGCTGCTGAATCAGTGATTAATGTTCATGTGAGTTGCAGCTGCAACTTTATACCAAATCATCTTCAAGTAGGGTTAAACACCGAAATTATTAACTGAACAATAAGTCATTTACGAAGAAACAGGCTTAATTTGAGGGCGTCATAAAGGGAAAAGGGGATTATTAAAATGCTGGCTCATTCGGTATTGTCTTTGTCCCATTCTTTGTCAACTTTAGTTTGCCAATAAAAGCCTCAATATTCTCACGCTGCTAAAGTTCATGAGTGGATAAAACTGTCGGTGTTCGTGTTACAAGAACTCCCTTTGCTCGCTGCGACTATCGTGATGATTGTTCTATAACGATCCCGCTACGATAATCGTTTGGGTACTAATTCTTTATATTTTTGATGCATAGTATCAGAATCGTTTAGGATAATCGTTTTGATAGAACAATGCATCAACAATATAGACTTAGACAAATATCGTAGCAATAAAACTTTCATAGGTGAATTATTTTTGATTGATGATTGAATCAAAACCACTCATAACCGATTTTTGTTGGTTTATGGAAAATTCAGGATATTACACTTTGAATACAAATAAACCACCATGAAAAGGTTGAAAACTCCATTAAAATAAATGATGGTATGCACTTCTTTTGTTTCAATTTTTCAAAATTCTTTCTCATAATGAATGTTTTTAAAGCTGGAGTTTCCAATGAAAAATTATGACTAATTATAATGATAATTATGACTCGAAGTTTCTTCAATATTCTGCATCAATCCATTCCAATCAAATCCACCGGTGGAAGAGTTTCGCTTAACTTTCGCGAACAGCAATACATTTCATGTAGTTTTTGGAAACCACTCATGAAAAACATAAATAAAAAGTTCAATATTTGGAAGGTTGAAAGTTCTTGAAGTAATACGTTCATTCTTTTTCCATAAAAACTGTTGAAAACCCACGAAGTTCATTAGTATTGTAATTTGACTGGCTTCCTAATGATGTTGTCAATTGAATCACTTCTCGATGATTTCATATAGAAATCCGAATTTGAATCCAAAAAATGTTGATTAGCTTGTTATAGAGTAAACGCAATGAAAAAATCAGGATAAGCATGTGATGAGACTTTGAGAAAAGAAAAATGTTAAGTCATAGGATGTTCTTCAAAACTAACTGCCGAGTATAATTGTTATAAAACCTATGTTCGTCATAGATTTCAACCCCAATTCTTCAGCTTCATAGTTGCTATTTGAACCCTTCCTCGAAGATTTTTTTCAAAATTGACAGCCTGAAAATAAAATATTGGTTAAAACCTTAGTGATAGATACAAAAAGTTCAAATCACAATTTCTATTTTCCAATAATTTCAAGTTATGGCTTGGAATGTAGGTTCCATATGAGTGAACTTACTGAATTATTGAAAAGTACATAAGCCTAATTTAAATTTCCGCATAAATAACGAAATATGATCAAAATTGGATGAACGTTTGCCGAAACTATAGGAATATAAAGTTATGATCAAAATTCTTCTCGATTCAAGAAAGAAACTACTATTCTTCAATTTGTTTTTAATGTACTTTCTTTTCCTCTGCTTTATGGATAATCATGATGTTCGTTTCGAGGAGTTTTTAAGTTAATATTTTTAAGTCTCATCAAAATTTTAAAAATGCTAATGTTGAACCGATGTAATGATTACACGTTGTAGCGCAATGATTATCACTCTTTTCACAGCTAACAAAACCAATTTTCGGGATATTTTCCCAATTAACGACCTACTGTCAATTTCTTCTCTCGCTTTTTGCTATGTAGCTGGAAAAGTACCCACCGTCTTTGTCGCCGTTTGAAGCTTCTCTCGTTTGGTACCGATAATTTTATTATCTGACATACTAATTCATGTATTATTTGTTAACCGCATGGCGAATCCATTTCGTCATAATCGCACAATAGTATAAAATATAATTAGAAAAACCTTGGAAAAACATCGTGGCTTTGACAGAAAACATTGGACATTGAATTTCTTTCATACTCGAAATCGAATTCCATATTTTATGCTTTACAGAGTCAACTTCAGTTAAGTATGCAAGAAATGAAGCAAATTATCAATTCAACATTCGTATTTGATCATCGTTCTTCTTCTTTCCGTGGGAACATTGATGCCTTACAAGCACCTAATTTTTCCTTGTCAATCATATATAACGTATTGTCTTCAGAATGAATTTTACAATCAAAGATCGTACTGTAAACATTTCAGATCTTTCCTCTTACAACTTCCCAATATCTAGCTCACGAAAATTCAGTATTCCTTCATTCAAATTATAATTATTTTAATAAGTCCAGCTCACAACACTGTACCTAGGGAACCACATTTCGAATCACACAATACTTCATGGTTTTCTATAAAACTTAAACGAAGCAATGATTCATTCAACGCATATATCAAGTTTGTTCCAACTGGCGTTGTGAACCGTCTATATATTGTCAGGATTCTGCGCTGTTCATAAAAAGTACTTCATTTTATGAACAGCGCAGAATCGTGACGGTACAGAAATCGTTCAAAAGCATCAAATTTCTGACTCAAAACACGTTGACATGAAAACAATATGTGAACGAATAAGGATGGCGTAGATCATGTAATACGAAATTAAGCGTAGTTTGATTTCGAAATTAATGTAGGCAAAATGAACATGACATTGAATTGGAGATAAGCATGCATACTGTACACTTGAATCTTTTCATATCACTTTTGATAACGACAATAACTTTCTTCAAATATAAAGAAACATATTGGAAAATATGATATCATGGTACTGAAAAAATAATTTCACCTTCCCCAAACCAAATACATCATAATACGCATTATAGGGAGTTTATCTATCAATTGTTATCTAGAAAGTATTCGACAAAAGCATCAAATTTCACTAAAGACTTTTTAATTACATGAAAACAATATGTGAACGAAAAAGGACTTGAGATTATCCATTTATTCTGCAATTTGAGGTTGAACAAAAAAATCGCCCATAAACAGCGATTTTCTTGGTTCTTATTAAGAGGTGATCAAAAATATTTTGCGGCGCTATATGTTCCAACAAGATCAAAAACAAATCAGAATAAATGATTATGCTATTTTGCCACAGATCCTATTGATCATTTTCTTGGGCATTCACTATTGATCACATTAAAATGTAGAAAAAATATTTGCTTTCACTATTGCCAAATCAGATTATTTAAGGTGAAACAATTGAACACCCAAACAATATGTCTACTATGTCAAGATTCGTGCAGCTTCAACTGCAGCACTATATAATCTCTGTGCTTTGTGAATACTTTGATTTGAAAAAAAACATTATAAGATCAACAACTGCCTTTATTTACGCACATGTACACAGCATGCTGTGCGGTGTTGCCTAATGTTACGAAATATTCCCATAGTCCAAGAGGATCATTGGAAACTTTAAATAGAAAATTTTAGATCAACACGTTTATAATTCAACGTTCAGTGTGTTTTGTCGGTTTGTTATGAACACTGCTCAAAATTACTCTGAGTATGTGATACGGTTGTGAAAATTTGTTGTATTTATTCGTTTTATTCAATGAATGCTATTCATAAAAGAAGAATTTCCATTTCATCATCAGTTTGATGGAATATGGTATCTAATGAAAGTTATACTGTTGTTGTTGTCATTAAACGTTCTGAACATTTCTGACAAATTAAGCACCAATTACTGACGAAATTACCATCACGTTTCTGATGGAACGTTTATGTAAAATTATTTTACGGATATTGAATTGCTTCATTTCGCGCCACTTTCTTTAGTCTATTCTTAACATTCTCATCGCGACAATATTTTGAAAATTTATCGTTATGAAAAGGTGATTGATTCTTTTACCACATATAATCAATGTGATATTTTCTATCTCGTGAAATATCCTTTGAATTTCTCAAGTATTACTGTGTATGTGAATCTCTGTTATATAAATACTTGTTTCTTCTCCAAAATAAAAAGTTCTGAAAGAAAAAGGGTACCGGAATCAAAAAAATAAGAAACTTTTCTGTACAACAAAGAACTCCATGAGAAAAACATTGGCAATCAACATTTATTATCAAATGAATTCACTTGTCTTAAAATTTACCATAGGCAAAAATTTCAATTTCTTCAACTCAAATAATTGAAGGTGCAGATCATGATGAACAGAAAGAACTCCAAATCCCAAAGTGATATGTAAAAGCAAAACAAAATCACCATCCAGATGAACAAAAAAACAAAGTACGCATGACTTGAATTGTGAATGCGTACGAATTCGCATCGAGAATATTAAGCATCTTCATTTAGCACTGATCTGTACTTCAAAGGCTGTTAAATCGTCAAAAGTAGAGAACGCATGATTCCTTGAGCCACTCTTATAAACAATAGTGAAACGATCTAATGCATTTAAATGTGCTTATATTCCCAAAATTTACATGATCGGGAGGGACGCGATACGGCAAACACCGAGCAACAAGTCCACAAAACGATTCTCCCCGTACATCTCGTCCAATATTGGCATTCAATCTACGATTCTACGTCAACGTGCAATTCCCGTTTTAGCGAAATGTGATCAACGTACCTCAATTCGAGCTGGAAACGAAAAACAAATACGCGAACGTAATTTCGATTAAGAATGGTTGTCGTGCGCCAATTGATACTCAATTGTAAGCAATAATAACTCGTCAAGCAATACTTTTTGTAACTGTCTACATTTACCATCGATAATTCGAAAAGCAAATTAAACGTGAGTGTATCGGCGTAGGGGTGAGAGGGTCAAATGAGAGCCCCGTCGCTCGATTTCTGCCCCCGGAAGCCGGGTATTCAAAAGCAATAAGCACAGTAGAGAGAGAGGCGTGGTACGGGAAAAACCACCGCCCCCGGAAAATATAGCAATATTTAGATAACGAATATTTAAACAATCTAGTCTAAGGGATTAGAACATCGAAAGTATGATGCGTTCAACGCGCGGTCGATAACTCGATTCGATCGCAATCTGTCAATTGTTGATGGTCAATGCTGCAAGCGATGAAGCAAAAACAAAAGGATACCGTAATACCTGAAAAAAGCTCGTCGTTCATTCTCCAATACTTCAAATTACCCGCTTTAAATATCGACCATGCGCAAAGCGATCGCGGCCGTCGTCTCGTTACTTGCTTCGCGTGATTGGAAATGATACGACGCTGGAATAATTGATGCGATTTTGTTTGTCTTCGACGGGCATTTCTCGTTGTTATTCCAGAAAAATTGTGGGGTATTGTCGTGAAGGGAAACAGAGTCAATAGATGCGCAATTATTCATTACCGTCGGATCGATCGTTATCGCCGAAATAGTAATAGCAGTCTGCCTATATATAATAATATAGCAATATAGCGTCAGCAATAGTTTACACTATTACCAACTATTGTATTATGAAATTGTAATCGAGCAATACCCATGTATTGTGTAATTTATTGATAGCTGTAAGTAGGAAATTTTTCCAGGATGATCTCTGTATTTTCCATGGAGTTGAGAATTGTCCTGAGATGTGTATTATGTATAGATATGTTGAAGTATTAGAGCAATTTTTGACAACAGGCCAATTACAATTATGAGCAACGAAGTTGATATGCTTGTGTACAAAGAGCCAATAATCGATTATCGACTACGAATTTTTCAAAATCATTCGACAATTATTTTCAAAACGCCAAGTCGCTTCAGAATATTGTTATCGAATAAAAATTAAATGAACTAAATGACTAATTGATGTATAGCGGCCTGTAAGTTTTCAGTCCTGTGCTAATTGACCACTTTACATTATTAATATTCTCTGGAAATTTCGTTGAATTTATTTTTCTTGTGCGTCACTAAATAGTAAGTTTTGTATTATATTTTCATAATAAATAGCATAGAAAATTAGAATTTCGAGTATTAGTTCTTGTCCTATCCCACAATCGAACAAGAAGGTACGTATCGCACATTATATCACTTTTTTGATGAGGAACAATTCATTCCCAATAGTTTATTCTGTATAATAAAAACTGCAAACAGATTGTGAGCAATAAGAACTCATTAAGCAATGCTGTTTGTAAACGTTTAAATTTACTAGCAATTATTCGAATAGCAAATTAAACATGAGTGTATCGGCGTCACTCGATTTCTGCCCCAGGAAGCTGAAAGACGACTCGTTCCCAGTATTTTGTTCAATAAATATCTTACTCGATCGGTTATCGATACTTAATATCAAAATAAAAAATATTCCGACTTATTTCGGGAAGCAGTTATGATTTTGGATACATTATTGGTTTTCACATCACGCCTTTTTGAGGAACGCAATTGAAAGAACAGAATTAAAAAAATCTTCAACGCTCATTCATTTTTTCATATACGTATTTTAAGAGGTTATAACAGACCTCACTTGTTATCTTAGAACATCCTGCGAGACTTTAGAATTATGTAACGTCATCCTTTTGTCATCCGGTCTGACTGCATTTTTCTTACGTTATATTCGGGCAAAACACCTCTGCCCCCAAGCAATTTCGATTAGCCGAACCCCAATCTACAAGAAACATTGTAAAGAGAAAATTACGAACTATATTCGATATTTATTCAATAGTTATTGAAAAGGCGGTTTTCCACAAACAGCGTAAAGTCGAGTTAATAACGATGAAGCAGGCGCAAGAGCGAATATCGGTTCTTGAGGTACCGTTCCGATCTCGGCAGCGCTGCCCAACTGCCGCGACCCAGCTGCAATTGGGTTTACATGAATTGCGTTCCAATCTGCCGCGCGGCCAGATGACTGTAGTGCTGCCCGAAAAGCTCGGCTGCTCGAGGAGCGGTCTGGCAGCGCGACTCGTTATTATCGTTCAATTTCATGATGTTTCTCTTGCTCATATCATGAAATATTTTCATTGCGTATTAAAACAAAATCATTGGCCCTATGTTCGAAAATACTAACGTTTGGTAATCATTTGAAAATTGTGCCGTTTGTATTAAAAAACATTTTCTCAGCATCATGTATAAAATTTTTCATCAAGGTTTCATTACACAAATTCATTATTTTTCTCGCATGATTAAAGCCATTTCACAGGAATTTCGAAGAAGAATATTCGAAAAATGAACAATGGGAACGCTAGACTTCGTTTCGTATCTAATATATTTAAATATTCAAAATACTACTCGACACAACAAAACAACACGAACAAGAGACGCCGTTTTCGCGCCAAATGCGGAAAGTAAGTTATAGTAGCCGCAGCGCTGCCGTAAAGTTTCCGAATACCGATTGTGCGCAGCCACGGCAGCGACAGCACGTTGCGAATCCGAGTCGCGGCAGTTAAACAGCGCTGCCGAGATCGGAACGGTACCTTTAGCTCGTTCCAAACGAGTCTCTGGACTTCCCATATCTCACGGTCACGCGTTTGCTGGCGCGCGTCATGTTCGGATTTGACAATAAAGTATTATAACATTTGTCAGTGAAACAAAGATCGTATTATTTCTCTATTGAAAATACAAGTCTGGATGAATATTTCGTAACGAAATCAAGATAGATATAATAAAAAAAACACTGCTCCAGGATTTTTTCGAAGAAAAAAAATTATTCCAGAGGTAATCGCGTTAAAGGAATCAATGAAACAGAAGAAAATGTTGCCAGTATGCACACAAAACCAGTGAAAAAATTAATTTCTTCATTTTAAAAGGGATTTTTCAAATGAAAGCTTAAGAGAATCGATTCGCTTTTCTGGAATAATTGCATTATAACTTTTAATGAGGAAAATGAGCCCCCAAATGTCATGTTTCAGGCAAGAAGAGCCAATTAACGAAAATACCTTTTTTTCAAAAACTGTTATCATTTTAAGAAAACTTTTTTCCGATTTTTCTAAGAGTGATTTTTTTCGCATGTTTTGGAATATAGAATTTGTAAATATCAAGTATTTCCATCCAAAAATCGAATGATGAGAATAAAAACTAAAAAAAAAACAATTTTTACCTTTTTTTTCATTTTTGCTCAGAAACTAAACAACCGATTCTTATTATTAAAAACTTATCAAATTCGATTAGCGGAAAGAACTCCAGACAGAAAACTATAAATGAACTGCGAGATTTGGAGAATAAAACCTTGCGGGATGATTTTGAGATAGCAAATTGTTTTAATAGATACTTTTCAAGCGTTGGTGAAAACTTGGCACAGGCAATCCGTCAGCCCTTACAATCAGTGCTTAGAAAATCCTCAATCAAAATTCTATCTTTCTCTCACATATCACACCTGAGGAAAAAGAATAAAAATCAAGACTCTTCAAGATAGAAAAATCTCCAGGACTTGATGAAAGTACTTCAATTCCTCTTCATAAGGTAGTTAACCAGATTTCGGAACCTTTTTCTCATTTAAATAATAGGATTATTGTATTGGCTGAAGTTGCTTCATGTTTTAAAATCGGAATGGTAAAGCCAATATTCAAAAGGGTGACACACAAAATGTTTCACATTTTGTCACCAACCTATTACTTTGATTAGTACCTTTGCTAAAGTGTTTGAGAAAGCAATTAAAAACCGACTGGTGAAATTCCTTCACACATTCGATATAATCTCGAATTTGGATTCAGAAGGAACATAAGTACCGAGGATGCCATAAGATTTTCAACAGAACCTATGCTTTGGAAAACGACTTAAAATGTATAGCAGTGTTCTAGATTTAGCCAAGTCGTTTCACACTATTTAGCATAAAAAACTGCTAGAGACTTTAGGAGACCTTGGTATAAGAGGAAAGGCAGGTGACTTATTCACAAGTTATCTGAAAGACAGAGAAGGAGTTGTTCAAATAGATTCAACAATAAGTGAGAAGAAAATTATGAGATAGGGTTATGGTGTTTCACAAGGAACGGTTCTGGGCCCTGTTCTTTTTATCATGTATTTAAATGACATATTCTCAGTTAGTAGACTTTCGCTGATGATACAGTTCTGGTGAATGAGGGTGATAGCTGGTCAAACTTGAAGATAAAAATTCAAAAGGATTTTATACACCTTATATATGCATTGAATGAAAAAATCTTAACTGTGAATTTTTACCTGCCTTTTACCTGCTACGCGTCTGGTATACCAGACTATGATACTATAATATTTGATGTAGATGGAAACACAGTTCTTATTAAGTAAGAACAAGACATTAGATATTTGAAGATAATTTATTATTCACTGGTGGAATGTAGGCTGACTTATGGCATAACTTGTTAGGGGCAGCATCAGAAAAGGTAGAAACTTGACAACGAAAATTTTTGAAAATTATCCTACAGAAAGATATAATGTCTCCTGCAGGATTGTTGTACGAGGAAGCAAAGATATTAGACATAAGGCCGTTGTTTTCTACAGATGTGCTGTGGAAATGTTCAAATCTATAGGGTGAGTGTTATGTTTGAGACATACAAATTACTCGAAGAAGACGCAATATTTGAGACAAAAATTGTGAGGTTTCAAGGGGGAAATTAGATGACGACATTGAATTTGACCTCGAACCCCGTTTTCAAGGATCAATGAAGGTCAACTTAGATTTTTCAAATGGTAATCCCTATTTTTTTACGGCTTCGTAATCTGCGTGTGAAGAGTTACGATTTTTCTATTGGAAAAGTTTTTTTGAAAATGTCTAGTTTTCTCGGTAGAGGGCGCCAGATTTTAGGAAGGTTTATCCTTGAATTTGTTTGTAGGGAGTTATACTTGCCCCGAGTACACTTCGCTCTCATTCTAAATGAACAGCAATCAATAGATTGTAAAGTTCGGGATTTTTTCGAAAGATTCTCATTATGTCCCTTTGAACTTCCACACATTGCATTGATAACAAAGCGTTTTTCAAGAGAATTTTGAGATGGCATTTGTTTATGGAGAGTTTACGAGGCAAGTATAAGTCCCCCAAACAAATTCAAGAACAAATATTTCTAAAATCTTGCGTCCTCTACCAGAAAAACTAGACACTTTTAAACAAAATCTTCTATAAAAAAAAAACTTTTCAAGCAGATTGCGAATCCGTAGAGAAAAATAGGGGTTCCCATTTGAAAAATCTCAGTTGACCTTAATTTGACTTTGAAAACGAGGTTCAAGGTCAAATTCAAGCTTGTCATCTCAGTTCCCCCTTGAAAACTTACAATTTTTGGTTCAAACATTTTCTCCGATATTGCGTCCTTTTCGAGTAATTTGCATGTCTCAAGTCAAAACACTCACCCTGTAGAGGAGAATTAAATCATATTGACCATCACTATGAAATCAGACTGAGAGCAGACAAGATGTCGAGGACTGGTCGCCTGGTCGGTCGACTAAATTCATCACTCAGCAGTCATATGGGCACTGGTCGGGTCGGATATTTAAATCTATGCCAGTGACGTCTTTAAAAATATTTTTTGAAAAGGCTAAAAAACACATATTAGCACCACCAAGGGAAAGTGACATAATGTCTGGGAGTGGATGATTCGGTTATGGTTAGTGACGAAATTGCGCTCCAAAATTACGTTATTTGCGGAACGACACATTTCTAGTATATGGAGATACTTATGCGTATGCTTCTATCCGTTCAATTTTGTGTTCAGCTCTAATATTCTTTGGTAATGTCGAATCAGTTTTCAATCACCTGAACTGCGAACCAGCCGTAGAGCTGACATCATTTATTGCACGGACAAGCTGCATACAGGGATCCAAGCAACAAACTACAAAATCCCTTGATGTCTTGCCGTTCAACAACCCCCCTTATACATCAACTTGTTGCGTGTTGTTGACGGTTATTATTATCGATATTCTATTTTCAACGATGTGATTTGGCTGAATTACATGAATAATGTTTCTAGAATAGTCCGTTAATATTTCACAAATTGCACAAAATAAATAATTCAATAAAATACACGTTCAGAATAAAGCACATCCCAAAAAAGTTTCAATTCATAATTTGATTGATAAACTGAAACGTATCAAAATGATGAAGAATAAAGGGTGTCACGGAGAATAGAGTACGAGGTGCACCGGACAGCTGTTGCGAGGGGTGGACACGCGTGCTAAATAACCAGATGGCAAATTAAATAATCAAACAGTATCCGGAACGAACAAACGCTACGTTGAACAGTGGCAGCTACCCTTACACGCGTTGGATGACCTACATTCCTCATTGGCATCATCCTGCGTCAAGGTGGCCACATAGCTGTGATTGCACTTTCGTTTCTTACAACCGAGAAAACGGTCAAGGTTGATTAGTTAACTGGACTTTTTCTGACTTGATATTCACACGTCGCACGCCACTGGGCGGTTCGTTAACGCGTTCGCGAATTAACATTTCCATAAATCATTCGGAATTTCCATCGCGTAGTTTCGCCGGGTTGAGTTCGTGCAAATTTAGATGAAAATTCCGTGCGACATAACGGCAATACGCGAAAAACTGTAGCCGGTTTGCGAGTTAATCTGAACGCGGCGCGACCGGACAATACGTTCTCATCTTGTCAAAAAAAATCAACGACGATTTCCATAAATTTCCTAGACGGTCAAAGCAGCCGGCGGTGATGTACGACGTGATTCATCCCCCGAATGAATTACGACCTGTTGTTATATTTACTGTCGCGCAGAATGAAAAAAATCACGATTGTGATATATCGCGCGCCATAGTTTTCAATTAAGCCATCGCATTATTCCTGTGACGAATGGCTGGACGTATAAATTGATGTCAAGTCAAATGGAGGTAATCAGTAACCGCGTATACGCCATGAATAATCTCTTCGATAATTATACCAAATTACGTCGATCGGAACATCAGCTCGATCATTCGGCAGAAAATTGTCCGATCATGAATTACGAATTTCTTCGATTTGATTCGTCCACGATCTTGTCATTTAACATTCAACAACAAAGTGATGTTGAAGGATAAAACAAAATACCTCCAGTTTGGTCTTGTAGTCTTATAATGAAAAATTCTGTTTCATAACTCTTGTGGAATAATATTCAGGGGTTACTTTTTGTTTACATTGAGGTTTTTGTATAACAGACACGTTGTGGAGATGGCAAGGATCCGAGGATATCAAATCTGCTTCCTAATTGCTTGTTTATCTACGTTTTCAATCGCAGCCTTAACTTCATGAATCATTGGAGCAAATAAAAGCAATAACTTCATCTTGTTCATACATTGAGAATCTATTTTTCTTCACCAAACATTTCATTATTGACACTTCATTAATGTATTGTTATTGTCTGTAACAAACAAGTTGAAACTTTCTGTACAGAAATTGTCCACTCGTAGCATATGCTCGTCAACTCAATAACATGATGACTTCCGCTCAGGATTTGCGACTTCTCTAAGAAATTAATCAAGTCGATTCGAATATCAGTCTTCTTCGAATAAGTTTTGAAGAGCTGGTTTATTGCATCCAAGTGTTCGTCAATTCTGGTTCTCAATGATAATAATAATTATAATATTTTTATTCCCTTCAGAAACGACATTGTGTATATGAAAAGTCATCAAAAGAAGATTCAAATAATCAACGGTTCATCCATGCACTCCTTTATAGAATAGAAGCCATTTACTAAGAGAAGAGTCTTCACTGCTCTTTTAAACACTTTTGGCTGCAGTGATTTTACAGATGATGGCAAATGGTTGAACAGCCGGATACTTTGGTATAAAGGAGAACATTCGAATTTACAAGTTCTATGCTTAGGCAATAACAGAATTTCTTGTTGTATAATTATGATGACTCGATAATTTCAACCATTCCCTCTCATTTTCCTTAGCATACAACAAACATTTAAAAATGTATATACATAGTGCAGTCAAAATTTTGTTTTCAACAAATAGTAATCTACAGGACTGTCGCGGGTTGAGGTTGAAAATTGCCCGTAAAATCCTCTTCTGCGCAACAAGTATTCTGGAGAAATCCGAGCTATTTCCCCACAACAAGATATTGTACGATAAGTGGCTGTATACTAGGTCATAATAAAGATTCATCACACCCGTACCAGGTAAATGATTCTTAACTCTAGAGATTGCAAAGAATGAGCGGTTTAATCTCCTACACAATACATCTATATGTGCCGTCCATTTTAAATTAGAGTCCACATATATACCAAGAAACTTAGCCCTCTCAGCCGTTGTAATAATACCGCCACCATAATTCACACTGAAAGCACCAACCTCCTTTTTCTTCAGATAGAAACAAACAAATACACTTTTTTCAACATTAACCATCAAATTATTTGATCGGCACAAGTTACAAATTCTTCCACAAGGCACTCACATGCTTCCTGGAGTTCCCCTAGACTCTTACCAGAGACAACAACCGAAGCATCATCAGCGAAAAAGGTTAACAAGGAACTGGTAAACTACCCAGGCAAATTATTGATAAACAATGTAAATAAAAGGGGTCCCAGCACGGAGCCCTGAGGAACTCCTAGACCGATATTTTGTTCTTCTCTGTAGTTTTTCCTATTCCGACCGACATTGACCGTCCATTAAGGTGACTTTGCAGCTAATTAAGGAATACACCACTAAAACCTAAATTGTAGCATTTCACCAAAATAAACTCAAAGGAAACCCGTCACAAACAGATTTTGATCCAAGCACTCATAAACTGATTCAAAGAATTTAACAGTAACTGATTGAGTTGAGAAGCCACCCCTAAAACCATGTTGAGCAGCATTAATTATGTTAAACCTATTGAGGTATCTTGTCATTCTAGAAAGAACTATTTTTTCAAGTAACTTCGAGGATACACTTAGGATTGATATCGGACGATAATTAGTAATTTTATCTAGGTTGCCATTTTTAAATATCGGGGTCACTGTGGACCTTTTTAGAACATCGGGAAACTTTCCAGCTGTAATGGAAAAATTGATAAGATATGCAAAGTGCTCACTAATACTTGTGCTCAATGTCTTGAGCACTTTAACAGATATTGAATCAACACCAACACTTCCTTTATTTTTTAGAGCCACTATCGTTTCCTCAACCTTTGTTTTAGTAACAGAATTAAAAAAGAAGTCAATACCTACAATAGGCGTCAATGTACAGGATCTAGATAGATTATCACCATAACATGATCTCAACTTGGTCTCAGCTCAGGCAAAGAAAGTTTATTATACAGGGCAACTAGAGCAAGCAGAAAACAAACAAAAAAAAGGATGGGAAATCATAAATATGCATAAATCATCAAAAAAAGACAATGATATTCAAATAAATCCAGAGATTTTCAGTAGATTTTTGATGGAGATTTTTGAGGTTGAAAAACACCCGAATAACGTAGGGGACTTCAGGGAAAAGCTGAAGAATGTGAAAATCAGAAATTCTACTTCTTTATTTCTAAAACCGACAACAGCGCAGGATATTATAGAAATTACATCTTCCTTAAAAAACAAGTCATCTGTTGATGCACATGGGCTATCAATGAAAATTATTAAACAAATTGTATCTGCCATCGCCGAACCGTTATCGTCGGTAATCAACAGGTGTTTCTCTGAAGGTATATTCCCAGATTCACAAAAAATAGGAAGAGTAATCCCAGTTTATAAGAAATCAGGATGAAAGAGGTCGGCCACAAGCTACAGACCTATATCAATCCTACCATCAATTTCGAAAATTATGGAAACAATTTTGAAAAACCAATTGATTAGGTATCTGAAGGCAAACAGTCTTTTAGTAAGCGAGCAGCATGGATTCCGAGGCAAAAAGTCAACAATCGCGGCTCTGGTACAGGTGTTTGATCAGCTGACAAGGGCTATCGATGGAGGTAAAGAGGTGTTAGTACACTATGTGACATGTCGAGGGCATTCGATATGGTAGTGCATTCTATTTTACTTGATAAATTAGAATATTACGGCATTCGAGGAGTAACCCTTAAATTGTTTGGTTCTTACCTAACCGACAGAAAACAATATATTGACTGTACTGGGTGTAGATCAATTGTAAAAAAAGTAAAAAAGGGGGTACCTCAAGGATCGATTTTGGGGCCAGTCCTATTTCTAGTGTATGTTAATGACTTGCCCAAGAGTGTCACATGTGATGGTATATGTAGCTATGCGGATGACACTTCACTGGTGAATTTTAGTGATTATAATGTGCAATATAGAACAGAAATGTCATTAAATGAAGCAGAGGAATGGTTTTCAAAAAATGGCCCTTTTTTAAATCGGAGAAAGACTGTTATATTAAGCATGGACACAAAAGTAAAAAAAGAGGATGTAAGGAGTGCTAAATTCTTGGGTATTTTGGTACAACAAAATTTTAGATTCAGCAGCCAGGTCGAGGCACTTTTGAAGAAGCTTAGTTCTGCTTTATTTTTAATAAAACGGCTAAAGGGGATTACTAATGAAAATATGTTCCGTAGTCGAATGATATATGGACTTATAATTTGGGGAGATACTCCATATTGCAAAGAAGTATTCCTGAAACAAAAAAAAGTATTGAGAGTAATAGCAGATGCAAGTAGTACATCATTATGTAGAGAATGTTTTTTAAAATACAATATACCTACCTTGTTCTCCGAATACATCTACACCTGTTGTATATTTGTTCATGAAAATAAGGAAAGGTACATCACAAATGGAGAACATCATTTGTACTTAACGCGGAACCGAGAATCATTGGAGATTCCGTATCAGAGATTAGAAGTATCAAGAAAGGGCTTCAACTACTGGGGTATAAGGTTCTACAATCACTTACCAACATATATTAGAACAGCAGGTAATTTTAAGAGAACCCTCTACGATTTCCTGGTTGCTGGCATCTATTACACTATAGGGGAATTTCTGTCTGTCTCTTGACTGTAGTTTTAACTACCGTTTTATTTTCTTCTAACTAAATATTGTTAGCATTTTATCTCTTTTAATTTGTTGTCTGTTTATTTGTTAATTGGGATATGTTTTATATATTTATATATTTAAATATTTTCATAAACGTTTACATATCTTTCTATGTTATGTTGACTATTAAGTATTACCAAATATATATGATTATAACTTGTTTTGTAATGCTTTGTGAATAAAATTGATTGATTGATTGATAAAAAGAAAGCTTTAAAGGAATAATCTGTGGCAAAAATTTCAGCTGCTTTCTTGGGACTGTTATATACGACGCTTTGCAACTTCAAGATCATATTGTGCCGACCACCACACGTTCGGTCAGTAAGATCATGGACAATAATTCAGACAGTTTTATTAATGTTCTGAGAGCAATCCACTTCAACGAGCTCATTATATTGACTCCTATTATGAGCTCCAGTTTTTTGTTGACATTTGAGAAACCTTTACTTTTGGCAGTAGATTATGCTCCAATATCGAAATTCGGGAAATATTCAATCACCTATTTTTATTTTTTCATTGCAATCGTTCTGATATAAAAATTTTGCATTAAACCCTCCCCTACTGTAAAATGAGTCAAATAACGAAAAATCACTTTCTAGAAAAAGTTCATTTTTAACAAGGAAATAAAATTTCATAAGAGATTAAAATCTGATCATAATAGTTTCTATAAGCACGTCTTCTCTCAAGTAACTGTACAACACGTCTGGGCATTCCGCGAATCAGTTTATTAATAACATTTTCAATCAAATTGTTCCATTCCTCCTGAAGGGTTATACTCAATTCCTGAAAAGTTGCCGGTGGGTTTGCGCGGCTGGATATTACTCTGCCTACATGATCCCATACGTGCCCGATGAGATTCATGTCCTGTGAGTGAGCAGGCCAATTCAGTCTTCGGATATTTCCTTCGTCGAACACGTTTTGCACCCTTCAGATGCGATGTGGTGTGGCATTGTCATCTTGAATAATGAATTTTGCTCCCAATTCGTGGCGCAGAGGCAGCATGATTGGCTGAATTATGTTTTCAACGTATATTGCTCCAGTCATATTTCGTTCATCCATAATAAGTGCTGTACGGCGACCAAACATTATACCCCCTAGCACATAATGAGGCACCTTGAAATGGCACAACTTCTCGGGCAAAAGTGAGTCGTTCTAGTCTTCCTGGACCCCTCCAAACACTTTCTCCATCCAATCCAAAGCGCGACTTATCCGACAAAAGGACATTGCAAAGCCAGCCCTGCTGCTCTTGAGCCCACTGCTGACGAGCAGGTAATAACCGTGGTACTCTCAAAGGTCTTCGTGACCTTAGATTTGAGACTCCTCAGATCCTCAAAAAAATTAGCCACGCGATGGTCTTTCCTTGTGGATGTAATCCTGGGACGACCAGACACAGGCCTCCTCGCGACGTCGCCAGTTTTTTCAAAGAGTGAAACTATGCGCCTTGTCGAAGTACACGGAATATTCAAAAGTTCGGCCATTTGGTGTTTAGATAAACCCTCCTGATGTAGGGCCACTACTCTTGCCCGATCAAACTGGTAAATTGCATTACCCCGCATTCCTCACAAATATTATTCGATTTAGCAGCACGCGTTGTTGACCCAAAACTAACGAATTTCACGAACACCTGCATTATTTCGGACAAGAACCATTTTTTGCTGGGCAGTTGTTTTCTTTGATGTGATAATAGTGTGAAGATTCCATACATAGAAACTTGCCATCACACATGCAGCAAATTCGAAATTAATAAGAGGGGCCAAGACATTGGCTGATGTGTGCATATGGTTGTTCATACCACAAAGCAGTTATTATTCCATCTTATTGACATTAACGTTAGTCTAGAGTTTTTCTTTTTCACTCTGACCTCCTCTTTGGGGTGGTGCGTTTTTGTTGATAGTTATTATTGTCTCTTATAATATTGTTTCATTTCGGGATCTCACATTTCAAATATCCGGTGCCAATTGCGTCGATATGTCGATGGATTATAATGTAAAACATCATTTTACTTCCCGCATTTTACATTACCTCCTTTGGAAAGTATAGCACTCTTTCCTCAACAAAGGGAAGGAGATTGTTATTTTCTGATAACATCGTATGATGAATATTAATTGTGATATCATCCAAATTTGGCTAAGCACGTGTCTGATGATGAACATTATCTGACGATACCGTGACAATTGCAGATCGTGATGAAGTTGCTACAATAATTTCAGCACTGCTCAAACTGGTTTGAGGATTTGAATAAACAGCGTTGTTGCAACACTCTTGTTGCAAAGTATACATATCATCTCTATATCACTAGTTTCATTGAAGTTGTGCAAAAATTTGCTCTTGACCTTGTTAATGCAAGTAGAGGTTTTCACTCTTTTTTTTACACCTTTTGATGAAATGAAATATATAAGCAGTGATCCACCGAATTTTTCGAACTCGGCAATAGATTCAAAATGATTTGTGAACCAATATGTATATATATGTATAATGTATATAATGTTTCGGGTGAGATTTGAAATTGTTCATGCGAATCGTCCGGGCCTTGACGCATAACTCACTACCTAAAAGTTGGCTACGAACTTGAAACACAATCAGCCAAGTTCCAAGTTATTTCCGGAACCACTACCTCCATATGTGGTACTCTATTTGCCACAAAGGGTTTCCACCTGTGCGGTGACGGTCTTATCCAAATTAGTGCTATTTGAGAATCAGACCAAGCGAGAGTCTGATCAATTGATAAATTGCCAGAAAAGGATTCTTTTACGAAATGAAGGAAATCTAAAAGCAAATATGCGGAAGTTCCAGTGAAGGGATCGAAGGAAAACGAAGACAAGCTAGTCGCGACCTATCCGTAACAAGATATCCTCCATCTGACGCAACAAATCTAAAATAAACACAACATTCATAATGGACAGAACAAGCGTCCGAAAACCGTTGAGTCTAACCGGCCATTGAATTTTAGAAAGTTCCAGAAGTTCGGATCAAAATTGATTACAAGTTTGTGCTGAAGACTTCCGAGGGAAGTCATTCCAGTCTAATTTCAAAAGCCTGAGCTTTTGCATGATACTGTTGGCGAGTTGTATGTGGATTGCAATAGACCCAATGGATCGAAGATTTCGAATATTCACGGTAAAATACTTGGTAAATTTTTGTTTCGAAGGAGTATGAAAATACGGAAAAATGTTGGTAACAAGGTTCCATCGAAGACCAAGAATTTTGAAAAATTTGGGTTCTTGTTCATCGAAATGAAAATGTGGCATTTGAGTTGTTGGAACCTTAAACTGTTTTTAACAACTCTAAACGATTGCTTGCCCATTTTTCTAACTCGAAATATGCCTTCAATGTGCTCAGATTGTAATTCAAATGCGGCTTTAAGAGAGCCTGTCTTACAAACACAATTGTCTATGCAAATCGAATTTTGAAGTATTTTAGAAACCTAGGGATAATTTACTTTTTCTTGTGTGGCTAAACATTGAAGTGTTCCTAAAGCTAGACAGGTAAGGAGCAGATTTGACACCAAAACATACGCGCTTAATAGTGTATTCCTTAGTCTCTTCATTCCTAGAAAATCGTCATAAAAATCTTTGAAAGTTCATATGAGTAGTTGCAATAAAATCTTAGAAAACTTCTGCTCAATATCGCAAACAAACTCGGTTTTTTGTGTTCTAAAAGTCAGGAGTATTTTGCGAAGATCATTCAAACTCATACCTAAAGAACCACGCGCATGGCTCAAAGACAACTATAATTTTGTCCGCTAATCCTGAGTGTCCTAAGCGCATGCGCCGATATGAAGTACCTTTGGTATATATTTCAGTGCTACACTCTTCCACCTATTTGAGGTTGAGCGCATTTTCTTAGAGTTTAGTGGCCTTCTTTGTTTGGAATCACTTCCTGGCGTTTCGCTGGCGAGAGTGGCAAAGTGCTTCAGAGGTTTCGATATTTTCGGTACACTCTGCAGACTTACTGGAAATATTCAGAAACACTGAAAGTATTTTGAAATAACTGTGGCAGAAAGGAGTGTAGATTATATCGCCGGAACACTTAACAAACACGAGGGTGCAACGTACGTTATAATTCATGTATTATCTTTATGCATGAGTATGTGCGATTTGTATTTATTAAATATTTAATAATTATCGATGTTCTTTATATAAATACATATTTGAGAACAAGACATAAAACTAGAGATTTAATCCAATATGAATTATCAAGCGCGTCCCCGTAAAATATACAATTTCTAACCTAACCAAAAATTAATTTCTTTTTCGATGTCTATGAATTTCTCCAGGTTATTATGATTTATTTTATGAATAAGTTTCAATATTAATAATTCAAGTCAATAATTCGATAATATTATCTGAAGAACTAACAATATTTCTTCATCATAATAATGTTTTTATAAAATTTTCTTTCGAGTAACCAATTAAATTCAAATAATTTTCATGTACTATTTATTGTTGTACGTAAAATATTTAGTGACATAATTATCTTTCTTTCATCAATTTGTTAATTCACCCTTTCATATAGTATTAATTTTTTTCAGTCGAATAAACTCTTTTTGTATGTTTAGACAATCGTACTTAAAGAGTAAAATCCAGTCGTGCGTCTGAGCTGACATACAATTTTCTTTTTTTTCTAATTACATGTTAAAAACATTTGAATTCTAATGTAAACCTTTTAAGGAATAAAGTCCAGTTGAGCGCGGAGCTGACAAACACAATTTTTTTACTTCAAATAATGAAAGTTTCATTGAGTACAGTGCTCTTGATCCCAAAACCTTAAACGCAATTTGTATAATAATCATCAGGAGTCTCAAATTTTCTCATAAAATTATCCCTAATACAACGTATGTGTTGAAATTCTTTGTAGACAAGTTAGTTTTGAAGCGACTTCCCCCTTCTCTCAAAACAGATACATTGGCTCTGAATTTTTCACTCATGTAAAAAGTTTCTTTTAAGAGGAATAAAATTGTCGATATTTCTGAGCGGATCGGAAAGTGCATTGACCAGCAAAAACTGCAGTCCGAAGCAAAAGATTATACTGCAAAAACTTTCAGTCGTCAAAATAATCACAATGCAAACAAACATTACTATACAATGGGTAAGTATGGCAACAATTGAATATTGCGGCGAAAAAGGATACGTCGTGTCCATTCCGTAATATTATAGAAAGAATTATTAAATCTGCGTTTTCAATTATAGTTGTTGTAATTCTCAATTTGAGTACCGCCTGTTTATGTGTGATTTCTAGTTTTATTAGCTTATGCTCAGAAAAAAATATTTCGTAAAATATTTGACTGAATTTCACCCGTGCATAAAAATGGCCGGACAATTTCATATTCAAGCCTGTTAGTTCATAAAAATTACGCACTTTCATTTTAAAAATTTCGTGAAAGAGTACCAATCCGAAGAATAAGCTCTTTTTCACTAGTAACGCTACAAGAGCATCGAAAATAACCGAAAATTTTTCCGAGTCATGAGACGTAATCTGTAAAAACCAACGGTGGCTAAGACCGAGCGGTTTTCTGAAGGATTACGTCGAATGACGAGCAAAAAATATTCTTTATTTTCGATTGCTCGAATGGTATCTGATGGAATTATAAAATGAATGCACCAAGTGTAACGAATTGTTATTTTCATTCTGTTTGTATATTTTGACGTTTGTGGATACAAACAAATATATACTTCTGTGACAGATATTAAATAATTTTCACATTCATATCGTTATTTCTGTGTTCGTTAGTTCAATCGACCAACCGAAACATCAAAGTGATTATATCAAGTCGTCGAGGAGTATATTCATTCATCTATACATATACGGTTGCTAAGGAAAATGCTGGATTGCTATTGATCCAATTTATCAGGACTTGTATAATCACTAGTAATAGTAATACCACGAGAGTACACACAAAATCAAAATAACAATTCATTACTCTTGAGGCATTCATTGTATAATCCCATCAAATATCACTCGAGCGATCAAAAATCAAGAATATTTTTCGCTCGTCACACAACGTAATCCTTTTCGTAGATTACGTCTCGTGACTCGGAAAAATATTTGGTTATTTTCGATTGCTCAAATTGTATTTGATGGGATTATACACTGAATGCATCAAGTATAATGAATTGTTATTTTGATTCTGTATGTATATTATGAGGTTTGTCATTACAAACAAATATACATTTCTATGACAGATATTGAATAACGTTCACATTGATATCGTTTGTTCTGTGTTCGTTAGTTCAATCGACCCGTCCAAACCCCAAGGTGATCACGCGGTCAAGGAGTATATTCATTTATCTATACGCGGTTGCTAAGGAAAATGCTCGATTGCTGTTGGTCCGATTTATCAAGAACAAAAATTTTTTTCAGATAACACGATTTCTTACAAAATTATCGGTACTTTGTATGCATTTGTGCATTCATCACTGATAAAATACCTTCGCAACAATTGGTTCATTGTGCAACTAGTCTTTTCCGTCCGTTATATATGAATTTATATGGACAGTTTACTATCGGTCGTGTTATTATTTATTCGACGATATCGGGTATTCGACCAATAATTAAAAATGGCTTTTCTTTTATAAAAACTATATTTCGTTCGAAATTCGACAATGACAACTAGAAAAAACAATTCAAACAAGTCCAATTCTACTTTTGTCGCATTTCAGAAGAAAACTAGAGATGTTGCTGAGATTATTTATGTCCGTCTTCTTATTCATTGTTTGATGTTGATCTATGTGACACATCTTGAGGAAAAGTCTCTTTATATATTCGTCTTCTTTTTCTAGGATCATCTTCAAATGTCATGGCATGACCAGTCCTACGAACATGTTCACCTAACGCACACCTTTCTGGTCTCAGCCTTGCGTCGCTCTTATGCAAAGCTAAACGTTTCTTTAATGCTTGGGAAGTTTGACCAATATAACTTAATAAACAATGTTGACAGTCAATTTTATACACTGTATTCTTCAATTTAATTTTCGAAAAAACATCTTTTTGTTGATGGAATAAAGGTTTTAATGTGACTAAATTTGTAAGTCACGGCGGGACCGGGAATCGAACCCGACCTCCAGCTTTACGCGCTATTGCTCTACCATTAAGCTACCCCGACTATGACTTATTTTTTCAATTTTTCCGGCTAACTTGTTAACTTTGATAATCTTGGACTTCATCACAGAAAGCCATGCAAGAGAATCAATTTAACTGAAACGCCGGCTCTGCGTAATCCAACGCTAATCGTGAATTGATGTTAGAAGGTGTTATTTCTCACCAACCCGGTGATAGGGTATAATTTTGAAAATCCTCTGAAAAGTAAGTCACGGCGGGACCGGGAATCGAACCCGGACCTCCAGCTTTACGCGCTATTGCTCTACCATTAAGCTACCCCGACTATGACTTATTTTTTTTTTTTTTTTCCGGCTAACTTGTTAACTTTGATAATCTTGGACTTCATCACAGAAAGCCATGCAAGAGAATCAATTTAACTGAAACGCCGGCTCTGCGTAATCCAACGCTAATCGTGAATTGATGTTAGAAGGTGTTATTCTCACCAACCCGGTGATAGGGTATAATTTTGAAAATCCTCTGAAAAGTAAGTCACGGCGGGACCGGGAATCGAACCCGGACCTCCAGCTTTACGCGCTATTGCTCTACCATTAAGCTACCCTGACTATGACTTATTTTTCAATTTTTTCCGGCTAACTTGTTAACTTTGATAATCTTGGACTTCATCACAGAAAGCCATGCAAGAGAATCAATTTAACTGAAACGCCGGCTCTGCGTAATCCAACGCTAATCGTGAATTGATGTTAGAAGGTGTTATTTCTCACCAACTCGGTGATAGGTATAATTTTGAAAATCCTCTGAAAAGTAAGTCACGGCGGGACCGGGAATCGAACCCGGACCTCCAGCTTTACGCGCTATTGCTCTACCATTAAGCTACCCCGACTATGACTTATTTTTCAATTTTTTTTCCAGCTAACTTGTTAACTTTGATAATCTTGGACTTCATCACAGAAAGCCATGCAGAGAATCAATTTAACTGAAACGCCGGCTCTGCGTAATCCAACGCTAATCGTGAATTGATGTTAGAAGGTGTTATTTCTCACCAACCCGGTGATAGGGTATAATTTTGAAAATCCTCTGAAAAGTAAGTCACGGCGGGACCGGGAATCGAAGCCCGGACCTCAGCTTTGCGCGCTATTGCTCTACCATTAAGCTACCCCGACTATGACTTATTTTTCAATTTTTTCCGGCTCAAACTTTGTTAACTTTGATAATCTTGGACTTCATCACAGAAAGCCATGCAAGAGAATCAATTTAACTGAAACGTTGGCTCTGCGTAATCAACGCTAATCGTGAATTGATGTTAGAAGGTGTTATTTCTCCCGGTCCCGCCGTGACTTACTTTTTCAGAGGATTTTCAAAATTATACCCTATCACCGGGTTGGGAGAATAACACCTTCTAACATCAATTCACGATTAGCGTTGATTACAGAGCCGGCGTTTCAGTTAAATTGATTCTCTTGCATGGCTTTGTGATGAAGTCCAAGATTATCAAAAGTTAACAAGTTAGCTTGAAAAAAATTGAAAATAAGTCATAGTCGGGGGTAGCTTAATGGTGCAGAGCAATAACGCAAGCTGAGGTCCGTCTGATTCATGGTCCCCTGACTTACTTTTCAGAGATTTTCAAAATTATACTCCTATCACCGGGATAGAAATAACACCTTAACATCGATTCACGATTAGCGTTGGATTACGCAAAGCCGGCGTTTCATTAAATTGATTCTCTTGCATGGCGTTTCTGTGATGAAGTCCAAGATTATCAAAGTTAACAAGTAGCTGAAAAAATTAAAAATAAGTCATAGTCGGGGTAGCTCAATGGTAGAGCAATAGCGCGTAAAGCTGGAGGTCGGGTTCGATTCGGTCCCGCCGTGACTTACTTTTCAGAGGATTTTCAAAATTATACCTATCATTGGGTTGGTGAGAAATAACATTTCTAACAATTATCTTTCTTTCATCAATTTGTTAATTCACCCTTTCATATAGTATTAATTTTTTTCAGTCGAATAAACTCTCTCTGTATCTTTAGACAATCGTACTTAAGGAATAAACTCCAGTCGTGCGTCTGAGCTGACACACAATTTTCTTTTTTTTCTAATTACATGATAAATACATTTGAATTCTAATGTAAACCTTTTAAGGAATAAAGTCCAGTTGAGCGCGGAGCTGACAAACACAATTTTTTTATTTCAAATAATGAAAGTTTCATTGAGTACAGTGCTCTTGATCACAAAACCTTAAACGCAATTTGTATAATAATCATCAGGAGGCTCAAATTTTCTCATAATATTCTCCCTAATACAACATATGCGTTGAAATTCTTTGTAGAAAAGTTAGTTTTGAATTGACTTCCCTCTTCTCTAAAAACAGATACATTGGCTCTGAATATTTCACTCATGTATAAAAATCCTTTTAAGAGGAATAAAATTGTCGATATTTCTGAGCAGATCAGAAAGTGCATTGACCAGTAAAAACTGCAGTCCGAAGCAAAAGTTGCATTAGGAAGCAAAGATTATACTGCAAAAACTTGCAGTCGTCACAATAATCACAATGCAAACAAACATTACTATACAATGGGTAAGTATGGCAACAATTGGATATTGCGGCGAAAAAAGATACGCCGTGTCCATTCCGTAATATTATAGAAAGAACTATTAAATCTGCGTTTTCAATTATAGTTATTGTAATTCTCAATTTGAGTACCACCTGTTTATGTGTGATTTCTATTTTTAACTTATGCTCAGAAAAAATATTTTTAAATATTTTCGTAAAATATTTGACTGAATTTCACCCGTGCATAAAAATGGGCGGACAATTTCATATTCAAGCCTGTTAGTTCATAAAAATTACGCACGTTCATTTTAATAATGTGTGAAAGAGTACCACTCCGAAGAATAAGCTCTTCTTCACTAGTAGTACTACAAGAGCATGGAAAATATCCGAAAATTTTTCCGAGTCACGAGACGTAATCTGTAAAAAACAACGAGGGCTAAGACCGAGCGGTTTTCTGAAGGATCGTCGAGTGACGAGCAAAAAATATTGTTTATTTTCGATTGCTCGGGTGGTATTTGATGGATTGATAAAATGAATGCATCAAGTGTAATGAATTGTTATTTTGATTCTGTTTGTATATTTTGACGTTTGTGGATACAAACAAATATATACTTCTGTGACAGATATTGAAAAATGTTCACATTTATATCGTTATTTGTGTGTTCGTTAGTTCAATCGACCAACCGAAACACCAAAGTGATTATATCAAGTCGTCGAGGAGTATATTCACTTATCTATACACGGTTGCTAAGGAAAATGCTGGATTGCTATTGATCCAATTTATCAAGAGTTGTTAAATCACTAGTAATAATAATACCACGAGAGTACACACAAAATTAAAATAATAATTCATTACGCTTGAGGCATTCATTGTATAATCCCATCAAATATCACTCGAGCGATCAAAAATCAAGAATATTTTTCGCTCGTCACCAACGTTATCCTTTTCGCAGATTACGTCTCGTGACTCGGGAAATTATTTGGTTATTTTGATTGCTCAAATTGTATTTGATGAGATTATACACTGAATGCATCAAGTAGAATGAATTGTTATTTTGATTCTGTATGTATATTTTGACGTTTGTCAATACAAACAAATATACCTACACTTCTGTGACAGATATTGAATAACGTTCACATTTATATCGTTATTTCTGTGTTCGTTAGTTCAATCGACCAACCGAAACAACAAAGTGATTATATCAAGTCGTCGAGGAGTATATTCACTTATCTATACACGGTTGCTAAGGAAAATGCTGGATTGCTATTGATCCAATTTATCATGAGTTGTATAATCACCAAAATTTTTTTCAGATATCACGATTCCTTACAAAATTATCGGTACTTTGTACGCATTTGTGCATTTATCATTGATAAAATACCTTCGCAACAATTGGTTCATTGTGCAACTAGTCTTTTCCGTCCATTATATATGAATGTATATGTATAAATTTTTATGAATAGGAATTTTACCACAAAAATGTAAAATCTCGAAGAAAGTTTCTATTCTCAAAAGTGGTCTTCCAAATATTCTATCAAACCATCGACCAAGAACCATTTTATCTACTATTTCCAAGCAGTTTGATTCACTCATTCACAACCATCGTCATCACTGAGCATTGAAGAATTAATATTTTCATTATTAGTATATTCAATTACTCTTTCAAATGTAAATAGCGGTGGTTGTTTTTTATTCAAACGGCGAATACTATTTTGGTTTATCCTTACCTGTTTGTATTCAATTTGTTAAGAAAGAGAGAAATCAAGACATCCAACCAGGTTTTAGTGAGAATCTTAACATTATAGCTGAGTGCAAACAGAAATTGAATATGCTTTCGCAAACCAACAAGACCTAAGAGTCGCATTATAGAGATTTGGAAACATCTGAATGATCTGAATTATTCGACAATTGTCAATTACAGTTCGACTTCAATCAATAGGAGTCAGAAATGTTTGTCTAAATGTATTTCTAAAGCTTGTGTGATAAAATATGTTCGCTGCGAATATACTTTTCCACCGAACTTGCAGATTCAAATATAACTATTTCGGACACTAATACTATATCTTACGTTGCATGCTGTGTCCTTGCTCAAAACGGAACATAATGGTGATTGATAATACTAAAAGCATTGCTATCATTCTCAATATTAGAAACTACGATCATCCTACTGGGAGATTGAGGATGCGAAAAAGAGTTTCGTTCCGGTCCTGTGGGGGTAACAAGGACTGCGGGAGTTAGAGCGAAGGCCGCATCGGTCACTTCATCCATTAGTGGCAATTTGTTGCGGCGGATTTCGTCGGCAGGGAGAAAAATCCCCGTCGATTGGACGTGCGTCCGAAAATTGGGTTTCTCGCTGTTGCTCAACTTAAGCCGCCGTCACACCTCGGATATCGTGGCCCGGCGAAAAATTGCTTTCGATATATCCGTCGGTATCGTTTCGTTTCTTCCAACGGCGCACCGAAGCAAACGACAGAACGCTCGTGGAATTCTAATTGAGACATAAACTCGTTACCGTCCTGTTTCATGCGCCGTAATTTCGAAAATGTGAACATAAAATTCACACATGGTGTGGCGATAAAGTTTGTTGTACGATATGGGTTAATGTTTGAAGTAGGAGAAGGAAGGACCACTATTAATTTCGAACAAGCCGGAGAGAAGAACATTATGTCGAAATTAAGCCCTCGGGTTCACAATTAGCATACCGAGGTTTCTGGTTCGGCCATTATTGGCCGCGGATCCGCGTTCGAGGATGTCCTCAAACTTGTTACGAACCCCTTGATGCTGAGCACTCGTGGACACGGTCTGAAGCTTCGTTTTTAAACCCCTTCAGATCAATAATCATGTGAAATTCGAATGGATTTTGCCTATATGTATTTCAAATACAAACAATTAATATCGTATTTACAAAAGAAAATCGTTTGATAAAGAAGTATGGATATCAGAAGAACATTCACGGGAAAAAATTTGCATCTATTACTGCGTGATAGTTTCGAATATATCTAGGAATAATACTTCAAGTTGAAGGTTTCCAATTTGTTCTTGAAAATGTAATTTGAAATCGTTTTCCGTTTTCCGTTACCTCGATTTTTGCCAGTAAACTTTCAAACTGCCTTTTTCTTATTCGGTTTTCACTATTCAGAAATATCTATTTACTATTGGATGTTGAAAAGGGAGGACACATTTATGTTATATTGAAAAGGAGTGTATTGGAAGATTGACGAAATATCCTGGAAACATTCATATTGCTCATACGGCGAAAGAAAAAATTCTTACGCAGAACTTTAGGAACATATTCCATTCGAGTCATTCCACGACGTACTTGAGATGGAGATTATTGGCAAAGTGATGACCATCTGGAAATTTTTTCGTGACTTATGGCAAGTCTACAACATCTTTCAAACTTTTCTTTGTGAATGGCGCTAAGCGATATGTTTGTTGATAAAAATGAATTTGACAAACTTCGAGAACTTGGGAAATGATTTCGTTTTTCAAATGTCATAGGTAACTATTTACTCAAATTTCAATATGTTCGATTAAGGGTTCGATCATTAAGAAGATCATATTTGCAGTAACGCATGATGTTTCCAAATTACTTGAGATTACATATGTTCACGTCATCAATTATATAGACTTATCTATCCAATCTCATGCGAACATCAACATTTGTTACTCGGTCGGTTAAGGATATTCGAAGAATAAGAATTCTGAATTGTACACCAAAAAAGTTGATCGTTGAGGTGCCAACATCATACAGAAGAAGAAGAAGAGATTGGATTAGATGCAGCATTTAAACAACCGAACTGTTGTTTTAAGGCTTACGTCGCGTAATGTTGAAATTGGTCTTATTTTTTTGGGGATTCCATGGAACTTGTCTTTGAAAATTGAGAATTGAACAATCGAAAATTTTCATTTACCTCTTGAACCTCCGGCCTGGAAGCAAGAATGTCATTTCAAGGGGTTAAAAATTTTGTAGTAATTTGAAGAATTGGGAGACTTCGTGTTTGATTCTCTTAAATATTCCAGGAATTTTCCGAATATTGTATTCCTTTCTTAGAACTATGGACAGATCGATGAAAACTTTCTAGATAATTTCGTATATACATATTCCGAAAATTTCAATGAATGCGTTATCTTTTCCCGGAATTCAATGTCAACTCATTGAAATTTCGTGAAAATGATCAAGAAAAATTCTTCAAAATTGCTTTCAATCCCTTTGAAATATCCACGAATTCAATATGAAGCACAAATTTTCTGTGAGATGCATTTTTATGAAATTTGTATGATGACGAATTTTGAGTCAAATTTTGCGATTCTCAAGAAAGCCATTTCATTTTACCATTATGATGTTCGAAATTCAGTGAGAGCATTCATGCGTTTGCCTGAAAAATATTAAAATTTTGCTCCAACTTTCCTGAAACATCTACTTAAAAATTCTGAGAAATAGTAAGAACGTTTAGAAATTCATCAAAACTTCTTGGTAGACAAATAAAAAGTCTTTGGGAAAGACTATCAAACGATAGGCATAGAGATTTGGCTCTAAGCGAATATCTGACGTGCTGCTAGCTCAAAATGCATTGAGTCGACTTTTTTCTCACAGGTATATAAGTATTTCAACTAAAAAAAATACTGAATCACAATTTTCATGAAAACCCTGTGAATTTTGTCGAGTATTTTCGAACATATATTTTGTTCCCATCAAAAGGTTTGCGTGCAGTTTCGATACTATCATTTACCAAATTTATAACAATTTTATTTCGTTTTATAAAATTTGATTTCCTTCAATGTCGTCACCTTAACATTATTAAGATGAAGAATTAGTCGATCATGCTATGACTGAAAATAATGAGAAATATTTAAAATCATAATATGAAATCAACTTTTGAAAAGTCTATATTTTTATTTTAATCCTCAGAATCAGAAGTGTGATCCATTTTCTATTTTCACTTTATATTTCTGATGTTCGGGTTTGAAAAAGATTTTCTATCCATGTCTCCGTATTTGTAGCAAGTGGATATTCTTTCCATAATACAACAAGACTGAAACGTGTTGTATTAATAAAAATAAATCAGGCTAGACAATCTCTCTCAAACACAAATACCTTCGCGTTCTGCAGGATGACAATTCAATATTAGTACATCCATTTTATAATATGATCAAAGTGAGTAGTTAATTCATAAATTATCAATTGATATTATTGAAAAGATAGTCTGCCTATATATTTTATTATTTTAGGAAGATAAATTATTGAATTCAAAGACTTCTATATCAATATGAGTATAATGTATCCGTTAAAAATTAATTATCCAAAATATCGTATTTTCTGCGAAGAAAAGTGTGCAAATTGATTTAGGTTAGGACAATCGACTGTTATTGATATGTTGTTACAGTGATTTTTTATTCACCATAGGGAAGCTATTACAGTGAGATTCTTAAACTAATGCTCAATACAATATTTCATGAAGACAATAAATCTTTCGTTATTTCTTTCTAAGTATTCCTATGAAAAATCATTGTTAGTAGACCACACTCAAAGACCAACTATTGACGTTTGGTAATGCGGTAACCATGGACATCTCTCGGCTGCCCTTGTGTCAATCAAATGCTCAATCAGCAAGGAAGCAAAGTTCAAAAACGAAGAGTCACTCCTACATACATTTCTATCCTCAGGACGAGTTTGGAACACATGAATGAAAAATTTCGACTTTTCAACATCATTCAAATGTTAAAATAATATCCAAAAATTTAGTTTATTTTATTCTGAGTTTTCATTGAGAATTTTTAATCTGTGCAAAATGAAATATAGATTTTGAATTTGCTGCAAAATTTCTAATCCGGTCACTCTTGCATATATTCCTATCCCCAACGAGTTTGGAAAAATTTTTTTGTAGTCTTAGTCTTCAGTAAGAATTTGAAACTCTGTGCAAAATGAAATATAGATTTTCAATTTGCTGTGAAATTTCTAATCCGATTTTGCTATTTCTTGGTGTTTTCCTTTCAGTTCCGCTTCATGATGAAGAAATTTAGGAAGTTTAAAGTTCCTCTGAAATAACGTGAATGAAGCCCGAAATGCCAAAATCGTCCAAAAGTTTCGCAACTTTTTCATATTCTGAAAATGTATAGAGATAAATCCTTTAAAACTTTCTTTATTTATTTATATTTAATTATGTTGTTTTTTGAGGAATGGATGAAGATTTTAAGCAGTTTATTGGCCTGTTCTTGAAATTTCTTGAAATTAAATTGATAATATTTGATGAAATCCCAAAGCGACAATTTCTGGAAAAATAAAGAATTGAAGGTGAACTCTAAAATTTTAAAATGTCAATTAACATAGGGAATCATCTGTTTCCTGTCTGTGTTCCTCCCGATCCAACATAATTGTCATTTTCCAGACCGATTCCGTAATATAACAGCACAAGTAAACCAGCTCGCCACCTGACCGGCCTTCGGCCTCTCCAGCGGCCTTCAGCCGTCTTCTCTTTTACTTCCGTCCGACCTCTTAGGTCACTACACGCATATCGAATTTTTCTTTAAAATCGTTACGAAAATTGAGAGAGAATATACGGTTGTTGTAATGCGGTTTTCGATGTGAATTCATTTTTTGTATTTTGCTGTAAAGTATGGCGTGGATGATGTCCGCTTTCTCATTCGAATTGCGTTTTGGAATTTTTTTCTCAATTATTCATATTTTGAACTGTGAAGTAATTTTTTATTCGTTCATTTTTCATGCTATATTCTTTTATTCTACTTCAAAAAGAAACCTTTTTTTTTAAATCTCATTTTTTCCATAGTTGATTTTTTATTTTTGGAATCGTTTTTTTGTCGTTTTGGCTATGCTCAAACCACAGCGATGATATACGGTTGTAAAGTATGGCGTGGATGATATCTAATGTATTCATTGAAAACGCGTTCCGGAATTTCAATTTGTTTTTAAGTATTTCTATCGAAAGTAATTTCTATTTCATTTATTCTTTATGCTATGAATGATATTTTTTAGGGACTAAATTTTCTTTCTATGAACCATACGAATCCATTAGGAAGAAAAGTATTTTTTTCTCCTCTGTTATTCTCCTTACAATATTAGCTCATTTTTCACGAAAGGAATCTAATAGCTGTTAATTTATTTTGGCGAAAGTTTTTTTCGTCATCTTGGCTGTGCTAGAACCACAGCGATGATATACTCTTGTCAAGTATGGTGGATGATCAGTTGTTCTCATTCAAAATGCGTATCGAAATTTTTCAATTTTTCTTTTAATTGATTATATCAAAAAATATGAAGTCATTTCTATTTTATTTTTGTTTCATGCTATGAACGATTGAATGTTTTATATCAATAATACTATTCCATTAAGAAGAAATGTATTTTTCTTCCTATAATATCAGTTCCAATTCTTCTCTCACTAGTTGGGCTGTATCAGATTCGCTTCTTCCATTATTTTTCTGTTATTTATGTGACACTTGTAAAGGACAAACGACCGGTCAAAACCAAAATAAATCGTTGTAACAGTCAACAAAACTGCTGCACGAACGAAAAGTGTTTGTCTTGCTAGATGATTCACAACGACGACCGTCATCAACACATTAACACCACTACAATAATAATAATAATAATAATAATAACAATAACGTAGCATTTATTTTTCTATCGGAGATAAAAAAACGAAAAAAGTCACCCGTTGTCGGGTTTCGAACTCGACATCGTTCGACATGTGACCAACCGCCGTACCAACGCGGGTACATCAGCTCGCAGATCGAACCGATCAATTTGAACGCACTAAAAGGAGAATAACTGCGAATTGAAGCCGAAATTGCGATCCATCCGAAGGCGATTGAGAGGTGAATCTTCGAAATATATCGTTTTTATTGCGTTCGTTCGATCGGCTCATCGATATTCCTCGTCAGAGTCAAGAATCCGAATCGAATTTTCCGGCTGTCAACGTCGACCTACCGAAAGAATTATTCGGAAACGCCCGAAAATGGTTGTGCACACAAGGAGAAGTTTAAAGGAAAATTGTCGATTTCTGTGGAGTTTTTCGAAAACGACTATTCCTACGGCCGTACGTTCTTCGGACGATTTGTAGCTAATTTTTTTTCGAATATTTTCGTGTAACTGGTAATTCGACAGTCGACTTAATAACGAAGATATTATGAAATTGAACGTTTCTCGAGCATGATGTTACGCTTTCGTAATTTTTTGCGGAAAATCGATCGATTCTACGTCCGTGATGTGTCAAGAGGAAAAAAATTCGCATTATTCGCACAGTCGAAAGAGGCATTCCGAATGTCTTAGACGCGAGCGTTACCCGACCAAAACCGATTCGTGGCACCGTATTTTTTTCTATTTGGATTACGAGAGGATCTATATTTTCGCGACCTTCTAGCGAAAGATTGCTCGGATTATTTGAGGAACACCTCTAGAACATCGTCGCGTCCTCTGACGTATCACCTCCGAGATATAGCCAAAAAGCAAAAAATTTCGCGTTTACGAATTTTTTACTCCAAGAAGGGCGGGAGCTATCTAATCGAACGGCAGGCAAAAAACCAAAGAACTATCTTTGCCCTTTCCAAAAACGTATCACGTGTCTTCCGATCGTTCGTACTTTTCGAGATACGAGCTTTTGAAAATTTCGCGAAAATGAGTGATTTTCGGTTTTCCGCAAAAAAATCGAATCAAGTTTGGGATCCGAGAGCATGAAAAATATCCGAGATAAAATACCGTTCTTCGCGGACCGCTCGATTCCCTTTTTGTCCTCCTAGCTTCCCGATAACTGTTACAAAAAATTCGTGAAAAAAAAACGCGGCGTCGACGATAACTCAATAACGGCCGAACCGATCGCGTCCGTTTTCAAACTGGTTCAGACAGACGTCGAGATCTAGCGATCCCGATCGAAAGAATCCTCCTACCCCCGAAATTCGGCCTGTTATGGCCCAGACATTCTGTATCTAAATCTAACGACACCGTGATATAGCAGTTATACAACTGTATATAAAAAATAAAAAAATATCTGTACTACTGTAAGGAACGAATTATGCTCAGTAAATTTCTGGTAATTTAATGCGGTTTTACTACATTTGTAATTCAGGCGGAATAGAAACATTGATAAAAAAATAATCACGTTGCTTGCATGACCGAAGTATGTGTGATTATAATAACGAGAACGTGATAACCCTCAAACGAATCTCAACGATTGCCCCTGGTTTTCATTTAGACGCCGGAAAAGATTTCGATGCGGCTCCGGAAAAGCACCTTCGACACTGAACAAAAACTTCATACAAAGCGATACGGGGTCGTTACACGCCAAATCCACTTGCTCATAAAAGAGTTGCGGAAGAAACGAAAGCGTCTGAATGAGATTATCCCGGAGGAGCACCCTTCAATTGTTACATTTCATCCCCCATGTCTGAAGTTTTTTGTCTCGTAAAACTCCAGAATACGGGGGGATAAATTCAAGAACGAGAGCAGCTGCAGGAATAAAAACGATATTAAAAATGTCTTAAGCATGTGCAAGCTCACTGTTTTAATAAAAGACCTGGCACGGCGATAATGTGGAAGAAATACTGTCCCGAGAAGCGGGAATATTACTAACCTGCTGGAATAGGCGCCTTATCTCCTCTCCTGTTGAATGTCCCTTCTTGTACGTTCAACGAACTCCCGAATGCGAATGGCAAAAAGCGTGAGGAAACAACAGATGGATTCTCCCTGTTCCACGAGAGCGAGATTAGTCCCGGAGAAATGTAATTCTTTGAATATATGAAAAGAAAACTCGTTCGTCTATTCGAGTGAGGCTCGGAACGATCAACGCTTTCGCAAAAGAGTGAAGAAGGAATCGAGCTCTGTCGGAAAAAATGAATTGCAATAAAAAGAAACGTAGAATCTTCGTTTTTGTCGAGAAACGCGTAACAAAAGCAATCTCGTGAAAAGAATTACCGGCCCCGACGAGTCGAAGAAAAGTTTTTTCGACAGTCGATTCGGACCGGGGCCGCCCCATATGTATCTTTCATCCGTAATCTCGACTACCCTTAGTTTTTCTTGGTAGTTTTCAATTTCGACCACCTGATTCTTGATGTTTTCGTCGTGAAACACTCTTTCATTAAAATTCCCTCAGTTTCCTTCTTATTGAAAGACCGACTGAGCGTGAAACACGCCCTGAGGTAGGTTCTCACCCCTCGGTCATAAAAGATGGTTTAGATTCAACAATTTCAAAGGACTGCTCTCTGAAAACTTTCCAGAATGTCATCTCTGTTTTTATTGTCACAATAATGTACATTCCTACAAGAAGTAACGTTTTCTTGTTGACGCTAGCGTCATAAGAGCATCCCCGCATTCGTTCATAAATTTCGAGCGCCTAAATAAGTGAGCTATATTTTTTAAGAGGGTGCGCGTTAAAAAAAACAGAGTAACAAGAGTTTGGGGGTCGTCTATCCCTCGGACAATTTCAAACTTGTTGCATTGTCACGAGCCACCGAATAGGGGATGGTTCAGCTGTTCGATTCGGAATTGACACCTGGCGGAATTCAACAGCTGACCCATTAGAGAAACAGATGCATTAGTTCGGGAAACAATGTATACTTGCATGTCTGGGTTTTTGTTGTTTTTTTCGCTGCCCCTAGATGATATCGACGACCTTCGGACGCTGACGGTATGAAACGGTGTTTTGCTCGTTTTGTTCACTAGAACTTTATGTTGTAGATGCTTAAAGCTTGTAATATGCTTTATAAACCGAAAAATGGAATTTGTCGGAAATAATCTGAGGAGACAACGTCGTTCCTAATTATTAAAATTTTCGGCACAAATATTTTGATGTGAGATAGCCTAACATAAAAATTTCTGTTTTGGATGAATTTTTGAGAACATGAATGTGGCAGTTAATTTTTGTTCCATTCTTTTATTCTATTGTAAAATATACAGTGTGTCTCAAAATTGACGCCTGTCATCTCGAGTTTATATTCAGGGAGCTTAAATACACCGAAAATAGAAAATGCCATTTTTTCCAATTGTCCGAATGAGAACAAAGATTCTGCAAAGATTTATGGATACCAAGTGAGAGAATTCCTTAATACAACTTTTCCTGGAAGATGGATTGGGAGAGGTGGCCCCATACCATGGCCTCCTAGATCGCCGGGCCGCAATCCATTGAATTTTTCTTCTGGGTATTTTGTAAAGAAAACGTCTACCAGTCTGTTTTGGATTCGCAAGACAGGTGGCTCGTATTCATGCAGCTGTTGCGTGAATGCAGGGTTTCCAAACCTTCGTTTTGTTGAGGCTCCGAGACTGTCAATAATTTTTTTACGCCCCACTCCCTTTACATTTTCACGAAGTGCAGAAAAATGCATATTACATACTTGAAAACCTTTTATTTTAATTCTAATAATCAATTTTTGAAGTTTGAAATTAAAATAATAAATGTTTCATCTAAAAAAAATAATAATAAAATAAGAGTAGGTACTAATGAGACACTTGAGATTCCATGTTCAGAACCAGTCGGTTAATTCTAGGTTCTGTTTTTGTCGGAGCTATCATCAGGTCGCTATGAACATCAAGAAGATTTCGATGTTTAGTTTTGAATAAAACTAAAGCTAAAAAGCCTGTCCCACACAAGTAAGTTGAAGAAAAAGGAACTAGTAAAGCAATAGAGGCAAGTTTCGAATTAACAAGCAATCTTTTGATCCAAGATTGCTCCAATGACAGAAGATGGAAGTCATCTCTCATTGACGAATCAGCCTTCATTTCTAGAAATTCTTCTTGTACTTGTAACACATCGACAACAAATGGATTTCTTGTCCTGTGCCATATTGGTGACTCGACATCAATGTCTCGATAGTATCGGCAAAATTCGTCTTCCAGCGCTTGTAAATGCGCTTCAATGTGTTATTTTTAATTGCTTCAAACAGCCAAGAAAAAGATATAATATTTTCAGGACATATTTTTTGATTTCAGAGCTAAAGCTTTGCTATGAACTCCTGAATATAATTATAATTGTTTATAGCAGTACCGTAATAGTGAAGTTTCAAGTTTAGGTCATTGAAGGCACCAAATATGTCAGTTAAATAAGCCAACTTCCATTGAAATATGTAATATTTGAACATTGTAAGTGAAACGTGTTCTTCTTTGAACTCGAGAAAAATAATCACCTCTTCTTTCAATTCATAAAGACGATCCAACATGTTGCCTTTGGAGAGCCAGCTTACTTCTGTATGGAACAGAAGGATTTTATGATCAGAACCGATATCCTTGCAGAGTAATGTAAATAACCGACTGTTCAAAATGGCGCTCTTGATGTAGTTGACAATTTTTATAGCTGAGTCCAAAATCTTTAAAGTGGAGTTACACATTCTCAGGATCAACTGTTGAGACATTAGGTCGGTGCAAAGAAACGAACAATTTTTTACGTCTGGGGATAAAGGAATTTCAAGAGCAATACAACATGCACATAGTGCTAGTGTGTTTAGGGACCCTTCCAGACTCTTCACACCTTGATGAAATATTCTTTTCAGGCGACCACGTGCGAAAGTGATAGATATCGTCACGCCTACCTATTGTAGAAAGTTACCAATTGCATGCAACTGTGCGGAAATGTCTTTCCCGCACGGGTAAAGCTGGTTTGATCCGTGCGGGAAAGTGGCGACTTCGAAATTAAACCTATTGCAAGTAGATAACAATATATGAGAGGTTTAGTTTATATATCTCATTGAATATTAACGATGCGAATGAGGCACAGAACATATTGTACCATTGACGAAAAGCATAACTTGATTCAATTTTTCAATTTTCCAATTATAGATTCATGAATTGATCAAATTACGTTTTCCAGTTGCGGAGTATCATCCTTATAGTCAAAGATCCTGAGTAGAACAAACGTCAAGATCAGACATAGATAGAACATTTGCTTCATATACCTAACATTCAATATCACATATTTGTAAGGATGACATTAAAGAAAAGAGTTGATTTTGACTACTTCGTTCAGCTCGATTTAATTTGCTGCCATAGACAAATTGGATTTTAAGTTGTCACTAGAGATGAGAAATATTTCCTGTATTTCTGTGGTTTTCATTTGTGAATAAAACCTCCTTAATATTGTTCGAAGTGGTTGAAGTATTGTCGAAAATTCATTTACCTGATCCGAGAAAGCATTCATAAGATGTAAAGTGACTGAAATATCCCTCCAGGAATAGTGGGGGCTGCTATATAAAACTCGTGAAAATTATTGTAAGAGGAAGGTACGAAATAGCATAAACAAATAGAGTTGTTTATAAGTTTCGCCAGCACGCCATCTAGAATATGAAGAATGAATTATTCAGTTCCACTTCGGATGAAACGTTCATTTTGTTTTCAAAATAATTATCATATAATTCCATTTTTGTGGTCGTCTGAAAAATGTCGTTCATTACTCGTGGAAAGTCAGACTTAATTCCTCGTGTCTAGTCTCACTCGGCTTCGCTTCGCTTTGCCTCGTTCTTAAAATGACAATCGCATGAAATCTTCGACTTTCTGCACTCGTTATGAAATACATATACTATTTTATAATTTATGTGTTTCCTATGTTACTGTTATGTCAATATTTTTGTTGATTCTTATGGACCTTTATATGTTTTATTTTAGACGTAAATGACGTTTTGTCAACAAAAAAACAAATTCACTATATCATAAAAACGTGGTGTGCGTAGATTCAAAGGAAAAATTTCGAAATCCCAAAAACTCACAATTTCTACAAATTTCTCAAGTATGGCATGGCCCCCTAAACGGAAAAGGTTCCCATAGGTTCACTAAAGATTTCATTCGTGAGGAATAAATCTTGAGTTTTCGGTACGAATTATTTAATTTCGAAATAGTCGGATAGCCACTATACGTGGTGTACGTAGATTCAAAGGAAAAATTTCGAAATCCCAAAAAACTCACAATTTCTACAAATTTCTCAAGTATGGCATGGCCCCCTAAACGGAAAAGGTTCCCATAGGTTCACTAAAGATTTCATTCGTGAGGAATAAATCTTGAGTTTTCGGTACGAATTATTTAATTTCGAAATAGTCGGTCTTTATTGGTAAAATATTACACGGGTTTCGGCATTTGCCTTCTTCAGATGTCTGGAATAGAAGAAATTTACATAACTTTTACAAGGAAACAATTTTCTAATCTACTGCTTACCTATAATAAGAAATTAGCAAAATCAGAAGAATTTTTTTATTTCTACATGTTATTGTTCTGAAATTATTGAACGACTGACAATCAAACAGGTGTTTAAATTGAACGTTATCGTAAAGTGCACTGTGTTTTTCCATCACGTCTGCAATCATATTTATATTGATTTATTTTATTTTATACGTAACCTAAGCTTTCATATTTTCTTTCACTAATAAGAGTGTGTTTGTCGACGAAGGGTCACAAATTTCACTTTCGGGAAATAATCCAACCATAACATAAAAATGCCAAAGATTTTTGATCCTTTTCTAATATAACGCAATGTTGATTTATCCAGTTTACTATTCATTCTGAGGAATTTCAAAAATTGTTCTTTCTATTATTAAAAAGTTTCAAGCAGGAGTCGTTGAATTTTCTTAAAACTCGTATTTTAGAAAATATGATAAAACATTAGAGAAGACTGTGAAAGTTTCGAAAGAAATGAAATAAAAATTTCTCAACTCTTCAAACATTAATTATTATGGTTTGAAATTGATTTTTCACAGGACACTCATGATTATTATTGATTTTTTCAATATTTGCTGAAATGAACATCAGGAATAATTTTTCGAATCTAATGTAATTTTTAGGAATTTGAAGAAGTATCTATTCTCCAAAAAGTTTCAAGCAGCTTCCTATATTTTGGATTGATTTCTAGGAGATTTTGAAACTGTGAATTGCTCATCAACTTCGCGAAAGAGTTTTTTCCGTTTTTCAATCCGAAATTCTATTTTCTTAGATTCAAAAGTCGATTTTTTCGATTTTGGGGTTCGAAGGTGAGGAGTTTCTTGCTCAGACTTTTAGGTTTTCTAGTTCAGATTTTACATTTTTTGTTTGAACTTCATATTGAATTTCAGGTTCTAGGCCTGGTTTTTAGATTCTCTCCGATTTTTCAGTTCAAATTGCATGCCTGAAGATTCAATTCTGAAACTTTCAAATTCATTCTTCAGTTTTCTGCGACTGTTCAGACTCAGAGCATATATTTAGGGCAGGATCGCAACGACATGCTGCACGCTATGTGCAATATTGTGTTGTACTTTCTATATTTTTGTGTCGTCAGGACGCTTTCTGCCTGCCCGAACCTTTAAATCCGAAACCTCAAACCTCAGAATTGAAATTGTATTTCAAATATATAACTAAAAATGAATAAACATAATTTTAAGTCAATCTAGAAATTCGTGCTTTCAGGTTCAAATTTCAAGTTTTCATTCCAATTTTCGGTTCTCCGGGCTAAAGATTCGTACTTTAGCTTCTAAGGCTCAGAAATTTAGTACTAACGATCGCAATTTTGGTTTAGATCTGAAACTTGAGTCTTGCTCATATTAAATTTCAAGTACGGAAGTTTTCTATGTTCCTGTTTCAAGTCCTAAATTCCAGGTCCAGAAATTCAATCCCTCCAGGTTTTCGGGTTCGAATAATTTTCCCGATTTTACCCAAAATTAATAAACTCTGGGTGACAATTTTTTTCTACATACAGCCCAAACGGCGTTACGTAGAATAATGAAATTTTAGGAAAAGATGGATATCAATGGTCTCCAGGTCTGATTCCATATTCCATCGCAATCGGAAAACTAATTTTCCTGATATACAGTGGACCCCCGATAATCCGGCCCCTGGCTTATCCGCCACCCCCTGTAATCCGACATGGTCATTTATACATAATGAAGTATGACTTTTACTCCAGAGTACATAAATACATATAACATGCACAATCTTATCATTGGATCTGTCGGACTACAAGGTACTCTTTCGTAAAAAAATCCGGACTATAGAGAGTCTACGGCAGTACTCTATATACCGACAAATTCGCTAATCCGACACTTCTCTGCAAACTGTTTGTCGGATTACCGAGGGTCCACTGTACTCGAAAAACTGCAAGATTTTAGGAAATTTTTTGCGACCTCATTCTCAGAGCTTGGATTCGGCACAAATATACCTAAAAATATATTCTTCAGGTAGAATGAGTTAAAGAAGGGCGGCTTGGAAAGAATGTTGAAATTTTTTGGAAAAGGTGGAAAAAATTGAAACTTTTTTCTTTTAGTCTGGATAACTCAAAAACTGTTCTGGATAGCGAAACGAAAATTTTTCGTATCACAGAGAATCTTAATTGGAATCGTTTTTGTAGGAATATCTAAAACGTGATATTCATAAATTCTGAGAAAAACATTCTAATCCTCGAAAATTAACGATTTTGCCGAATATTATACGCATAGCATAGCAAACGTAACAGTCAACGCTACCGAATTTTCACTGAAAGATTCTTATAATCTCTTACTATGATTGTTTTTGTCGATGAAGGTGCCACAAATTGTTCTTTAGGAGCAAAACCAAATCAAAAATTAAAATGTCAGAGATTTTAAAAGCACCGAAGATTTCAGTTGTTCCCATTCAATTGTTATCGAATAGGGCTACCATCGCCGCGATTACTATTCTTATCTAAAATGAACCGTTTCTGAGAGAAAAAGTTTTGAAACCTTCTGAAAGCAGCGTTTCTTCGATCAGTGATAACTCGGCTCCTAATAATGTGCGCCTTGATTCGGAACTATCAACACAATAAAAGGTTTTCGTTATCGATCTTTGATGATCATTGGGAGTGAAATAAACATCGCTATTTGGAGAAGTTGAAGTTTTATCATAAGAATATTTTTTTTGCTATTATTATCATTATTATTACGTAGCAGTTTTTTGATGATGATTCTTTCATCAATAATATATGGAAATTTGAAAATGTTCTATCTGATTCCTTTATATTTTATTCATTTAATGAAGGTCAGCATTTGAATAATACAAAGTACTACGCGATCATGTCTTCATGCCAAAGTTTGAGCGTTCTTGTTAATTTACTGGTTTATTACCCACTGGACAGACAACAGCTACACATGTTTAAGAATCTACTTTTCGAGAACTCATTACGAGTTTTGTGATTTTGTAGACAGCGCAATCATAACTGGAATTTGTTATAGTTGCAACCTTCATTACGCATTTGCAAGCGTATACCTTTCGTTCTGGTATTAGCAGAGCCAAATTACTCTCTTTCACAGCTATTCGATTTCCCTTATGAAAAATAAACTAATGTTATACGAAGAGAAATTCGATACGCCTTTAGTGACCTACTTAATCTGAATAAAAAAAGAAGGCGACTGAAGGCTGAGGTCGGTCAAGTCGCGAGCGAAGGGAGCGATCTGGTTTTTTATGATAGATTTCTCGATCTTTAAGAAAGTCTTGAAACTCCGAAGATTTCATGGGATTTTCTAAATCTTGCGGGAATTTCGGAACGGGGACAAATTTTTGGGGCATTTGATAGAAGTAGAAATTCAAACATGAAGTTTGATCGAAATTCTCGAACAACTTCCGAGAGTTCAGTGAATTCATTAAATTTTAAAAGAAAATGTCTAGTCTCTATTGAAGAATTCAATTCTCCGAGAAATTTCAAAAGCAGAATTTTTCCGTCCAATTTATCGTTTTAAAGAGCAACTCTCCAATATTGTAACAAATCGAGAATCACTTGTTTTTTCAATACCGAGGAGCACCGAAAGGGTTATTGGCAGAATTTTGAACATTAACGGTTTGAAAAATGGGTACTTCTCGAACTAAACCTGTTTGTTTAATGTTTCTAAAGAAAAGTTTAGAAGAGGTACAAAAGTTGACGGGAATTTTCAGAATTTCAGGACTTTCGAATTCGGAAATATTTCAGGAATTGTATGAGCTTGAAAATTGCAATAATATTTGGAATTATTCCAAAAGTTCTGGAGGAAAGAGTGAGGTTGAGAATACATTGAAAGAATTTGAGAGAAGTGAAGTATGAATTAAGAATATCTCAAAAGCATGTTTAAAATCAAAGACAGAATTTTTGGAGGTCAAAAAAAGGATAGAAAAAGGTGCATGTTCGTGGAAGTTCGAACGTTCGAAGCAAAAATTGGAAATGGTTTGGAACTTCGATCATTCGGAAGTTTGAAAAAAAAATTTGTGATTGAATTTCATAAATATTTCTCAACAATAAATTTCCTTTCGCTGTGTTCGATTTATAGTTGAAACAATCAATTCAATTTGAAGGTTGTAACATGACGGAAATTTTAATGCAATCCGGCCGTCGCGTCGTCCGTTTTCCTTTTCGTTGATGCAACAATCAAAACAAATCCCAACGTAACTCATGAGTTGAACTTCTGTCCATAAATGTTGTTCCCAAATCCGGGAACTTAGATTAACTCTTCGGACTATCGGTAACGAACAGACTGGAATATGAAATTTTGAAATTCTTTCTATCGAATTTTATGGGATCGCTTATGATGAAACGATATGTTCGCGACAATCGCAATGAATCCCATTAGATATTTGTATTTATATGTAATTCCATAGGAATTTCACCCAATCGCCACCTAGAACCTCAAAGGGAAACAGCTTAAAACTGAATCGAAAATGACTGCTGAGATCATTTTATTGTTACAAACTTATTTCATCAAACTACATAAAAAACGATAACGATTTAAAATCCAAGTGAAGAGAATAGTTGAAGCGATTCCCGTAGTTACCTTCTAAGACCATCTACTCCGAAGTTTCCCAATTTAGAAACTGATTATCGTTACTTGAATTGATTTATCAACTCTAACATCGAGAAGAGTTCTGTCATTGCCCAACACATTGGACTCGATTTGCACTAATTGTCCTTCAAAGTAATGCAACAATCACTTGATACATAATTTTGCAATTCACTTTAAACATGGCGCTGACAACGCAAACGAATTCGTTATATGAAATCTCTCCGGTCCAACTCTATTGCGAAATGGATGTGAGTGCAACAGCTTGACGAAACCTGGATGGAAGAACTCCCGCGTTTTCCTAACTAATCCAATCACAATACTCGGTCTGGCGACATCAATCGATAAATTAATGAATTACCGCCGCTTCTATACCCTCCGACTGACGACGAACATTTTTGCTCCCGAATTATGTAATTAGTAGGCACTTCAGATCCTGGTTAAGGGCAATTAGGCACGTAGACGAAGCTCTTTTCAATTTCACGCAGAGGAAGGTACGAAACCCGTGTCAATTTAGAATTTAGAACAAAACTGCCTATTTTATATAGAAACGATTGATGACTGATGCGATTCCTTGCTTTCGATGAAGAGACCTAAAAATCGACTTCGTGGTGTATTGTTTCTAATTTTATTAGTACAGCGAGATGCGGTTTGCCTCTCCGGGTTCGGTCCTGGGGTTCGCTGGCAATTGGGTTTGCATATGAAGTCTTCGCACAACAGCCACAAGTGGCTGTTCAGAGCTGCAAGCATTGCAGGCAGAGGCCGACACAAGTGGACCTTATTTCCACCTCGAAGGGACGAACCGACATACTTCTGGTCTAACGAACCCTCCTTCAGACTCTGAACGACCCTCTGGGACGACAAAGGGATCTATTGACTTTTAATTTAATTTGCACATTCACACGGAGTAGCGGCCATGAAGGTTCTAGCCGCGTTCTGTTGTTCGATGCATCACAAATTTCTGATTCAGCGTATCTTGAGATAATACAGAAGTGTTATTGTTTCTTTGAGTACATCTGACGGGCAAGGTTGCTACAGATTTGGGCGATCGCCTTTTCGGGCCGATGCAATTCTCAATGTTTTCTTTCATTCCAGGATCTGCATAGCTTTTTCGAAATTTACATTATGTAAAAATAAACACAAGATATTTTTCAAAAATCCTATCAAGCTATACAGATAGAATGAATTATATCCATTGATCATATACTTAACCAAGCATTCGAGTTATGAACAGTCATCAAAAAAAAAAAAATCATAGACTTATTAACCAATAGACTACTAACATAATTTGGAAGCAATTCGCCAAAATAGGTTAAGCATTCCGTGAAATCTACTGGAGATGAAAAATTATTCGCGCTTTCAAATAACATGCGTTCTTATCGCTAACTTCTGTATGTGATGATTGAATCGATGGATTTCAGGAAAGAATTTTGATTTCTAAGTCTTTCTCTTTAGATTATTTCAAAATTGCAAAATCTGGCTCTGCGTTCAATTGCATTAGAGGGTTGAAACTGGCGAATACTTTTTATGATTTTGTTTTTTTTTCAAAATTGCAGTCAACAATAAAAGAATATTTGACGTTTCATACAACGTTCCGATCGTTATACGATCAAAACTTGTATTTGTTTGATTAAAAAATTTTTTTCAGTACAACTTTTGAGTGTGGTTTGACAATTTGATGATGTAAATTACGTTTGTCTAAAAAAAACACATTCACTATATAATAAAAACGTTGTATGCATAGATTTAAAGGAAAAATTTCGGAATCCCAAAAACTCACAATTTCTACGAATTTTTCACGTATGGGAACGGAAAACGTTCCCATAGTTTCATTAAATGTTTCATATTTTCTTTCACTGAGAGTCTGTTTGTCGACGAAGGTGTTACATATTTTGCTTTCGCGAAATAATCCAACCATAAAACAAAAATGCCAAAAACATTTTTAATATAACGCAATGTTGATTTATCCAGTTAACTATACATTTTGAGGAATTTCAAAAATTGTTTTTTCTATCATCGAAAAGTTTCAAGTAGGAGACGTTGAATTTTCTTAAATTTTCATTGAGTTCTTGGAAATTTCAAACTCATCTCCAAATTTCAAAGAACTCATATTTTTGAAAATTTTACAAAACATTAGGGAAGGCTGTAGACGATGGGTTTGGCCGTTATTGAGTTATCGGCAACGGCGTGATTTTTTTTTGCGAATCTTTTGTGACGTTTTTCGGGAAGCTAGGAGGTCGGAAGGGGGCTCGGACGGTCCGCCAAGAACGTCATTTTATGGTGGGTATTTTTTCATGCGCTCGGATACCAAACTTAATACGAATTTTTCACAAAAAACCGAAAATCACTCATTTTCTCGAAATCTCTCCGAGTCTGACGAGGAATATCGATGTGCCCATCGAATGAATGGAATAAGAACGATAAATTTTGAAGATTCGCCTTTCGATCGTGTTTGGATGGGTCGTTTTAGTATGGTAAAATTGAGGATTTTGACGTATGAGTCGCAGTAGCCGCGGCGATACGTCAGTTGGTTGCGTGTCAAATAATGTCGAGTTTGAAACTCGAGGGCGCTATTTTTTCAATCCTCCTGAGAATAGTATTTTCCATATCTCCAATGAAGAAGTAAATGTTACGTTGTTGTTATTATTTTTACTATTATTGTAGTGGTGTTAATGTGGTGATGATGGTAGTTGCGATTCATCGAGAAAGACAAACACTTTTCGTTCATGCAGCAGGTTTATTGACAGTTACATAACCTCAGCAACGATTTAGTTTGATTCTTTGTTCAAGTTGTTTATCGTTTGCAGATTTGATAATTTCACATTGAGAAAATCGAAAATCAACGTATATGACGTATACGACGTCATCCATATTTTAAAACCGTAGATCATCGCTGAGGTTGAAGCCACAGCCAAGATAGCCAAAATAAAAAAACGATTTCAAGAATGGAAAATTAACAGATCTTCGATTCCCTTCATAGGAACAGATAATATTATAGAAAGACAAGAATTATAAAAGGAAAATATATTCTTTCTTAATGAAGTTATAATATTAATGAAACAAGACTTACTCCTTAATAAATATTGCTCGTAGCATAAAAAATAATTCAAAACGAAATTACTTTCAATACAAATACATCATATATCATCCACACCACACTGTACAACCGTATATCATCGCTGTGGTTTGAGCATAGCGAAAATGAGAAAAAAGGATTTCAAAAATAAATTAATTAACTATGAAAATAAACTGAAGTTATAAAAAAAAATTACTTTTTGATGAAATAGAATAAAAATATATGAATGTATATCAAAAAAAAACGAAAAAAATATAAACACTTGATTGAAAAAAATATTCAATTCATCATAAGCACAATTCAAAATCTCATATTATCGTTATGCTCCGGCAGTTTGTACAAAAATCACTTTCTTTCATACCGTGACATTCACATCGAAAATCGACCGCATCACAAACTACATTGTCTCAATTTTCCCAACGATTTTCGTGATATTAAAGAAAAATTTGAAACGCCTACGGTGATGGTATATAGAGCGAGCCCTTAAAATGATCGGGGCGCATAGAGTAATCGGGGCGAATAGGCGCAGGAGGGACTTGTGAATTGATATTTGCTGCGAACGTTCTACGACTTCCGTTCGTCCACTTGCAACTCTTGCGAGAGCAACTTATTCGACTTCCTCTCTTGAACCCTCTTTTGTATTACGCTTGGTTCCTGCTGATTAGCGCTTTGACATTTTTACGACCTCTCTCTGTTTCGGGTAGGGCATTGAAGATCGTCACTAATAGTACGATACGTATAATAATCGAGTACAGTTTTATCCACCTCTTCGAGTAAACATCGCCACCCATGCTGTAGTATTTTTTAGATGGGAAGCAAGTACTGAACTAGATTCCCGGGAATTTTAATCCTCAATGAAAAATAAAACCAAACGATTCATTTAAAAAAATTTTTTTGGGTTCTAAATGGTGGTAAATGAAAATATCTTTTTTCAAAATTTACAAAAAGCCTTCTCATTCTGGTAAGAAAGATCGAATAAAAAATTTTCTTCCTCAAAAAGAATAAGATTTGTTCATTTTTAAAAAATAATTGTTGTTTGAACCAACTTGTCATGTATTAACGATTGATTAATAGAGCGCGCAATACGTTAGAGGAAGATTTGAAGGAAATTTTAGGCCCATAATGGACTTCATATGTGAAAGCGTGTATGAGCTATTGGGTTTGACAAGAACGTGATTTTTTCAGAAAAATCGATGTGTGCAAAAAGTTCAAATATATTTGAACTTCTTTCATCAACTCTTCATATGAATGTAAGAGGTGTTATACTTGATGGAGATCTTAATATAGATTTCTTGAATTCTAATTCCAATAATGTCATGGAATTGAAAGAAATGCTGGAACCGTTCGACGTATATTTGATTATTAAGAATCCAACTCGTTTCACTACTACTTCCTCCACATTGTTGGATCCATTTTGTAACAGCAGACATCTGTAATACTCGCCTTACATAAATACTGATATGAAAAAAATAAGAGATCATGATTTGGTGCTTGTAAACCTCCCCCTTTAAAGGAACAATTTATCAAATCCCGCTTGATCAAAATCAGACAGCTTGATTTCATTGAACAAGAAACTTTTCATTTCGATGCAGGTCGAATACCCTGGGGAAACGTTAAAGACGCTTTTAGAGTGGATGATAAGTTAAACGTTTCAAATGATTTTATTATCGGGTTGCTTGATTTGCATGCTCCAATAATTGAAGTTGAATTAAAAGATCCTTCTACTATTAAGAGATGAAAATCTTTCATTAGAGACACAATAAAACTCGTGATCAAACTTAATAATAAAGTTTACAAGATATCTCAGTACTAGAAGTGTTGCTAATAGGGAGTTCTTTGCGGAATTTCGCAATCTGGTTGGTAGGGCTTTCAGGAGTGAGAAAGCCGCTTATTTGCACCAGAAACTTAACAGTTTCACCAAACCATCCAACGTGTGGCGTTTTTGAATAAACTAGGCGTAAATCAGTAAAATGATCCTTACCTTTCCGATAGCTTATGCAATACCGAGGTAATTAGTAACTCTTTTCTTAATAAAATCTTAGTTTCAAAGCCCGTTGGTTTCATTAAATTTCAAAGGGTCCTTCCAAAGGGCAGTTTTTGTATCAAGAAAATATTGTTAGGAGATACAATTCGTCAGTACCTAAAATAGCTAAGCCTACGGCTCTGAAAGATTTGCGTCCCATCAGCTTCTAGTTAGTTCTTTCAAAATTAATAGAGAGGGTTGTAGCATGTCGAATTAAACAGTTCACGGATGAAATATATCTTCTTCCTACTCTTCAGTCTGGCTTCAGACGCCATTTTTCTACTGCTAATGCCCTTTTGAAAATTATTAACAATGCAACTTGCGCGATCTATAACAGTATGGTTTCAGTTTTGGTCTTACTAGACCAAAGTCAAGCTTTCGACCTGGTTGATCATAACATTTTACTGCATAAGTTGAAGATGATTGGATTGGATATCACTGATATGGATTGGTTTAAGAGCTATCTATTTGAAAGAAATCAAATTGTTCGCGTAAATAACTAGTCTCGGATGCTGTCGTGGTTCCACGTGGAGTGCCCCAGGGCAGTATACTTGGCCCACTGGTATTCCCACTCTATTCAATGGATATGGAATTCTCATCACGCACTCTACATAGGTATCCGGACGATATTCAGGTTCACCAGTCATGTAAGGTGAGCAATGTTTCATCTTCAGTGCGTTGCATAAATGATGGGCTTTCGTTGCCGTCTGACTGATGTTTTTCTAACGGACTAAGACTGAATGTTTCAAAATCGAAAGCGATCTTGGTGGGTCATAGGTCTCTCTTGGCAAGGACTGATTACTCTTTCAAAATAACAATCGAAGGAGCTGAGGTGGCTTGGGATTCTGTTGTTGAAGAGCATGGGGTATTGTTTGATGGTGTCGCATATTACGAAATGCAGTTACAGAAAGCTAAAGTGACTTTACAAGTTAAGGTATGAATTGAGCGAGAAAGTTAAATTCAAGCTTGTTAGATCCCTTGTGTATCCATTATTTGATTATTGCTACTATGCATTTTTTTACGATCTCTCTAAAAAGGAGAAGTATAAATTCGCTAAGGTACAGAATTCTTGCTTAAGATTTGTTGGTTGTATTCCTTACAGATACCTTATTACGCCCTATCGTCTGAAGTTGCAGGAGTTCTCCTATGAGCAGAGAGCGGAATACCTTTGGCTAAACTTTCTTTATAAACTGTTAATTAACAATTAACCAGATTATCTTTGTAAAAGATTGGAGTTGAGGCTTAGTGCACACCAAGTTAATATAGGCTTCAGTGTTCCTAAGCACAAAACTAGTAAATTTCGAGGTAGTTTCGATTTTGTTGCTTCTTACTCACTGAATAATTAGCTTCCATTGCTTAATGGGATTTTTTTCTGCTGTACCCTTAGGAAAAAACTAACTGAGTGTTTAAAAAAGAGCTTTACTCGTTACAATCTGTAGAAATTTGATAAATGGTTCAGTTCTTTTTCGTTTTTATGTTTTCGTTTCAAATTTAGTTAATTTGTAGATTAATTATTTCATATATGAATGTAAGAAATGCGTTTCATTTTTCTTTGGTTATTTCATCATTACATAAGTTGGTTTTTTTTGGTTGCTCCTTAAAGTTTATATCTTGATATTAGACTCGACTATGAATATTCATTGTTTGGTAGAGTGGTGTGGCCAAACTCCTGCCCTTTGTATGACCTATGGAAAGGCATTAGAATCTCGATGTTGAGAATAATTTCAGTCAATTTCTCTTTCTTGAGAACCCCTAAGGCTGAAATAACATGAACTTCATAGAACTTTTCATTAATTCCCTCATACTTTCAACCTTTTATCACCCCATTATCACCGCAACAAAAATTTTTGCAGGCATAGTCCATCCAAATGTTATTCCCAAGAAAGGTATAGTTACAGAATTGCGTTAAATTGAACGATTCGGCGATCTAATTCTTGTGAAATTCATGAAACTTCTGGAAAATGAACGAAAAAGTTCTCCAAACTACTAGAATATTCTATTCATATGGAGAGAATATGAGAAAATTCAATAATCCCCTCAATAGACTCTGAATCTTCAAGCTTTCGCTGCGAAATTTGACATAAATATCGGATAATAGTAACAACGAAATTTGATAACATGCTGTTTCGATAACATTCTATGTTTCTTCAGAAATGAGATCTCAAATCGAAATATAAAAATCCAACTTGCACTGTTTCGTTTAGGTGTTTCCAGAAGATTTGAAAGGCAAAATAGCTCATGCTCAAGTAAAACTGATCGAACACCTGGCATAGGTCGACGTTTGCTGATCGGAAAATTCCGTAGCAGCAAGGTTGCTCGTAACACGTCAGACAATCAACGTTTTATGGACGGGTAGCGGAATATAAAACAAATATATGAGAATGACGAATGAACTGAAACGTTTGAATCTAAGCAGTTTAGTCGCTCGCACGGGGCAATATCGCCACTTGGGAGCGTTTTATGGGAGGCATAGAGGACCCTAAACGTGCTGACGATAGCTAGAAAAGCCCGAGGTAACGGTGCTCCATATTACAATTATTGGAAACACATCGAGATCTCCACTCACTTTCGTATGAGCAACGGGCCTCCACGCAGGAAATCTGCTGAGAAACGAGATTCTTCTCGAAATTGTTTCCTTTTGGAAGGAGTCCGTTGTCCAAGTGCGTCGGAACTTCACAGGATGAATTTGCTTTTCCAGAAAAACTTTCAACTTGTCGAAGTTGAGCACGATCCCACTCTCATCAGAATGAGATTGTTCAGGAAGAACCTAAAATTTCGACAGGGTCCGTCGCGTGATCGAAATAAAATACGCTTCAATCCCATACATCAACTTCTGTTTATTTCGGGCAGTGACATTCAAACGAGGCAGAAGTGAACATCGGAATCGAACGGGCAACTGGAAGATATCAGGAGTGGCCATTGTGAATTTCCCGGATGCCGTTAAGTGGTTGTCAATCAACTGCAGGTATGAAAAGCCCGCAAATCGAATTTCGGTACGCCACAAAACGAATGCTTCGGAAGGAATTGATCCCTGGATGATCCCGATGCAGAACGCTGATAAGTTATTTCACTGACCGAATAGTACATCTATTTCACAAAAAATCAATGAGACATCATATAATACAGAAATTTGCATGGAAAAAATTAGTATATTTCATAACCAGTGCAAGAAGTCAATGATTTCATGCGACTGAGACACCCGGGCGATGAAATCTGACTTTTCATGAGTAATGAACGACCTTATTCAGGCGATAGCAAAAACGGAATAAAATTAAGATTCATTTATTAACATCAACTAATTGAAAATTTGTTCCATTTGAGACTGAATAGTTTCCTATGTCGATGGTCTGCATTCTTTAGATGACATCTACACGCTATAATAGATTACATTCTATGTTGTATCTTCTCTAACCCAACTTCTAAATTTTTGAATATAAATGACATTTGTTGAATTAGGGCTAAATTTTTTCAGGTGACATAAAAACTCGGAGTAATTAAGAATGATTCTTATATTTACGAAATTGATAGTGATATTATTACTCGAATAGTTAGAAATAAACAAAGGATTAAGGAATGTTCGATGTCGTTGTTGAAGGTGAAACAACACCAATTGATTCTTTTTCGAGAATACAACTATTACTTTCAGTTGTTTATGACGCAGACTCAGTTACTGATCCTACTAGAGTCTCCGCTATTTTTTTATTTTTGTACACTTTGATTATTTCGTTACTGAAGTAGATATAATGATAGTTTCTTTCAATTTGTTGTAGGTCATTCGCGCAGTCCATATTTTATGAACGATATATGAATTAAATTTCTTATTATACGATATGCATCATATGTAGTTTATATAATAATAATAATAATAATAATATTTATTCCAAAAAAATATTTTTGACAGGGTTCACCACTTTTGTGGATGACCCCATCAGTTACATAAAAAAAAAGAAAACTTAGAACTAAACCCATGAAAGTACATTTAAGTACTTGTGTATGGGTATCTATAAAAATAACGCGAACATAAGTTAAATAATTTCGTTCAAATACCTAAACAATCAGAGACATGAATACATGAATCAATCCAGGTTCGTATGTGATGAGAAGGCTCTATTAGGTCCACTTAAAAAGTTTATGGACCACATGCCGATCCTGCTCAAGTAGCCATCTTCTAGCAATCACCCCAACATTTTTGGTATTGCGGTGTTCTCTCAAATGGGCCGGCAGTATGTTATAGATCTTTGGTAATGTATAAAGAGTTGATTTTCTAATATTATCCTTGGACACCTTCAACGTTCTCACATTATGATGGCTCACTTGTCTTGTGTTATAATTTTCGGGCAATGAATCTAAACATGATCTATTTTTTGAAATAAAACACACTGCCGCCCTTACGTATAACTGCCTTGAATCCAAAAGATTAAGCTCTTTAAAGAGTAAGTTAGATGAATATCTAACTGGTTTAGCAAACAAAGACTTTAAAAGCCTTTTCTGAATTCGCTCAATTATGAAGTAATATTTAGTACTTGCAGCACCCCAGCTCAAGATTCCATACCGAATAAGAGACTCTGCCAAAGCATAATAAACAGAGTATTTCTGAGTTTGAGAGCAGATATCTTTGATCTGATGAAAAATGTATAGAAGCTTGCGTAACTTGGAGTGGAGTCCCAGTATGTGAATGTCCCACCTCAAATGAGTGTCCAAGCACACCCCCAAATATTTAATCGACCTTTCTGAATGTATTAGTTCACCGTCAACCGCTATTGGGTCTAGAGTCGGAATATGATTGGCATAAAACGCAAAAGGTAAATACTTGGTTTTGTTGATATTAATAGAGAGGAGGTTGCAATTTAACCAGTTCTTGATGTATTTCATATCCCTTGTTGCATTCGCTGTCAGACTTTTCCAGCTAATGTCTTCAAAGAAAATGCAGGTATCATCTGCAAAAGAGATAAGCTCACCAGAGATGTTATGGGTAAGTAAAAGATCATTTATGTAAACAAGAAACAATATGGGGCGCAAAACAGTTCCCTGGGGGACCCCACATGTCACCCTCGTTATATCGCCCAATAGGTCACCATTTCTGCAAAATTGCACTCTATCAGAAAGATAACTTTTAAATATGTTGTGGCCTATACCACGAATGCCAATGTTATAAAGTTTATCCAAGAGGATCTGATGACTTACGGTATCAAATGCCTTACGGAGGTCCATAAAAATGCAGAGTACTTTTTTGTTATTACCAAGAGCTCTATATATCCTTTCCACCAGACAATTAACGGCATCTACGCATGATTTATTAGGTCGAAAACCAAATTGACGCGAAGATACAGATTCGAAAACTTTAGCAATGGTAGATATCACAGAAATCGGTCTATAATTTTCAATTAGAAATTTATCTCCTCCCTTATAGACAGGGGTTACAACCGCAGTCTTAAAGCACGTTGGTACATACCCTTCGGTTAACGAAGCATTAAATAAATCTACAAGTGGATCCAAGATCCAAGGTAGAATTTGTTTTAGGGTTTTTGGGGATATGTTATCATAACCGGAGGCTTTTTTCTCATTTAATTCATTTGTATATTTTGCAACCTCTTCGCGATTTGTCAGTTCTATCCAAATAGTATTTCTGTTACTATTAGTATTTGTATAAGATATTGGATTCGTCCTACGAATATTTGAAGCCAAGTTGTTTCCGATCTCTTAGGGCGTCTTTCACCAACACTAATACCGCTCGGTTAGAGTTTATCGTTCCGATAATCGAAATATTTCAATGCAAAAACTGGTTTTAACTGTCAGGTACATTAACTGACTTCTGGTGAAAGACGGCCTGAGAAATATTTGTTCACATTGTTTAGTATCTCCCTAGGATCAGTTATTTCATTTCCTTCTACAACTATCTTTTTTATGGCTGAACTACCTTTTCTGTATTTATTAGTGAAGTCGCGGAGTATCCCCCAGGTTGATTTACTATCCCCCCCCGACTGAGCCAACCTTGTTTTAAAATAATCACATTCGGTCTTTTTTAACAAATTATTAATTTTTGAGCGATAAGTTATGTATATGTGTTTATTATTTTCAGTGGGATTTTTTAAATATTTTTGGTAGAGTTGATCTCTATACCTAATAGAATTAATTAAACCTGTAGTAATCCACGGTTTGCGCCTAATCCACCTTTTCTGCTTTACCACATCAGTTGCAGCCTCCACACTATTAACTATGGTATTCATAAAATGTTCGATCTCCTCCAAATCAACCGCCGCATAAAAAGAGTCCCACGATACACCACTCAAAACACCATTCAACTTTTCGTAATTCAGTATTTTTTTTAATGCAAAGTTATCATTTCCAATTTCTTTCCTCAGAGTTTTTGTTGAAGGAAAGATCACTAGAGTAGAATAGTGATCAGTGATATTAGTTCTAAGTACAATCGGAATTACATGCTTGAGCGATGCATCAATCGAACCCTTCGCAAACATATGATCGATAATAGTTGACGACAAAGCATTCTCCCTGGTGGGTACATTTATCAACGATTGAAAACCAAACTGATTCAGTATCTCCAAATACTCAAGATTCTCCAGGCTTCGTGCGTCCGACAAGTCAACATTAATATCCCCCAAGAACAAACTGTATGTGGGGCTCGACGATACCGAGCCAAGGTAAGAAGAAATATCCTGGAGAAAAGTACCCAGAGAGTAATCATGAGATCTATAATATGCCATAACATTATAACTCAGTTGTTCTCCTTTAATCAAGCATTCTAAAATTCTTAATTGGTTAATAGTTTTTATCTCCGCTCTATGATTCAATCTCTCCCTTACATACACAACGACCCCATCATTTTGATTTAAATGGGACTCATTATAATACATATCATACCCACAAATGTGCAGCATATCCATGTTCTCTATCCTCCAGGTTTCCGTTAGGACAATGACATCGAGTTTGTCGCCAAAGGTCTCTAGCAAAATTAAAAGTTGATCTAAGTTTTTGTTTAAACTTCGAATGTTCATCTGGAAGACAGAAAAACCGGACTCACCACAGCTCATATAGTCAACAACCACCGAAGAAGCGTGATCATAACACTTAGTTTCGACTTCAGTATGATGAAAGTCTCTTATGAATTGATCCATGCTTACAATTTAACAAATAAACAAAGTACAACAAGTTGAGGGCCAATAGAGGAAAAGGAAACCAAATCAATTACAGCAAATCAAGAAGACCAAATTTAGACTCCATTGTACATAATTATTACCCACTAAAAACTGATCGAGAGAAAAAAATTACTTCTGGGATCTTGTTCTAATTTTCGAACCGCTAATCGGATGAACCAGTTTTCTTCTTATAGCCCCCTTAGAGTAATCCAATTTTGCATCCGTCCCAATATTATTTTGTCTTCCAGATTCTCCTTCCTTCTCTGCTTCAGCAGCTCCCAATGAAAAAAGTCTATCTTCTGTATTGGACGCTACCGGTGTTGATGGTTCACTATTTCCTCTCTCATCCACCGAATCCACCAGAAAATTCTCCTCGAATTCTCTCACAGAGTATGCCTGTCCCTCAACATATAATCTGTTTCCTCTAATATATGAGCTGGCTCTGCTTCCGCCTTCCTGAAGTTCCTCAAATAACCCCTCAAAACTTTCTGCTCTTGTCTCTGAGAAAGAGTTAGATCATCCGAGATAAAGATTTTGGTGTTCCTTAGTTTTCTGGTATTCTGCAATACTGATCTCTTCTTAAGGTGCGATACAAATTCTACTTTTATTGGTCTGTTGTCTCCTTTCCCAGAGAATAAACATCGTTTAGGTCTGATTTAGTTAAGTCTGCTTGCAACAAATGGTTAATGTCTTGAACAATTGACTCAGCAGTAACGCTACTAGCCTCTTTTGTAAGCCAAAAATCACCAAATTGTTTTTAATAGATCGTTTTTCCAAAATCTCCACTTTGTCTTTTAGGGTTTGATTTTCCTTTTCAAGGTCTTGTATTTTTCGTTTTAAAAATTCAAGTTTCAGCAGCAATTTAGTTTCACTTGCATCAATAGATCTTTTCAAATCTTTTCTAGACTCTATAATCTCCTGGTATAGATCATTCAGAGTAATCGTTCTCTCATCCGTTTTATCATTCATATTAATGAAAACAAAAAGAGCGATCGTGCACTAACACCTTTAAACTTAGATGGTACACGCGCTATAACATATGTTCCTGATGATTACTTCCGAAAACAAGTTATATATAAGATGATAAATTCACTGATATGCACTTCTAACTTCAAAATAGTGTTTTCAACACTATATATAGCACCACGATTATCAGAAAAAACGATTTTTCTTCACGTTAAGCATATATCCCTCTTATTTCCTCCTTTATTTCACCCCGATAATCGAAACTTATGTAGGAGTAGAATTCACAACAGTATGCGCGACGCGATCGACCACGAGATCTGTCGAGATATGTCGACGGTAACACTTCTTCAGGCGACCACGTCAGAAAGTGGTATATATCGCCACGCCTACCTGTCGAAGAAAGTTGACAATTACATGCAACTGTGCGGGAATGTTATTCCCGCACGGGTAAAACCAGTTTGATCCGTGCGGGAAAGTGGTGACATCGAAATGAAACCACGTCAAGTAGATAAAAGTGAATGAAAAGTTTAGTTCGTATATTCCATCGAATATTTATAAGGCAAACGAGTTACCAGAACATATCGTATCATTAACGAAGAGCTTAACTTGATTCGATTCGCGTTTATAACATGCAAAATGAAAAATATCTCTCCAGAAATATTAAACTCGTGGGAATTATTGCTGACAAATCTGAAAGGAACGTAAGAAATAACATGAACAAATAAAGTTATCTATTATTTTCTCTACAACGCCATCTAGAAGCAGAAGAATTATTCAGTTCTGCTTGGGTCGAAACGTTCATTGTGTGTTCTCAAAGTAATTATCGTATAATGCCATTTTTGTGGTCGCCTGAAAAATGTCATTCATTACTCGTGGAAAGTCAGATTTCATTGCTCGTATCTAGCCTCACTCGGCTCCGCTTCGCTTCGCCTCGTTCGTCAAACTGACACTCGCATGAAATCATCGACTTTCCGCACTCGTTATGAAATGTACTATTCCGCACGGATAGAGCCGGTTTTATCCGTGCGGGAAAGACATTCCCGCACAGTTCTATGCAGTTGGTAACTTTATACAATAGGTCAGCGTGGCGATATGTACGTCTTTCATAAGTGATAATTTGCAAACTAATTATGTACAGGTTGTGTGATGCCATCAAATTATTTCATAATTTTTCCGACCATAACTCTTGAAATGTATGAACTAGTTGTCTTGAGACGCAAACTGCGTACTTGAAACGGGAAATACCATTAGCCACCGAAATCGGTTTATATGAACGTAGTGAGATATAATCAATCAGAAACATGGAAATGACTTTCATTTCGGTTAATGACAACATTATATCGGATTCGTGTTGCACAGCATCATGACAATTCATAATGAAACAATTGGCGTTCTTATATTTTCGAAAATAACAAAAGAGGATTATCTCGAGATCTATGCTAGACAGCTCCATGAAAATTTCAGGAAAACGTTCCTTGTGCTATAAAAAATGTATTTTGGAAAGAATGAATTTGCTATAGGTCGACACCAAAGATATGAGTTTTTCTCTCTATTTCGTGCAGGAAATGCGTCGAAAATCTACTAATTTCGATTGAACTGCGTTAGAATATTGGTTTTTTTACAGGTTTGGATGAGGTCGTTTATCAGTCCAATCCGAGATTTATTTCCAGAACTATTTTGTAGGGTCGCACATCCACACTATAACGTGTATGGATACCTTTATAGCTAATGGTTATATGTGTCGTAGAATGTTCGCCTTAAATATTAATCCACAAAAATTTGTAGAATGCATGATCTAGATATCTATACAAGATAGCGTTACAATTTTTTTCCCTAAAATTTGTCTCTTTTCCTAAAATGATGAAGGAGGTTCCGCGTATAGAGTTGTTCTGCTCTATATTAACTAGACAATTGGAATTTTCCACGAAGAGCACAGCAAGGAAACCCCAGTTCCCTTTTGATCTTCAGTTTGGTCATACAACCTATTGTGGAAGCAATTGAATCCGAATTGAAGGGACGATACTTGGACAACGGTACTATTGCTGAAAATGTGGAGGTAGTACTAAGACTTTGAGAACTTGATCATAAAATCTAAAGACGTGCTAGATTTACCTCTGTTCTGAGACATGCAAACTTGAGACTCTCGAAGGACTCTAGTCGATTTGTCCAGATATTGGTCTCATCACCAGGCACGAATTAGATCACTTTGGAGCTCCCATATTCGATGAAGGATTCCAAAAGACTTTTACCGAGAAACGCAATCAAATTAAGCTCCTCCCGCATCGATTCTTTGAGTTAAACTCTCACATGGCTTATTTCTTACTTCGAAGCTGTCTATTCATGACCTAATTTCTACGTACCTATGCAGTTTGCACACAGTGAAGTGGTCGATTCCTTAGATTTATTGTTGCTGTCATCATTCTCTTCGTTGTTCAACCTGAATCTTTACAACTGCCAATGGAGGCAATCTACGTTACCTGTCAAAGAGGGGGAATCAGAATCTGTAGGATCAACGACATCGCCCTTCCTAGGTTCCTGAGCTCTATATCCGGCGCTTAAAAGCTTATGTCTAATCTTCTTCCCAATACGGACACCGAAGTTCTTTTGCGCTTCGAGAAAGAAGGTATTAACGCGTGGACTATCACAAAGGTTGAAATCCATTCTTTGCCTTCAATCTAACATTGTTGGGACTATATCAATTTGCAACGAATCAAAAACGAGGAAATGACAAGGAAAAACCCATTAATCAAAGCCAGAACTTTAGCCGTAAAATCTCTGAATTGCAGCTGCACGTTATCCTGTCTCAAAATACTGGAACTGTAATGGACAGTCGCGACTTCCAAACATGCTTAGATTGGGTGGCCAGCAATATCAACCATATGAATGTATTTGTAGAAGCCCTGTGGATACAGATGGGCTCCACGGTTTGAGTTGTGTTAGGAGTCAGGGACGGTTAACACGTCATGCTGAATTAAACCAAATGATTCAGAGGGCATTATCCTCCCTCAAAATTGCACCATGTTTGAACCCTCAGGACTACTTCGCAACGATGGCAAATGCCCCGATGGAGTAACAGTAGCCCCCGGATGAAAGGAAAACGATTTGTTTGGGATGTAACCTGTGTCGACACAATGAATGCTTCCTACATCGGAGACAAAGGGAGCTGCGGCGGAAATCGCTAGTAACAAGAAATACCTAAGTATCAATCAAAGATGACAACTTCATATTCGTGGCCTCCGCTTTTGAAACCTTAGGTCCTTGAAGGTCGGAGACTAATTCTATCCTACCAACGGTTGGCTTCAAATTAATAAGCGAAACGGGAGATCCAAAAGATCGTAAACACCTTTTTCAGCGACTCTCGCTTGCCATTCAAAGAAGAAACGCCGCTAACCAACATTGCCTTGAAGAAATATTTTTACTATAGCTTCATTCTTCCATTCTTCAAAAAAATGTAGGTTATTCTCTTTCTTTTATCTTTGCAAGTGAATAAAATCATCCACTGAACAGCTTGTCAAATAAAGTTTAACAGAATATTCTCAAAAATAAGTAGGTGATGCTACCTCAGGAACAAATTGTTCTTCGATTTTTCTAAATAATTCTTCGGAACCCTAGATGCGCGATTCCAAGTAGCACTCCGCAGTTTCTATTTATTTAATACTTGGTTAAAAATTAGGTATTGTTTCTTCAGTAGTCAAACGTTTTTCATAGTTCCAAACTGTTGCTAGACGAGCATGTAAATATCACGAAGAGAATCGTGATTAGAATGACTTAGGCAAATTTTCACACAGAATTATGTAAGCTAATAATAAATCTAAACTTTTAAAACATCGTGAGAAAAAACTTTCAATATCAATACGTTTAAAATTCTTGTACTGCCTTGCGTTGCGATGTACCTATAAGTTTGTTCCAACTGGCGTTGAAAACCGTCAATATACTCTCAGGATTCTGAGCTGTTCATAAAAAGTACTTTATTTTATGAACAGCGCAGAATCGTGACGGTACTTCAACGGTTCACAACGCGAGTTGGAACAGACCTATTCCCTAACGATTACAAAGTTAAAACTCGGTGCCGTCAACTTCCTCGTCCGACGGTACCATTTCCCTCTGGTTCTTCGACGATAAGGGATTCGCTAATTACTCCAGTAACGTTGCTTAATTTCAGAACGCATCGTTACAGTATTTATTATCGCCACCAAACCATTTAATATGGTATTGATTTTTTTGAGGACCAACCCGGCTAGAAACTAAAGTGGGGCCCTTCTCAGGCGCGCATCGGGAACGCCACATTTCAAATGAGGGCCTCACGAGGCAGCCGCGTCAGGCCCACATCGGGCGTGTAACGCAGAAAGTGGGGCGTGCCCCTCTAGGGCATGTTACACTTGAGCCTGACTAACTTTTCTAGTGAGTCCCTGATGGGGTTCCAATGAGACAGATCGCATTTAGTTATTCTGTATCGGTAGGGCAATCTGTCATACAATTTTTCAAATTAATAGGAATGATTAATGAGGAATATCCAGCCAATTTGAACAATAGAAAAAATGGAACTAGATTCCTGTCAAAAACAAGTGGATACATTGGCTGATAAAAAACCGATATGTGAGATACCTAAATAGTATCAAAATTCTACAAGAATTACAAATTTCACAATTGAGGACTTCTCCAATTCAAACAAATTCTATACCATTTACCATTTATTCATTACAATTCTTATACATTAATAACTAATACTAAATATCAAATCTGCTCGGATGTTGAAAGCGTGTTTCTTGATTTTTGTCCTCTATTCCAATCTTTGCAGTAATGGAGAACAGAGCACAAAGCAGCAATTATCATGTGCTCTCCTTTTTTCGAATCCCGTCATCAGGGCGGCTGGATTTGCGATTTAAAATTCAGTGTAATGCCACGTTTTGGAAGAACATATTTCTAATATTATTGTACAGAAACATGTTTCTCAAAACGTCCTGTTTGGCAGAAGTTGGTTCGACTGCGTTAAACGCTAGTGCTGAGTCTTTTCAAAAACTGAATCGCATAAGTTCATCGAAGTTTGGAGACAATGAAATTCTTGAGTTTATCAAAGTTAACAGTTCGTTTGATATCTTCATGGCTTCCTCATGCGTTCCCAAAATAATAAAAATAAAATTTAATTTCACAGTTCTGAGTTTGAACACAAAATATGTGAGAAAAAAGCTATACTCACGCTCTCCTTTTAATTTCGATGTTATAGCTTGGCCAATCACTTAATGACTCTTACCGTTCTGCCAAAATATTTTTCAGAATTTTCGCAATTTTTTTTATGATATGGTGATGGCATAAAAAAGCACATCACCATTTTCTCATCTATGTCATAATAGACACTTCTGCTTGGAATTATTGCTACTGTATTTCAGTCCTTGGGGAAGGCTACCAATCGATTCTCGTAATACTCCATTTTATGTATTATCACGAACTTAATAATAATTATATCTATCACACAAACATAGCTGAAACACGATCTTCTTCAAAACGCGACTGTTTTTGAAATGGTCTACCAGCTTTGGTATGGGCTGGGCAATAAATATCTTCACAATGAAACCCCAGGTCATTTCTCCGAAGTTTATAAACGAAAAAAAGATCGCAAGAGCCGGTACTCAAATCTGTTACAACAACGTTCTAAAGACGACTTGTGAATGTTTGATCACACATTTCACAACCAATCTTGGCATTCTATTTCGTGTTCCATGAATTGTTCGATTACTTCTGACTCGTTAACAAACACTTACAAACTTGTGCACGATCCTCAATAAGAAGCACGTGAAAACAATACAAAAAATGAAAATATATTTCATTTGCAATTCGAATTCAATTTGAAATGAAAATAAGTGGATTATAAAAATATGACATTTCCAAAATCCACCAGCGCTAAAATAAGAGTGTCACACATTAATTAATTATATATAAGTATGGAAGCAAAAAAGAGGACTAACTGGCCATTTGTGTATGTATGAGTTTTTCGTCGTCTTGTGCAAGATCTAATTAAACTTCTTTCAACTCGAGTACAGAACATTAGGAATTCCAAGTTTAACCTCCATTAATTTTTCAAAATGTGCCAAAGTTATAGTAAGACATAAGTAACATCTGAATAACAAATTTGTGAATAATGCGATTTTTTATAGAAGAAACCTTTAACAAATTGTTAACGTGGCGGTCCCCACCTCGGCCACATGCGGGCCTGATGCGACAAAGTGTACTAACACCACATGTTGGGCATGTACCACAAGGCCCGCATGAGCGCCCGACTAGGATTTCATCACTCCTTAACCGAATCGCAAGTGAGGCGTGCCCCTTGAGGCACTTCTGCGAGCCTCTTCAGGGTCACCGCAGTGAGGAAAGCCGCACGCGCGCCCCATCCGGCCAAGATGTTAGTTGGGGTGGCCCTTGGTAGATTTCTAGTCAGGAAGTAATTATTTTCAGCTTGACAAATTGTTAGACTTCGCTGATTTGTATTCCAAATGCTGGTGACATATTTGTGTAACAGGAATTGTTATACCAGGTCGTATATATATGGCGGCAGGTATCAGCGTCAAAACTCCATAGTTATTCACGGCTAAATGCATCATTAATATTTGAGAGCTGATAGTTTCTTAATGAAAATCAGTTAATGAATTAATCAACATCAATTATTAAACTGACATAGTACACCTTACATATTGAAGACCGAATAATATCAAAAACGGATTATTATTAATTACAAATATGAAATAATTCGTGATAATCAAATCTGATGAAGGCTCTTTGATACCTTTCCACTTCTTCAGGCATTTTAAAAAGTATCAACTTTCTCTTTCCCAAAAATGCGGCACCACAATCACAACCTGGGGTTACAAGGGATACCGGCAAACTCGTCCAAAAAGATTCTCCTAACTTTGCGTATATATTCGTGAGGTCTACGTACCTCAAAATTCACCCAATGCCTACGGCATCCACAAAAGTTGACAAGCGATTGTTGTACAAATGATTCTGAACATTCTCAGCAGTGCACTCGGTACTTCCCCTGGCCTGTATTTGAAAGAATTCGTGTTAATATGAACTGACAAATGTCCAAAAAATCAAAATCATGCTAAAGACACACTCATGAATGTTGTATTCTTCAATCTGTTGAGTTAATGGGAGATGGAAGTTTATATGAAAACGTAACTGCCGATTCTGGAAAAATATTTTTTACTTTTTTGCAACATATTGTCCTTTCGTTTAATTATAATCTTAACAATCTATAATTTATACTTGGAATTGAAAGATTTTCATGTTGACACGTGTTATTCATGTGCCCATTGAAATTTATTTTAAAAGTAATATCGCTACTTGCTATTTTCGTTTGGCAAGTTTTTCTGAATTTTCCGAAACTGAAACGAAGTCGTTTTTAAATGTTCACGTATACACTACCGCTAAAGTTTTCGTTTACCTCTATCGTATTCCTTGGCAAAAAATCCAAAAAATAATAACAACTTTGGTGAGAGACTTGGTCATTCAAAACAAACTTAAACATGTGAAATATCACATATGAAAATTTATGAGAATGCCATACTCAAATTAGACAGCCGACGAGCTAGAACTGTTCGTATAGTTTAATACCGTCAACATGAAAGACCTTTTCCTAAAGAATGAGATTAAAGGTTTACAAAAAAGACAGCTATTTAATCCGACACGTTGAAAATTCCTGGCGACTCAACGATCTGTTTATTGGCCAAGCTCGAGATAAAAACCGAATAAAACACGTTCAGTTTCCACTCGACGCCTTTTAATTTCCCTGTAACGAGCACTCGAAATTAGAAACAAACTGTTCGAGCTGCGGGAAGACCATAGTAAAATTTTAACGGCTTTGTGTCCTTAATTCGGTCTCCAAGCAGGAATCAAACGGTCGGTAGGGTACAGGGAGCAGAGCTGAAGGCGGATTTTACATGGAACTCCGAAATTACCATCTCGTTCACGTCGTTCATGCATAAAATATCCGGTATCCCGATGTTATTTCTTTGATACATATTCCCTTATAATCGACTTATTCATAAATGAAATACAACAACATATAAAAATGTAACGTAGCAGAAAAAAGGATTGAATCGGAAATATCCAGAGGTAAGGAATAAATTCCTAGTTATATGAGAATAAACGTTGGCAACACTTATGTGAAATGCTGGATTTTGTTCGAAATCGGGGGTAATTCAGGAAGGCATTTATAGTCCGTTTATGCGGTAATTAAGTGTAGTTTTCGCCTACCGTGTCCTAATAGAATTAATGTAACGGAGCATTACTGCAAAGTACATTATGTGGATTAGAGAAAATGATCCCGCCTTGGTTGCGGCCTTTCTTCAGGCTTACCTCCCGGAAAAACAAAAACCAAACCGTCGGGCACTCGAAAATATCGTATTCAAGGAGCTCGTGGAAAATTTACCGTGGAAATCGTGATTCAACCGGAGGAACGGTTTTTTCGTTCCGAAATCAGATTTGCATAAAACCTAGTTTCGCGTAATCCACTTCAACTGCAATTTATTATGCTTTTATCCTGGTGTGTTCAGAAAAAGCAAAGTGGAAAGATTTCTGTCTTCCATTTATGCATATCAAACAGGGTCGAGCTATCTACGGGGATCAACAAGTTTTCTCGGGTTCCATTATCACACACTTTACTGTGGTCGTCTATTTCTAGATCATGTTCAGTCTTCGTGCTCTCAAGGACGTGCATCGTCGCAAATAGATCATAATAACTTGACGATACTATTTCATTCTGATTTTGGTATTTTCATGAGCATATGAAGTCTTCGGTTTCCACTATTTTCTTTCTAATTAGTAAATCCTACAACACATACAATTGAACTTAACACTTTGTGTAACGTTATCGAAACTATTTTGCAAATGGTATATTGATTCTGATATGGAAATCCTTCTCTAATTTCATATCTTCTGTGTAGATAGTAAAATTTAAAAAGGTATCAGTAACTCCTTTGTACTGAAGTTTTGTATAATTCTCGCAATTCAAAGTGTGGTAGTCGTCAGAATAAAAACGTTTCATGTGTGTATTGTGATGTACGGACGGGGATCCAAGGAGGTAAACGACGATACCGTTAAGTCATTACGTCAAACGTTCTTTATTGTATTAATATCTGCGATACACTTCTTATTTCTGTTGGCTTATCAATAATAATGAATAATGTACACTGAAACGATTCTCATATGACTACATCGATCTTGCTGAATTACCAATTTAGTACATACCTGTGAGTTCAATAAATTCGATATGTGAAAACAGGATGTGGAAATAATAACAATTTCGGAATTCATATGTTAGTGAAATGAATGAACTTAATTAACCTTATCTATTTTATATCCTTACATTACAGTATTTTGGACTTTGGGATGGACTTCCGAATAACGTTCATTAACAGAAAGGTCTAAAACTTACTCAGGATGTTCCTCGAGGCGTAAGATGACCAAAAAAATAAGTGAAAAGTTGCGCATACGCAAAATTTAATACCTAACATAACCTAACCTAACCTAAATTGAGCTAACCTAAAGTATAAAATCCAAAATTAGTGAAAAGTTGCGCATACGCAGAATTTTTTTAAATTGGAATTAGTAGGGTTACGCGTCGTTCTAAAGTGAAATCTAAATTACATAGGACTGGAGGATTGCGCTTACAGGTGGTTCCATTCCTATCTCACTGGTAGAAGGAAGAAGAGTGCCACAGGGCAGTGTGGTATGGTAAACATTTTTATTCATACAGAAATCCACTTGTATGGGGATGATCTCCAAATATGTAGGTCCTTTATACCTGCAAACATTTCACACTCTTTATCTATGTTAAATAGCGATCTGGAACGCCTGGCTACATGGTGCTGCAATAATGGCTTAAAACTGAACTCTGATTAATCGATGGCTATTCTGGTGGAAAGGAAAGCATTAACATCTTCAATAGATTTAGATGAAAACCATGTTGTTCTGAATGGTGATGTATGTGTAAGATACCATGTTCATTATATGGATTAACGTGTTGAAAATAACGAGGACTGAGTTCACATGTTCATATAGCGTTGCTTATATTCATCTGACAAAACTTTTTTTCGTTCAAAAAACAATATAATATATAATATTCTGCGATTTATGTTCATCAAAAACATAAATGCGAAAGATATACATGTAAAAATATTTGAAATAATTTTTACTCAGATGAGAATTTTTCAGCCGGTTACTTTGACCTGAAATAAAACTAAATATTTGCTGTTATGTTCATTATGTGAAAAAAATCAATGGAGAATGAAACAGACTATTTCGACAAACGATCAAATCCGCAAGAATTTTTTATCTCCAAAAAAACTACTCCGAAAATTTGTTTCGCCCGAACTCAGTTAATACTAATAATAATAATAATAGTTCCAACTTTCGATGATTTGGGATAAAAACTACGATGAACTTTTACTCAAGATCCAAATGCTCAAAATTCACAAAAAAAGACAATCATTATTGCATAGCTAGGTAAATTTATGTAAATTTAACTTTTTCTTCAATCTTCATTGAAAATATTCATGAATTAATGAATGGAAGGTGAGTGAAAAATCTTATATGAAGAAGAAGAGTGTGTACACGAGATAGATGAGAGTCTCGTGGCGTCACTAGTTGAAGCACACAACAATAAATGTTCATATTTCCACACTTTCAAAGCTCAATTAGCTATACGACTGGCTTATCGGGAATAAACGGATGAAATTCAAAACCTCGAACCATAAATTGGTCGGCCGATCGAAGTATGAACGATGGTTTGGAATTTGGAATGTTTGCAATTCCAGAAGTTTTTTAATTGAAAATATTTCCATTTTCTTCTCAAGAAAGAAATCGGCAAATTCGTTCGGTTCTTTATGAATAAGTTTAAAAAAAATTGATATAATTAATTAATATTTTCAAATAATCATATTTCTATTCAGGGATGATATTCAGCTCACAGTGAGAACTATAAATACGAAGGATGGATGCATGAAAGTCAAAACAATACGGAACGTGATTCGTTGAATAACAGAAAAATTCAAGCGCACAGAAATGGACTATATTTGCTATCGATATTGATAGCCTGAATTAGAAGTAAACAAAAAAAATCATATCATTATCCGAATACTATCAAATAATTTGGGTGAAACTGAAAAGAAAAACCTTCAGATTTTTAAGGGTAAAAAACTGTTTTTTTGGAATTTCTGGGCGATATTGCATTCAGTCAAAAATATTTGAATGAAAAATTGTTGCGAAATGAAGGGATCCACAACACTTTTTGTATTCACTTCTTTCTTTGGCAAAAGTATGAAATTTGATCAAAACATTTTTCAGGGTTACTGGTTATACTTTTTCGTTCAGAAATATTCAGACTATTGATTTATTTCACTATTACTATCTACTGTCTGAAAACATATTTAATTATTTTCGGCTTCACAAATTGTTAGAGTTCGCTGATTTGTATTCCAAATGCTGGTGACATATTTGTGTAAAAGGAATTGTTATACCATGTCGTATATATATGGCGGCAAGTTGCCAGCGTCAAAACTCCATACTATTCACGGCTAAATGCATCATTAATATTTGAGAGCTGATAGTTTCTTAATGAAAAGCAGTTAATGAATTAATCAACATCAATTATTGAACTGACATAGTACACCTTACATATTGAAGACTGAATAATATCAAAAACGGATTATTATTAATTATAAATATGAAATAATTCGTGATAATCAAATCTGATGAAGTCTCTTTGATACCTTTCCACTTCTTCAGACATTTTAAAAAGTATCAACTTTCTCTTTCCCAAAAATGCGGCACCACAATCACAACCTGGGGTTACAAGGGATACCGGCAAACTCGTCCAAAAAGATTCTCCTAACTTTGCGTATATATTCGTGAGGTCTACGTACCTCAAAATTCACCCAATGCCTACGGCATCCACAAAAGTCAACAAGCGATTGTTGTACAAATGATTCTGAACATTCTCAGCAGTGCACTCGGTACTTCCCCTGGCCTGTATTTGAAAGAATTCGTGTTAATATGAACTGACAAATGTCCAAAAAATCAAAATCATGCTAAAGACACACTCATGAATGTTGTATTCTTCAATCTGTTGAGTTAATGGGAGATGGAAGTTTATATGAAAACGTAACTGCCGATTCTGGAAAAATATTTTTTACTTTTTTGCAACATATTGTCCTTTCGTTTAATTATAATCTTAACTATCTATAATTTATACTTGGAATTGAAAGATTTTCATGTTTTTACGTGTTGTTCATGTGCCCATTGAAATTTATTTTAAAAGTAATATCGCTACTTGCTATTTTCGTTTGGCAAGTTTTTCTGAATTTTCCGAAACTGAAACGAAGTCGTTTTTAAATGTTCACGTATACACTACCGCTAAAGTTTTCGTTTACCTCTATCGTATTCCTTGGCAAAAAATCCAAAAAATAATAACAACTTTGGTGATAGACTTGGTCATTCAAAACAAACTTAAACATGTGAAATATCACATATGAAAATTTATGAGAATGCCATACTCAAATTAGACAGCCGACGAGCAAGAACTGTTCGTATAGTTTAATACCGTCAACATGAAAGACCTTTTCCTAAAGAATGAGATTAAAGGTTTACAAAAAAGACAGCTATTTAATCCGACACGTTGAAAATTCCTGGCGACTCAACGATCTGTTTATTGGCCAAGCTCGAGATAAAAACCGAATAAAACACGTTCAGTTTCCACTCGACGCCTTTTAATTTCCCTGTAACGAGCACTCGAAATTAGAAACAAACTGTTCGAGCTGCGGGAAGACCATAGTAAAATTTTAACGGCTTTGTGTCCTTAATTCGGTCTCCAAGCAGGAATCAAACGGTCGGTAGGGTACAGGGAGCAGAGCTGAAGGCGGATTTTACATGGAACTCCGAAATTACCATCTCGTTCACGTCGTTCATGCATAAAATATCCGGTATCCCGATGTTATTTCTTTGATACATATTCCCTTATAATCGACTTATTCATAAATGAAATACAACAACATATAAAAATGTAACGTAGCAGAAAAAAGGATTGAATCGGAAATATCCAGAGGTAAGGAATAAATTCCTAGTTATATGAGAATAAACGTTGGCAACACTTATGTGAAATGCTGGATTTTGTTCGAAATCGGGGGTAATTCAGGAAGGCATTTATAGTCCGTTTATGCGGTAATTAAGTGTAGTTTTCGCCTACCGTGTCCTAATAGAATTAATGTAACGGAGCATTACTGCAAAGTACATTATGTGGATTAGAGAAAATGATCCCGCCTTGGTTGCGGCCTTTCTTCAGGCTTACCTCCCGGAAAAACAAAAACCAAACCGTCGGGCACTCGAAAATATCGTATTCAAGGAGCTCGTGGAAAATTTACCGTGTAAATCGTGATTCAACCGGAGGAACGGTTTTTTCGTTCCGAAATCAGATTTGCATAAAACCTAGTTTCGCGTAATCCACTTCAACTGCAATTTATTATGCTTTTATCCTGGTGTGTTCAGAAAAAGCAAAGTGGAAAGATTTCTGTCTTCCATTTATGCATATCAAACAGGGTCGAGCTATCTACGGGGATCAACAAGTTTTCTCGGGTTCCATTATCACACACTTTACTGTGGTCGTCTATTTCTAGATCATGTTCAGTCTTCGTGCTCTCAAGGACGTGCATCGTCGCAAATAGATCAGAATAACTTGACGATACTATTTCATTCTGATTTTGGTATTTTCATGAGCATATGAAGCCTTCGGTTTCCTCTATTTTCTTTCAAATTAGTAAATTCTACAATACATGCAATTTAACTTAAGACTTTGTGTAACGTTATCGAAACTATTTTGCAAATGGTATATTGATTCTGATATGGAAATCCTTCTCTAATTTTATATCTTCTGTCTAGATAGTAAAATTTAAAAAGGTATCAGTAACTTCTTTGTACTGAAGTTTTGTATAATTCTTGCAATTGAAAGTGTCGTAGTCGTCAGAATAAATACGTTCCATGTGTGCATTTTGGACTTTGGGATGGACTTCCGAATAACGTTCATTAACAGAAAGGTGTGAAATTTACTCAGGAATGAGGCGTAAGATGACCAAAAAAATAAGTGAAAAGTTGCGCATACGCAGAATTTTTTTAAATTCGAATTAGTAAGGTTACGCGTCGTTCTAAAGTGAAAACTAAATTACATAGGACTGGAGGATAGCGCTTACAGGTGGTTCCATTCCTATCTCACTGGTAGAAGGAAGAAGAGTGCCACAGGGCAGTGCGTCCGCTTTTGTTTTCGATTTGTACGAGTGGTATGGTAAACATTTTTATTCATACAGAAATCCACTTGTATGGGGATGATCTCCAAATATGTAGGTCCTTTATACCTGCAAACATTTTACACTCTTTATCTATGTTAAATAGCGACTTGGAACGCCTGGCTACATGGTGCTGCGATAATGGCTTGAAACTGAACTCTGGTAAATCGATGGCTATTCTGGTGGGAAGGAAAGCATTAACATCTTCAATAGATTCAGATGAAAACCATGTTTTTCTGAATGGTGATGTATGTGTAAGATACCATGTTCATTATATGGATTAACGCGTTGAAAATAACGAGGAATGAGTTCACATGTTCATATAGCGTTGCTTATATTCACCTGACAAAACTGTTTTTTGTTCAAAAAACAATATAATATATAATATTCTGCGATTTATGTTCATCTAAAACATAAATGCGAAAGATATACATGTAAAAAAATTTGAAATAATTTTTACTCAGATGAGAATTTTTCAGCCGGTTACTTTGACCTGAAATAAAACTAAATATTAGCTGTTATGTTCATTATGTGAAAAAAATAATTGGAGATTAAGACAGACTATTTCGACAAACGATCAAATCCGCAAGAATTTTTTATCTCCAAAAAAACTACTCCGAAAATTTGTTTCGCCCGAACTCAGTTAATACTAATAATAATAATAATAGTTCCAACTTTCGATGATTTGGGATAAAAACTACGATGAACTTTTACTCAAGATCCAAATGCTCAAAATTCACAAAAAAAGACAATCATTATTGCATAGCTAGGTAAATTTATGTAAATTTAACTTTTTCTTCAATCTTCATTGAAAATATTCATGAATTAATGAATGGAAGGTGAGTGAAAAATCTTATATGAAGAAGAAGAGTGTGTACACGAGATAGATGAGAGTCTCGTGGCGTCACTAGTTGAAGCACACAACAATAAATGTTCATATTTCCACACTTTCAAAGCTCAATTAGCTATACGACTGGCTTATCGGGAATAAACGGATGAAATTCAAAACCTCGAACCATAAATTGGTCGGCCGATCGAAGTATGAACGATGGTTTGGAATTTGGAATGTTTGCAATTCCAGAAGTTTTTTAATTGAAAATATTTCCATTTTCTTCTCAAGAAAGAAATCGGCAAATTCGTTCGGTTCTTTATGAATAAGTTTAAAAAAAATTGATATAATTAATTAATATTTTCAAATAATCATATTTCTATTCAGGGATGATATTCAGCTCACAGTGAGAACTATAAATACGAAGGATGGATGCATGAAAGTCAAAACAATACGGAACGTGATTCGTTGAATAACAGAAAAATTCAAGCGCACAGAAATGGACTATATTTGCTATCGATATTGATAGCCTGAATTAGAAGTAAACAAAAAAAATCATATCATTATCCGAATACTATCAAATAATTTGGGTGAAACTGAAAAGAAAAACCTTCAGATTTTTAAGGGTAAAAAACTGTTTTTTTGGAATTTCTGGGCGATATTGCATTCAGTCAAAAATATTTGAATGAAAAATTGTTGCGAAATGAAGGGATCCACAACACTTTTTTTGTATTCACTTCTTTCTTTGGCAAAAGTATGAAATTTGATCAAAACATTTTTCAGGGTTACTGGTTATACTTTTTTCGTTCAGAAATATTCAGACTATTGATTTATTTCACTATTACTATCTACTGTCTGAAAACATATTAGACATTGGGTACAGCAGTCTGAATTTGAATAGGACAAAAAACCTGCATAGAATGGGATGTGCATTTTTCATGTTGAATTTGAGTGTAATCGTGAAAAGTCACAAAATTGAAAAAAATTTTCCTTTTTTGTTAACTAAATGACCAATTCAATTCAAAAATTCATTCATTCCTGTTTACATTTTTAATTTTAATGCACACATATCAAATATAAAATGAGTCCATTGATTATCAATAATTGCATTTACTATCATTCAAATAAAAATAGGAATTTATATTACCACCAAAAAATCATTTTTCCACTATTTATATCATTTTTTTCCGAAAAGGTACATATTTTCAACCTTTTATTAATATACAATACGTGAAACGATCAATTTTTTCAGAACACGTATCAATGGAACACGTAGTTTGAAGAAAAATTGCGGTTGAAATTAACGTAACATCTTTCACCTTACTAATTTTATTATTGGACGAAATTTTTGCGTAATACAGTTTTTTTTCCATTTACGAGAAGCCCAAAAACTAGTTTTTTCGTTAACGTATTCTTACACCCCAACCGAGAAAAACTGCAGACCTTCCATTACCTATTTATTTTCTTGAAAAGTATCAGAAATATTTTCAGTTGTTTTCTTTCAAATAATTAAGAAATGTATGACGGAATTATTTTCACAAAATATTACATTGAACCAGCATTTTAATTCGATTTTTTGTTTGTTGTATATTATGGTCTCGACTAGACTTCTCGACTTCTAGAGACGAGACCGAGGCGAGACGAGACCAGTCTCGAGTCTCGCGGCATTATTATTTCTGGTGCACTATGCTTCATTGAAACATTACTGTTCATTGAATTATTAGGGTTCTTCGGACACGAAGGTCGTCGTAGTACTTTCAAATGTGGTACCAGTATACAGTCTGGACCAATTTCTATCTGTTTTTACGGCGACGATGAAAAATAGCATCTTACTGCTCCGGAAGTCAATTTTCGAGGGACTTCCATTGATAAAGACCGATTTCAGTTAACATCTTTCTTTTCTGATTTAGCACTGGATTCAAGATTTTCGAGAATTTTTTACATTTGTTGGTTTGTTATAAATCACTTGCCTTCTTTTATTGATATCGATTTCCCAAGATCAGTGGTGACAGTTATTCCAGCATTAGTTTATTATCATTATCAATTAGCGATCTGAGAATAGCGGTCACTTCTTCGACGATTTCCCTTATTTGTTTGGGTACCGTACCATGATTCCTATCACCCAGTCGCAGTCAACACGTAAGTTCGTTAATGGGCCTTTCCCATGCGGTGGGGATTTAAAATTTGACGGTTGTACACAAAAATAGATTTTTTTCAACGCACAAAAATGTCCTAATCATTAATATTGGTGATATAGTTATTGAGAAATCTTAATTTAAAGTTTTAAAATCGAATTTTTTCATTGGTCAGTTGTATGTCACGTCATCTTGAAAGTATCCAATCAAATTTGACTGAAGCTGGCAACATTGCTTAAGACTCAATGTAACTTAGGTTTTAAGGTTATCTACGCATAGAAATGATGTCTTTAGTTCTTTGACTGTGAATATTATTTAAGAATTTGATCTCTTGGGATTTCAGCCAATAACACTCAGGAAACTCTTATCCTTTAATAACTCGAGCTTTCGACAAAACAAATTAAAAAATTAATCCTATGTCATCATCAGGAGCAGCTAAAAATTTTTGAAATTACATAACGGTCAAAATATCAAAGGTTCTAGGAACTTACGAAATGATGATATCGTGTATGATGATAATTACGTAAAGACATGTAAATTCGACGGAGACGTGTGAATGAAGAACTTTCAAATTGAAGTTAACTGTCATGTGGAAACATAATTATCAAGATACATTTGAAAATCCTTACAATATCTAGATATCATGAAAAATTATTGTTTTAATTAAGCATTTTCTTGAGGATCTCTTATCATGGAGCGATTAGATGTCCATCGTTTATCCATATCTATTAAGTTCGCATAAATTGAACTAAGATTAGAGATGTCTCTGTTGGAGTTGAGTGCATGATCCTCTTGAGTTATTCTTACCATTTCTAGAAATAATCTTTTACGTAAATCATCTTCTCTGTCCAAAATTTTGATATTGTCCCAATTTGGAGAGTGATTATGTTCTAGAACATGTTTAGATAAGGCATAGAAATTTAAAACTTCTAAGTATCTATGTCATTGTTCCTCAGCGACGGAATAGTAGATGGTTTGAATCTCATTCCCATGTTGCCGGTTATACATAAAATTTAAAATTCAGATTTCCCGCCTTTCAAATCGATTTTATTTATTTTATAAAAAACTAAGAGGATTTAGGAAAAAATTTTTTGGGAATCTGTTAATTTTGACATACTTCATTTATCTATGCAATAAAAAAAAATCATGGGAAAGGCCCATTCATTGAAGCTCAACTGTCATTTCAAATTCCTGTTATCTTCATTTTTCTGTATAACAATGTGTGAAAGCTGATGAGATTTGTTAAACTGGTTCCTTCGGCATATTGCGGCAAACCCAACCACTTTTCTCCGCCGATAAAAGACAAAAGGAAATTATCGATACCCCGTAATATACGTTCACATACGATAAGAATGATAAGTGGAGCAGACCTTCGAAAAGCAATAAAGGGAGACCTGTTAAGAAGACGTTGAAACCAATGAATTGGGATGAGATAAAGGATATACGAAGCTAGCGAATCCCGCCTATATGGGGGTTTAATCTACGACATTATGGGCCCCCGTCCCACCGAAATCGTTACGTAGCCTTCGGGGCTAGCATAGAAAACCGACGGTGGGATAAATTTCCTGAAATACTGAATCCCTTTTACGTCTTCCTGGATGCTATGTTCATTCACCGAAGAATCAGGACACCAGATCAACGCCACGGCCGCCGTCGCCGTCGCGTTGGCTCAGAACGAAAGTATCAAAGAAATTACTTTGATCGTAAACATGTCCAATTAGTACGAGTGGTGCGGAGAAAAGTGCGGGCCATTTGGAAAATGAGTCGGAATAAAATCGGGGGCTAATTACTCGAACAGTCCTACTACGTCAGTGATAACAATCAGAAGTAACACGAAAAACATAACCCAATAAAGGCGACTGAAAATTGCTGACCTAATGAACGAATTACCGAACTTAACTGAGATATATATTTCGCGGGAGTTTGATATGAATGATGGCGTATTTTTAGCACTGTAGGCGGCGAAGAATTTGTTTCCATTAACAACCGACAACTTAAGGATCTATAAATCTTTTTCCACTTAGCGTAATTCAACCTTTTGCCGTACAAGGGAGTTAGAAAAAAACCGCCACCTTTATTGCCCCAATTAGGGGATAAAAAGTGAACCTATTATATTTCACTTTCTCATTATCCACGGTAATTGACCCGGCGGCGGAATGACGATGAAATATTAAAATATTAATTTTCGTTCGGGGTGTTTTCCTTTCGACCGGTGAATTTTTCAGTTATAATTTCCCGGCGCCGTGGCACGTGGATCACGACGTACCATTACTAAGATTACCGTGAAATTGAAACCCTAACGAACAACGGGCCGTCGGTTTTTCGAAAAAATACCGCTGACGTGACAACACCGCCGAACGACACATAAACTTCCTGTAATACCTCTCTACTCCACTACCAGCTATAAAATGAAATTACGTCGAAATTACCAAACGACGAATACTTGCTACCCAGCGAAATTAAAATCTCGATTCTTGCGCTAACGTTCATTCCGAGATGTTCTGCCGCTAAACTTGTCTAATGATTTCGAATCAAATTAACTATGAAGTTTCCTCGCGAGCCGCATTTTTGCCAAACAAGTGGAGTTTTTATTTCGCCGAGTATCTCCGCTTTTCCTCGGGGTAGCCCATTCGACGGGCATATAAAGCAATTTAAAGTTTCCAACAAGCTGAAAATTACTTCGCGGGGTCCATAATTACAGCGTGGTAGCAATTAAAGTCCACCTCAAGAAAGTCTACAGACTCCCCGAGTGTGAGAAGAATAATATTTGAATTCGACCTCAACTCTTCGTTCAACCGACGGTTAAGGATTTCGTTTATACAAATTAGTCTTCGGATTCAATATTTTCATTTTTACTACAAGTTGTAAGCGAATGGTTGCTTATGGAAACAGCAGTGTTGCAGCTCGAACTCAAGGCTCTGTCACACACAATATTATACGATCTAAGGCAGCGGTCGGAAAACTTTTTTAATCATTACCCCAAAATATTTTTGTGTAAGTTGATATTACCCCATGAAGAAGAGCGGAAGAAACGAAATCGCCTATTTTTGTAGCCACCCATGGTAATTTTGAGAAGAAAACAATAACTAAAAATTTAATTTAAATATCATTTATTCAATTTATCAATGTAATACCTGGTAATACATAACGGTAATAATCGAAATATAAGTAATATATATAACAAATTGAGCCCCATTGGGATATAATTGAGGGGTTGACAATTTGGGGTTCTGTAACACATTATGATAATAATAATATTAATATTGGTACAAACAAAAATTAGAATTGAAAAAATTAGAAAAAGGGAATGATTGAAAACATTCTTTCCTCATGTTTCGGAGAAATGATGCTTCAAAATGGGTACTTTTTGATGTAAGAGCGATTTAAATACAGCCTTCTGCGTTCAATCGATGTCTGTTCTTCGTTTTTATTTTCATTAGAGTAGAAAAACCTTGTTCGCACAAATATGTTGTTGCAAATGGTCTCAATTTTTTAACCGCCTCTTCATGTGCAATTTTGAAAGCCTTTGCTGTTTTTGACATCCAAAGAAACGACAGATTTGGTTTAGTTTCAGATTGAATACATGTTTCAGTATTAGATCGAAGTTCAAGGATTACTTCTGCCAAACCTGAAGGTTTATCTGGTATCATGGCAATTCGACATTTAAAAGGATCTACAATCCAACTCACAGTACGTGTATCAAGATCTGGAAAGTAATCTGCAAACCGCTTTCTGGTTTCATGAGATGTCTCACAATTGTATCATTGATGTCAACAAAAGTAATATTTTCGCAATCTTCTAAAAACAAAGCAAACCTTCAAAAAGAAGCTTACTTTTTCTGTTCTACTTTCTGTCTCCAGTACTGCAGCTTTAATACAAACGCTGAGACTATTCCTCTCGCTGAAATGATATTAATATTCTTTCCTTGCAATTATCTGTTTAATATATTTATGCTCTCAAAAATGTCCGTAGAATATATATGTATACGTATATTTTCTTTGCTGAAATATCTATTCTTTGGAAATGTATTTCTTGGGAATGCAGAAAAAATCTCTATGTATTGAAACCTGTTTTTTCTTTAAACTCGAGCTTTCATGAATTTATTAATTTTTCACTTCATTCAGGAGAACAACAATAAGACATTTATCGTGAAGTTAAATACAAAATAGATAAAATTTGCTTACGTAAGTAGGTTTGAAATAAGGTGTTACAAATATGGAATGGTGACATCTCTTCTCAAAATATAAGATTTGGTTGTCATGACGAATATTTTTCTTAGTTAACTCATCTATTTCTAAAAATTTGCGTATATTTTACTAAGATGGTCGATGTCTTTTTTATTATTCATCCAATTGTCTTCTTGAGCAATCCTCACCATTTCTAGAAACTTCCTAGTGTGTTTATTAGATTCTTGGTCAAGTATAGAAACTTCTTCAGAATTTGGATGATGTCCAGTATCCAAAATATGTTTGCTGAGTGAACAAGAGTTAATCTGTCTAAGGATGTCACTTTTATGTGACGAAATTCGTTTTGATAAAGTCCGGCAAGTTTCTCCTATATAATTTAGCTCACAATTAAAACATGGAATTTTATAAACAACATTTGGTCGACGTAATTTTGGTGTACGGTCTTTTAATTTAGAATAAACTGCTTTTGCTTTTCGGATATTCTTTTCGGAAATTCGAATACTGGGTTGTCTTATAAGTCTTATAATTTTGTCACTTAATTTTTTAACGTCTGGAAGAACCAACGTTTTGACCGGTTCAATTGGGATGGATTGTCTTGTATTCTGTGCAACAGGCGGTGGATTTTCAGAAGGTGTATTGAAAATGATTTAAGTGGCAAATTTTCTTGGGTATCCATTACTTTCCATTATTTTGAGAAGTTCTTTCTAATTTTTATCTAAAAATTCAGGATCAGATAAATTAGTTATTCTATTTTTTAAATTTTTATAACATTAATTTTCATTCTCATTGGGTGGTTCGATCTAAAATGAATGTATCTACAGGAAGCAATTGGTTTTTTAAACCAATCTGTAGTGATAGTTTAGTCATCTTTTCTAATAACTTTGCTATCTGAAAATTTAACAATTTTGTCTTTTTCTTCTTCCACTGTGAATTGGATGCATTGGTTATAGTTGTTAAATAGATCTTTTGTGAAATTTATATAATTTTATGGAACGGATAAAATTAAGTCATCCACATATTTTTACAAAAAGGTAGACGAAAAGGTAGCTTTCTAATTGTTTCATCTGAAAGTTTATCCATTACAAATTGAGCTATTATTGGTGAAATGATTGATCACATCGGTGTGCCTTTTTGTTGGAAATAGAATTTATTTTCGTAAGAAAAGTATGTTGATTTGAATAGAAGTTCAATCACATCAAGAAAACTTTGTTTGTCCATTTTACATTCTTTATCAATTTTATTTAAGATTATGTGATCATAAGTCTAGATGCGATTTCACTTTTCACGAATATAACTGTCGAGTTAACCATTGAAGTTCTGAGTGAAAATTGGGAGAATAAAATTGATGAAGAATGTAAAATGGACAAAAAAGTTTTCTTGATCTGATTGAACTTTTATACAAATCAACATTCTATTTCCAACAAAAAGGCACACCGATAGGATCGATCATTTCACCAATAATAGCTCAATTTGTAATGGATAATCTTTTAGATGAAATAATTAGAAAGCTACCTTTTCGTCTACTTTTTTGTAAAAAATATGTGGATGACTTAATTTTATCGGTTCCACAAAATTAAATAAATTTCACAAAAGATCTATTTAACAACTATAACCAATGCATCCAATTCACAGTGGAAGAAGAAAAAGACAAAATTGTTTCATTTTTAGATAGCAAAGTTATTAGAAAAGATGACCAAACTATCACTACAGATTGGTATAAAAAACCAATTGCTTCTTGTAGATACATTCATTTTAGATCGGACCACCCAATGAGAATGAAAATTTTCAGATATTTCAAAATTTAAAGTATCTTCACACATACAACACACTGTAGTTTCATTGTACCATTGTCTTCTATTTGTGTGAACCTGAAATTAAGAAATTCGTCTTGATATTTTTTTTTTCTATCTGCTGTCATCTCAAAGGAGACAGAAAGTGAATGTTGTAAAATGTTTGAATGAAATTTTCAAATTGCGGCTTATCTTGATCAATATATCGATGATTAATGAAAAACGGTGGTCTGGTCAGCAACTAAGTAGTGAAAACACGCCCATTTTCATTTTTACCCCCAAAAATTTCATTTTCACCCCATTTCGCGTTATTTACCCCGGTTCCCTCAACGATGATCTAAGGATTTAGCCACAAAAAGTTGTTTAGTTTGGGGATTTAATTTAGTTACGACACGAAAATATGCCCGATATAGACTCTTTAATAATGATAATAATAAAATTTATTTTATTATCGAGGATGATATCAAGGGCGAGAGTTTGGGTAACGCCATTGTTCCACGCCGCCAAATAGAACATTTTACAAGAATTATATAATATCTAAATAACTGAAATAAGATGCAACTAGTATCACAAGAATAAACCAACAGTGAAGTTAGTTCAGATAACAATAATATAGCAAATAATAATACGAGAATACACCATTAACTAGAATAGAAAATGTAAGAAAATCTTTGGCATTTCTATGTTTTTAATTAGTTTTGCTTCAAAAGAGAAATTTGTGACACGTTCATCGACCAAGTCAATCATAGTGAAAGAAAATAAGAATTTTGTACTAGAAATTCGGGGAGCGTTGATTGGTGAGGGGGCCACATGTTTCGACAGAAAATATAAAATTGATTTACGATTTCAATTCATAATGAAACAGACAATATTTCGCGAATTTGTAGAGAGCAAGTATGAGTTGGAAAATGGTATACAGAAATATATGGAATCATTCATAATATTGATAAATACACAATACAGCAATATACATTGAAAACATGGATGGACATGAAATTGAAGATGGATGTCACACATATAATTTCATTTTTTGAGTAATGGAAGAAAAACTAATCATGAGAAAAATAAACAATATAAAAAAGACTATACAAAACTTTTAGTTGTCATTATTTTTTCGGCTCCTTTCCCATCGGTGTTTCTATAGGAAAGCTTGCTTATGGACGTTTCACTATTAGCAGTGGGACACAAAAACTAAACAACGATAGAACAAGCTTTGAAACGATGAATTTACCCAACAGCCGGCTTTGTAAACTGAAAATTTTGTTTCTGGCGTATTCATGAATAAATATCTTCTTTGACTAAGTTCCCACTTTTTGATTCAAAGTAAATTGTTATGATGTTTAACAAACTCTCAATTTGGACATCTTAATCTTATGCTAAGATTTGTTTCAACCTAAAATCTGAAATATAAAAAGATATTGATTTTCAACGCATATAGTTCAACCCAAATGAAAAAAGTATATGTATTTACGTTACGATTATTAAGCAAATTAATTAGCATTATATCTATAAGTAATAGTATGATAGATAATAACTATATTGCACATTGATTATAATAAAATAGAAGGGAGATTTATACGGGAGTATACAGAGGCGACTATCTTCCAGAGAAACTAACAGTGAATGAGAATATTTATTTATTTTATTTATTTATTTATTTAATGCCATTACCAAATCGGTTTAACATAAGTAAATTTAAAATCTATTCTATATTAATATCACATATTAATACATTAACATGTGTTCATCTATAATAAATTCTTTAATTGAATAATATAACTTTTTCAACAAATATTTATATAGAACATTTCTAAATCTGTCACATCCCAATAGTCTGACTTCAGGTGGCAACATATTGAAAACCTTGGGGCCATAGTAGGTTATCCCAATTTTCATCCTATTAATTCGATGATAGTCTGCGCAAATATTATATCTATATCTGGTGTGATACGAATGGATGTCACTGTGAGTCACATAGGAAGCCAAATTCTGCCTAACTTGCAGTAAACACAAGAAAATGTTTAACGATGGGAGAGTCCGAATCTCCAATCGTTGATAAGCGTCTCTGCAGTCAGCCCTATAATCTAATCTAGCAATGATTCTAACTGCTCTCCTCTGTAAGGCAAATATGCATCCCACAGAAGTCGCATGTCCCCAGGCCAGCAAACCATAAGAATTTCTAGAATGTATGCTCGCGAAATATAAGGATCGTAGAACAGAATCAGAGACACATCCTGCCATAATCCTGAGTGCAAAAATTCCAGATGCTAACCGTTTACATAAATCTAAAATGTGTTAGTTAAAAGTAGGTCGACTATCCATCTTTATGCCCAAGAAAGATAAGGCTTCTAGTCTTATTATTAATTATTATTATCATTAATTATTAAAGTCAACCTATTCGCACAAAACCAATCAGACACACGAGTCTATCCCTCTTCTACCAAATTACGTAGAACCAGTAAATTATGACAGCTTCTCACAACTGTCGTGTCATCTGCAAACAATATGAGGTCAGTATTAGGTCCACTGCACTCTAAATCATTGATAAAAATAAAAAACAATAGTGGGCCCAACACTGATCCCTGAGGAACTCCATAATGCATCTGAAGCAGTTCAGAACATTCACCATTCACAGTAACCTGTTGGTATCTGTTTGTTAGATAGGAAGTCATAATAGATATAGCAATCAAAAGCCTTCTCCAAATCGAAAAAATGTGCCCCAGCATAATTTCCAAGACCCATACTTTCAGTAACAAAAGCTAATAATCTGTTTATTGCCATGGTTGTAGACATAGACGTTCTAAACTATTGTCCTTAATTGAAAAGATGATTAGATTCAAAATAACCTATAACTCTTGATTTCATAGCTTGCTAGAAAACCTTTGATATTACAGGCACAATAGATATTGGTCTGTAGTTAGAGATTATTTCCGTCATCCTTTTTGAGAACTGGTATGACCTTTGATGTTTTAAGAACATCTGGAATATACTCTCCCGAAGACAAAGATTTAATAGCCTTGTGAGGGGGCAAACCACAATATCAACAAGAAGTTTTAAGATACGAGTATTCAAACGATATACATCACAACAGCGTTTATTTTTAAACCTGCAATTATATTCCTAACTTCCAATATCGTAATCTTAGTGAAATGAAAATTTTCTTCAGGTAAATTGCACTTGTTGACAAAATTTGAAATGAAGTTTTTAAAATTATGATCATTATTATCGGAGGACTCAAATTTTCTGATCATATTTGCCGCAATATGCACAAAAAATTTGTTGAAATCCTCAGAAGAAAAGTTCATCTTTAATTGGGCTTCCCTATTTCTTAAGACAGACGTATTGTCTCTGACAATATCCCACATTACTTTGGGATGACAATTATGATTTTTAAGTGAGTCATTATTAGCCTTTAATTTTGCCGTTCTAATATCCTGTCTGTAAGCTTTAATTAATCTATTTTTGAGAATAGTTAATTCCGGAGAACTTTGTTGTATTGCGATGTTTCTTATAAAATTTAGAAAATCTCTCTTATTACGTAACTCATCGTTGAACCAACTTATGTTAGTTCCTTTATACTTTATAATAGGAAAAATAATAATTCAAGTCAATAATTCGATAATATTATCATCATATTAGGAATATATTTATAAGCAATAGCATGATAGATAATAACTATATTGCACATTGACTATAATAAAATAAAAGGGATATTTATACAGGAGTATTAAGAGGCGAATATCTTCCAGAGAAACTAACACTGAATGAGAATAGAAATAAGATTAATAATTCAAGTCAACAATTCGATAATATTATCTGAAAGATCAATAAGATTTCTTCATTATAATAATGTTTCTATAAAATTATCTTTCGAGAAATTATTTTTTAGCATACTTAAATAATTTTCATGTACTATTTATTATTGTACGTGAAAGATTAATTATTTTTCTATCACTGCCGTTTGACACTGACTAAAAATTCCACTTGTACATTACTGTAATATCTATTGTTTCAAAACTTCAAACGATTTTCGATTTTTTCGATAAAATATTTACTACAGAAATAAATTTTCTCAATCGTTTTGACATAATTATCTTTTTCATTAATTTGTTAATTTACCCTTTCATTAGCTATTAATCTTTTTTCAGTTGAATAAACTCTTTGGCGTATGTCTGGACAATCGTACTCATGGAGTAAACTCCAGTCGCGCGTCGGAGCTGACACACAGTTTTTTTTCTAGAAAGTCAAGTATCTCGATAAATATTTATCTAATCAATACTTCCTCTTCCTTGTCGATAGGGTTTCCAATTAAATAGAAATTAATCGATTAATTTGTAGTCATAACCAAATTATGGAGATATTTCTTTTATTGGAGGTTGAAGTTGAAGAGTTAGCCTATTCAAAACTAGTGAAAAAAGTTTATAGCATCTCCCAAAAAAATTTTCGATAAAGTTTATAGTAAATCATGTTTTCTCATTGACAATTGAATATTTTGACAAATATAATCATGAATCATTAAATTTTCTCTTCTATTGATTGAGTTTTAAAATAGCTCAAATTCCCGACAGAATGAATGTAAAAAAATTATAGTTCGGTTTTTGCCAATTTTTTAAAATTTTGTTATTTTTGCATGCTTTTGGAGATTATCTTCTCGAATTCGCAACCTGTTTACTTCATTCGGGCTTTATTCTGAAAGAGGGTAGCAGGTTAATTTTTCCAAGTCTAGAGGTCCATTAGCTGAAGAAATAGAACGAAATTTGGACTTTTAAACAATTGTGCCACCTGTGCCTACTTGTCTTTTTATCGACTGCAAATTCTCACACAATTTTAACAGAAATTCATTATTTTTCTATCACTGCCGTTCTGACACTGATTAAAAATTCCACTTGTACATTACAGTAATATCTACTGTTGCAAAACTTCAAACGATTCTCGATTTTTTCGATAAAATATTTACTACAGAAATATATTTTCTAAATCGTTTTGACATCCACGGTATATGTAATACAACAGAAATTGATCAGATTCCAGAGACAATGGTAAACTAACGACAAGATGAATGGGGAAAAGTTTGTCACTAATTTTAAGCCAACCATCACACGGGGGAGTTCCGAAACTTCAACGAACATCTCGCGTACAACGACCCAAACGCGAAACAATTAAATCGTCGGAATTCATAAAAGCATTCCATAGCGGATTGATAAAGGGCTTTCGTTTGGAAAATAGCCGACGCTGGAAAACTGTTGCTCATCGGTCGCCAACTGCGATCTCCCGTATTTATTCGGTAAATACAAAACTCCAAACTGGGGATAATTGCATTTGTAAAGATCGCGCAATTAACGTACTGCCGGCCTGGCGGAAAGTCGGTAGGGGTGACTTTTCCATCTCGAATATCCTTCTATTGGCAATTTTAAATGGTCCAATTTATTCACAAAGGATTTGTGTGTCGCCCCCAGCGGGATTTGCGGTAAAAATTATCGACCCACCCTTTCCGGAGGGTGGATGGAGACATACGTGATTATTGGGTTTCCTTTGCCGATATTCCGATTTGCAGGGGTTGTACAAACTTTATCCCCAATGCGGTCTCGCTGAACCTTGGAATTTCGGTTGTGTGTGTAGATGGAGATCGAGAAATTCAATTCGATTCACAATGGTGATTTAGGGTGTATTAATGTTGATTTTAACTAGCTTGTTACAAATGTTTGTGTTGGTTACCTAGTGAAGAGTATTAGATAACAGTAAGTGTCTTTGGAATTCCTCCGCAAAATAGCTTCATCTTCTGCGATTGATGAAAGGGGCGAATAAGGGGTGCTGCGAATGGAAGGGTGTCGCCTCTCGGGAGGGATCCTCGTTTTAATCAGCGAATTTTCCGCCGGCAATTATTTAGGTGTAACAGATGGATTAATCATGGCGCCCGTTGTTGCAATTTTCCCAAACGCGGCTCCGCTTTTCTAAATAACAAATCACAGGAAAACTGCATTAAAAACTCAACGGAATTTCGAGGGTCATTGCGAAAATCGCATGAAAATAAATCAGACCATTTTCCCGGTTGAAATTACATGCAATTTCATTTAGCGTGGCCGCCAACGCACGAAGGCCACTGGTTTTAAATTAAATCTAGTCGGCAAAGTATATAAAAATGTCATGACATTATGCTGACATTACACAAAGGGTTACCGGTGGTAACTGGTGGCGGTTATTCCGAGTTTACCGCCGGCTGCACGTGTCTATAGTGGTGATTTATTAAGGGCGACTTTTCCCCATTCACGACCTCTCCTCTATTGTTCCCAGATTCGGACCGAATTTTTTCTCCAAGTAGACCGAAACAGCCGGGCCTGTACTTCTTTCGGCCTTTCCCCGTCTGACGAAGGAAACACGGCTCCAATAAAAGCCAAACGTGATGCTCATACCGGTGCGAGGACGAATTCTAAATGGCAACAGGTTATCTCGCTCCACAGATATTTACCAACAACTTCGACCGTTCTAAGCTTAATATTGAATTTTGACTTTCCCTGTGGCCCCTCTTACCGCGTTCATTGAGTCGAGGCGGACGTTGAATTTCCGTTCCATTCCCTCGTTTTCCCGACGAACGTGCTCACGGTGGACGATTAAACGAGTTTCAGTAATTTTCGCCCGCGAATTTTCGCGCGGACATGATATGAACCGAATTCTTTTCCGACGGAAATAGAGGTCGACGAGAGAAAAGTGTTTTTCGCGAGAATGATTAAATTAATAATGTCAAAATGGCGCTGGTTTAAATTGGGAAAGTCGGGAAAAGTTGTTGCAACAAATTATCAGCAGTCTGTCGATTACCTGTCAAAACGAAGAATATATTTTCTGAATTTGGGTATTCAGGGGAAATAACATTTTTTTATGAGTGCGTCTACTGAGGCAGTGAAAATGAAAATATGGGATCGGATTATTTATTGATTTGGGCTTCCATTACCATTAAAATTCAAGGTCCATTCATAAAGTACTTCACAAGTTAAAGCGTAAGGGTGTCGACGAATTGTGAAGTTGTGTGACAAGGGACGAGAGGAGACCTGAGGCGTCACCAGTGATGTAGGTATAGCGTGGCGGGGTGAAACATGCAATTTGATGTAGCAGGCCAAATCCAACTTTCGTAAAAATACCAATCGATCAATCAGAATGTATTCGTATACTCGAGTATTTTCTTGTTCATAGGCATGAAAGACACTTTGCAATCCTTTTTCCAAATTAAATAAATGATCAATCAAAACGCTCCGCCAATTTATTCAGTCTTTACCGAAACATTAGAAGATGGGGATTGGAAAAGATCTGGAAGTGAAGTTAATACTTGACGCATGGCTGTGAATGTTATCCATTGGATATTTTATGAAATGGCGATAATTATAAATTTTATGGAAATATTAACTGAAAAAATAGTAGTCTATAAGATAAACATTTCATCAAAACACGATTGTCGTGGAGATGCCCCACGCATGCTTGCTGCATTGCTTGGTTGAACAGCCAAGGATATTCTTTGGGAGGAAAATTGTTTGCTTCGAAGATATTCAGATTCTTGGATGAGGTTGCTTGATAAGACTGCTTCTTCTTTACAACAAAGACTTAGGGCCGGTTGTTCGTAGATGGAAGTTAATTGAGATTAACTAATTATGATTAAATTTTGATTACAATCAATTTTTTGAACCGGTTGCACAACTGTAAAAAATAACAATTAACTAATTGCGAATTTATTGGCCGCAAGATGTGGCAACACCGCAATCGATTGACGTATTATGACAGGTGACAGAATGTTAGTTCATATATCTTGAATTTGGGGTTATGTTGATTATTTTGCCGCGTTTTGTTTACTGGTGCGATGAAAATTACTCTTGGAGAAATGAGTGAATCTGTAAGAAACAGGGGCAAAATTTCCCTGCGAATTGTTTTCAATCGCTACTTCTCCATTTTCTTGAAATAAATCATCGTCATCCCACATATCACTACAGTTTAAAGCCAAATTGTGAAATACTGTACATGCAATTATGATTAACTGATTGGTCTCCATTTTAATGCGCAATCCCATTGAAAGACATGGAAATCGTCGTTTCCAAACACCGAAACATCTTTCAATAGTGTTCCTTGTTAATTTATGAGATAGGTTGTAGGCTTGGTCAGCAGGAGAACAAGGATTTAATAAGGGTGTCAGTAAATATTTTCTACAACCATAGCCACTATCACCTAAAAAATATCCATCCCCATAGAGACTAGTCTCGAACTAAGCAGGGAGAGGAGAGTAATTGAAAATAGTCACGTCCTGTACTGATCCGGGCCAACGACATATTATATGCCTGATTTTTAGTTGGGCATCGCAAATCACTTGGGTATTTAACGAAAAAAAACCTTTTCTCCATGGTCTCCACCAGGCGATTGAATCGGTATATGTGTGCAATCTATAGCGCCAATAACTTTGGGAAAACCTTTTATTTCGAAAAATTTCCTATTAACGCTCTTTAGTTCCGAAAGACCAGGCAGTTTGACGCACTCTCGTTTTAAAATCATCAAACATTTGGATACTTTTTTTACCGTTCGACATACTGTTAATTTATTCACTAATTGTGAATCACCAACTAGTTGCTGGAATGCACCCGTTGCGCAAAAACTTAAAGTTAATAACAGCTGTTCCCTGGCGCAAAGGTATTTATTTCTTATTGTTTTTATACGATGTAATACATCCATCACGGACTCCTTTGAGAGCCGGAATCGTCTTCTGAAATCTACTTCGTCGTATTTTTCAAAAGGATCACTTCTGTCTCTCAAATGACCCAATCTTGGTATAGAACTGGATTCTTCGGAAGAGGTCAGGGAAACGGAAATCGATATCGACATTGTAAATGATATTTATGAATCCAACAAATAATTATCAAAAAAAACTTTCAAGTTCGAGATGTCAACGGAATAGCCTTAAAATTAAATTAAATTCACCAATATGCGTCAATTAACTTGATGTCAATCAAATGTCCCCTAATCACAATTAAATACCTTTGAACAACCCAAATTTGAATTTGATCAGAGATTAACCATTAATAGAGAATCAAATTGATTGCGATCAAATATTTGATTCGAATTAGGCTAATTGACGTTTGAGCAACGGTAATTCAAAGTTAATTGTAATTAGCGAAGTTAATTGTGATTAAATATTTAATTGTCGTTTTGTGCAACTGGCCCTTAAAGTTTCAAACGCGACAGCAACAAAGATCAAATTATTTAATTCTATTTGTGAATTTTTCACTTGCTTGCATGTGCAAGCTACTTTGGCTGCGGCACCAACCCGTTAACGAGTATCTTGCAAGTAACGTCCTGGCAAAGTCTCAATACTGGAGGCGTCTAAAATGAGACATTGTCCCTTCTGACATAACGCTTAAGTTACCCCATCTGGTCTTACCATCATCCTTCAATAATCTAAAACGGAATTCACGTTGATAGAAGCGAATGCATATTGCAAGATCTTGTTGAATTCGTTATGTCTAGAAAACCAGTTTTGACTTTATCGACAGTTAATCCCGTGATAGTAAGGGCAGGCATGACAGGAAATCCTGATTGTCCATTTAGGTATCTATGTTAACACATGGATACGCGTTCAGCCAGGCACCTGATAAAGCTGTGTAAATATACATTATTTTTCTTGATTCTGTATCTGTGAACTTCATTCCAATATTGCTGCGATGAAGTTCCCGTAGCACGGCTATCATATCAAGTGATAGTTGAACCTCATCGTCCTTTAAATGTATTAGATTCAATAACGGGTGTCGCGAAAAATGTCTGGCCGCTGTTTCTCTTTCTTATACGTTTGTAATGATGCGATGGTTCACACAGCGTCAACAGCGCATGCGCTAGTTCCCACCTAAGCAGCCGTCGCACCACCACTTCCAGAATCGACGAAAGTGGGGGCAACCGTAACGGTACACAAGCCGACCCCCTGCGTTGAATATATCAGTAGAAGGAACTGACTTCTATTCCACTCCTCCCTTGTCTGGATGCTGACCAACCAAGCTCCATTTCCCGTTCTATCCAGCAGAGTGTTGACTAGTCTGGATTGTTTCCCTAAATGAAAGATGTTGACTTTCACTTGGTCCCGCCTCGTCCCGCAGGGTGTTGATCTGTCCGGATTATTACCCCAAGTGAAACGTGTTGACTTTCACTTGGTCCCGCTCCGTCCGGTAGGGTGTTGACCTGTCTGGATTAATTCCCCAGGGGAAGGTCTTGACTGTCACTTGGTTATTTGGTCCCGCTTCGTCCGGCAACATGTTGACCTGCCCGGATTATTGCCCTCAAGTGGAAGGTGTTGACTTTCACTTGGTCCCTCTGCGTCCGGAAGGGTGTTGAGCTGCCCGCATTCTTTCCCCAGGTGGAAGGTGTTGACTTTCACTTGGTCCCGCCTGTCCCGCAGGTTGTTGATATGTCCGGATTTTTTCCCCATGTGGAGGGTGTTGATTCTCACCTGGTGCGGCTTGGTCCGGCGGACTTTTGATGTGTCCGGATCATTTCCCCAAGTGGAAGTTGTTGACTTTCACTTGGTCCGTGTCCGTCCGGTGGGGTGTTGACCTGTCTGTATTGTGTCCTCAGGTGAAAGGTGTTGAGTTTCACCTGATGCTGCTGGGTGCGGCGGGGTGTCCGGATCATTTCCCCAAGTGGAAGGTGTTGAGTTTTACTTGGTCCCGCTTCATCTGGGAGGAAGTGCATGTATCTAGCCGGTATCGAATCGGCCCTTCGGATTTCCGAAACATCCGAGACCATAAGAGTGTATAGCCAGTCTGCACACTAATTCATGTGGACTGGAGCGATTCCGTAGCTGAGTATCGCGTTGTCAATATATTTTTAGTTTTTAGTTGCGTTTTTACCGTTTTATTCTTATTTGATATTAGCTTTAGAAATTTTCATCAAAAAGTTGTCTTCGAATAAATAAAGTGTCCAAATATCCCCGGGTCCAAAAGTCTATTGCACGTTGCTCCTTGATACATTTCTAGGATCCTACTTCTTTGTTCAGTTGGTTGTTTTCGATGAAAAATGATGGAAAAAAGATCGAAGAAGTTTCCAAATCATGATGATTGATTGAGAAAGATTGTGAGTAATAAACAAAGCGATATTAAAAGAAAAGAAGAAAAATCAGGAGTTACAAGATCAAAAACAAAAAAAAAAGGCAAACATTCCAAATCTCAAAAATAAAGCAGGAAGCATCATATCGTAAAGTCAATGAAGACAAGTCAATCAAGTTCTTGGAACTACTGACACTCCGTGCACATACGACACCATTTGGTAAAGAATTCCACCTCGCAAATGCACGGTTTGGCAGAAAGAATTGTCTAGGCGTATTTTTGAAGTTTTCGCGATAAAGTTTAAAGGCGTGTCCACGAAGATGGGTATTGTCGCTCAACACAAACAAAGGTTGCAAATTACCACCAATAGAGTTATGAAGCACACGATACGTAATAATCAGGTAGTAAGCCGAAAAGTTGGAGTCTTCTGTCGTAGGAGGGCGTTGGCGACCGTAGGGAACTCTTGTGGCGGAACGCTGAGTAGCTTCGAGACGATCCCGCTCCCTGATCAGAGGATGAGACCAGATAGGACCAGCGAATTCCAATATTGGCCTCACATAGGATAGGTAAAGCTGCTAACAAGTTGATACTGAGCATTGGTGGAAGGTCTTTCTTATTGAATAAAGCATCTTGTTAGCTCTGACAAACGCCGCATCTTTATGAAGAAACCAGGAGAGGTCATGGAGACAATCACACCCAGGTTATTGAGAAAGGGAACGTCGGTCAGCCGTATACCATTGACAGAGTAAGAGTGCCTTGGGTTGTTACTTCCAAGATATAGAATTCTACATTTATCGACGTTGAGTGGTAGAAGCCAGTCAACACACCAGAGTTCGAGGGCAAACAGGTCCTGCTGCAGACGAAGGGGACACCTTGCGTCGTTATAAACTTTTATATCGTCTGCATACGATGAATGAGCGGATTTTAAGAGAAATGATAAGTCAGATACATAAAGAAGGAACAAAATTGGACCCATTACCGAGCCCTGGGAACCCCACTCGTCACCGATCTAGGACCAGACACAACATCACCCACTCTCACGTAAGATGTTCGATTTGTTAGAAAAGACTCGATCCATCGTAGTACCTGTCCTTCGACACCAAAGTACTTAAGCTTGTATAGAAGAATATATTTGGAAAACCTCTTCTTATCCGCTGAAGAAACTAATTTTTTCTCGAACTCATTTTTGGTTCGGCTGATATTGTAAGAGAGTTGGTTAGAGAAGTGACGGTGTGTTCTATAATTGAATTCAAAACGGTTCCTCAAAAGCGCTGCCACAGGCTCTTTTTATAACGTAACATTGCGATGATCCTTTCAGAAAGCCATGGCTTAGTTGGAACAGTTCCAACCTTTCTAGTTTTGTATAAGCGGTTATCATGGTTCTTGTATAGTCCTAAAGGAACTCCACACGCCGTCCGAGTCAAAAAGTGTTCCCAGTTAGTATGGGAAAAGGCGGCGTTCAGGATATTCAGATCGACAGAGGTATAAGATCTCATCGATATTCTATTTGGGTTGAGACGTAAGAACTGTAGATTCATCGACGGTACCAGGTGGTCGGACTTACCGATCGGTTTTAAGTAAAGAATCTCGTCTATCAAGCTTGTTAAAAGATCGAATGAGTTAATCTACATGCTTCATCTCAATGGTATGGACAAAAAGAAGTCATTCCATCTTAAGATTTTCTACAAGAACTCGTCGTTCATCTCTACAGAATGGATCTTCTTTGCCGAATACAATATTTGGTGTACCTATTCTTTATTCTGCGTGGGACAGAGAGATGATGATTCTGACAGAGCAGCTCTTTAAAAGTCAGATGGTTGTTTGGAAAATGTTAGGAAGAACGGTTAACCCTGTGTTTCGTAGAACAATCGCAGTGTTTATTCGTCCTGTCATCATCCTTTTGAATCCAGAAAATGTTTGAAAGTATATTTCTGACATGACCATTGAAGAATTTTCAGAGGAAACTGAAGAATCAATCTGAGACTATATGATGCATCAGAAAAAAGAAATTGAAATTCCCAAACGTAGTCCTAGAGTAAATGAAGTCTTTTTCCTTAATTTAAAACATTGTCCTGTATTCTAATATTTTGCTTCCTTCATGTGCTTTCCTGTGAGCTCGATGACCAGCTCTCATACCATCTTTTGTATTTGGAATGTGGATCGTTGCTAATCGACTGCTATCTATTCTTCCTACGTGATCATGGTCCTGCAGAAATCTTCTTCTTGATCTACTCGTTCTAACCAAATCTCCTATTTTTCATAATTCTTATATCACATCATTTCTAATTCCGTCAAGTTTACTAAGAACAATAGTTTTTAATTTTTCCACCCGTCCAGTAATAATGTGGATATAGAATTGAATCATTAGTCGTGGCACATTTTTGAGAAATTCAGAAATAGATTCAGCTGCAAGACGAGCGACTGATATTAAATTGAGTCAGTCTGAGTACATGAATTGGAAGAGGTCTTATTTGACCGTGATCTAAGAGACGATTTCCTCTTATCACCAAATTAACTATTGGCTTTTCGTTAGTTGTTTACTTCATTTAATTAAATTATAATCTTTTGATTGTACATAAATTCTCATTTCTTCATAGTTTCCACTTCATTTTCTAGTTCAGAAGCCATTTTTCTATTGTCCTTCTTAGAGCTGCTTCGTTCTTAGAGCGCAATACCATATGGCCATCAAGTTCTTCAATATTTTCGAATTTATGATGAAATACATGGAGGTGAATTTGAAAAAGAGTTCACAAAGATTTACAACAATAATGAATGTTTTTCCAGTGTAGCATCAATACGTACTTTATTGATCAACACACACTGTATCAATCTATTTAGTTTTCACGATTAAAGTAAATATTCCCGATTTAGTAAAAGTTATACTTGCACCTCTCAACCAAGGTGTACCAAGGTTGAAAGTCAATTGAATTTCCCTGGTTTTGTCACACATAAGATACTGATTATTCACGACAACAATTATAAAAGTCGATTCAATTCAGATACATGATCCACACCACACTCCTATAGAATCATACTGGTAAGCTGCACGATTTCAAGGACAAGGTTGAAAAAGATTTGTAATTTCGATTTGGTTCTCAGTTACCAACAGAAGCTTAATCAACATTACTCATTCCTATTGGGAGATTGGCACAAAAATGATGATGAACTTATGCAACGACGTAGGTTGAAATTCAGTTCAGATGAGCCAGTTTCTGCAACCACCATAGTTGAAACCATAATGAAATACTCGAAAATCCATCATTCCAAAGATGTTGAGAAAAGCTTTTGTGGAAAAAGGGCTTACGTGAATTTATTTCAGATCAAAATTTCGAAGGAGGAATCGTATGCATGAATACCTGCGCTCTTTATTAAGAATAACCCATTTGGATAATATTGAAATAACTGAAACATACACAAGTAGTTGTGCAGAAATTCGAAACCGTTTTGCGAAATATAATCGATTACATCATGAACTTGACAATCTTATTCCTCTAGCCTTCAATAGTGTAAAAAGTAACGCCGGATAAGAACCTGCCGGACTATTCACTAATGAAAATGAATTTCTTGACGGGATGATATTATTACCATGGCATAAAGTAATCTTACACGTAGTAATACTCTTGCGATTTCTTACTTGAAAATAGTGCCCAAAGGTTGAAAAGTTTCAGATCATAATTTAATTATGTTCGTCATTCGCAGTTGAGATTTTCGTACTATGGTATAGAGACAGCCATAACCCGTCAAGATGATGGGTAAATTAATCATGACAGAAAATTCAGACCTCGCTGCAGCACGTTTGGCATGCAACGTATTAGTAGAGTCATACGGAAGTTTTTCTTAAATTCTAGGTGTTAATTTCTGAAATTCAAAAGTTTATTATACTCATATTATAGAAAAATATATTTATAATGATCCCTTTTATGTGAAATTTGTTTCCAGCTATCAGAACCTATATTTGGAGAAAGAACCACATAAAGAGGAGAAGTTCTGAAATGGTAATATAAAGATATCCTGTTTCGACATCGGAAGTTGCTCGGAGGTCAGCTTATTTAACTGACACGTTCCTTTCGAAATATCGCCAATATCCAAAGGGGAATTCTGAAAGAACACCGAGTGATTTTCTTGATACTCGCTTTACATGTCTACACATGACGACAAAGGGGTTGTGGATATCAATAGTGAGGGTAAAAGGCCGATGATCCCCAGTAGAATTTCAATGGATGGGGATTTGAAGGTGGATTCGGCTTATATTGAACTTATCGGCAAGGTCGGCACCGATCTATTCAGCTTATGCGCCTGGATTCGCTGACTATTCGTGTTAAAGGACTAACGGAACACTGTGGGGTCCATTGAGAAAACACGAATCGCTCAGGCTAAACATTTCGAGCAAACAAGTAAGAACTCCGGATTAACGTGAAAGTAACAATTCTCTCGACCGTTTCGGCACTTCCTAGAATAGAAAGTTCTATATTCTCAGAAGGGATACAATCTACCTCCGACACGTTTTCTCTAAATGTTACTAAAATTATATATTTCAAGAGGAAGATGAGGTGACATGCAAAAATTTCCTAAGAGTGTGCAGTGATTGATTCTTAAGATAGAATGAAACTCTCCTATTGCTTTCATTTAAATTCATGAATTGACATACCGTCAAATATATAATAGACCTACTGAAATTAATATACTCAGCTACTTTGTGACTAATCGACAACAAGCTGACAACGAAATGTCATGGCGATGGTTGAGCCGGAAGACATCAGCAGCTCCGAAAACTGGACTCCATTTTTACTTTTAAACAAGCACATTTCACTCTTGCGCACTAGATCGATGTGAAACTGGCTTTAAAGAGTATATATTACAGCTGGTACTCGATATCGAATGTATGAGTGTATATGTGTGTGTAATGATTTTTTGTTAATGTAACCATGCCACAGAAAGCGACATGACGAAATTCCTGGAAAAGATGGACATCGACGAACTTAGTGTCTATAAAATTTGTGGCGTTATATAGACACTTTTTCGACGGTCGGAGTTGGTGCAGATTGGTATTGGCAATGACAAGCTCTGTTTTTCGTTCAACTTTTCCGCTGTTTCTTGCGCCCTTGAAGTCTTGGAATAGCGTTTCAATCAAAGGTGATAATTTTCGTTCGATTGACTCATTGATTTTAAGAAGAATGTTGGTTTTCAAACAGAATATTTCAGCATCTGCTTTTATCTCGAACAAATTTATAAAGTTCTCAGAAATCCAAACACAGTCAACAAAAACCTCTACAGTATTTCTACCTTTGATGAGAGTCGCGGTAAAGAAATCTGAAGTACGATAACCGCAAGAAATCGCGTAATCTTTCCTCCTCCCACTTGTTGAATTTCCTTGTGTCTTCTACTTTCCTTCTTCTATTCCGAAAGTTGAATTGGTTCTGAAAAATGAAAATGACAGAGAAATAAAATATTTAAAGACAGATAACAAATAAAGTCCGGTAAAGTTGTAATGGTTTAACACCGGTAACTGAATTCAAAAACTCGGAAGATACTGAATCAATATCCTCAAACCATCACGAAATTTATATATTGAGCACCGATTAACTGGATGATCAATAGTTTTCTCTTCTTCTCCACATTCACACATTGGAGTTTCAATAACGTCCCATTTATACAGCTTGCTGTTACAATGACCATGACCAGTCCTAGGACGAATTGAATTAATGATGATAATAATAATGAAAATGATATTGGACTTTATTTGAGAAGGAAGGAAACATATTGCTTCAGAACACTAGATTTGGCACAGGGCGAAGTCTAGCTACGATAACTCCTCTTAACCATGTTCACAAAAAAGAAAAGAAAACTTAAATCTCAACTATTTTCTATGCACTAACTAATATTAATCTAAAAGCAAAATGAAATTGTATACAAACTCAAAGTACAAATTAAAGCAAATAAAAACAAAAACTATAAAAATTCCAATTCAAGTTTTATGAGTGAAATAAGTTAAATAATGAAGTAAATGCTCTAAAGAAACCACAAGTGAATGCTCTAAGTAAAATTACTCAAAAGATAGTCTTTCATCTTATGACGAAAACTATTCACTGACAAACTCTTCGTGTCTTTTTTTACCTTATTGTAAATCTCAACCGCATTAAAAGTAAAAGACCGGTGAAATAAGGACAAGAGGTATCTCGGGAGAGAAAGAGAATTCATTGACCTTATATCGACATGTTGCCTCTGAATATTAATTTCTCAAGTAAATAGGGTGGACATTTAGATTTCAGGATTCTATGGACCATAATACCAAATTAACATTCAAAAGCTTAGAAACATTGAGACATCTCAGCTTGCGAATTTTTGAACTAACTTCTCTATCGTACTTCCTTGAACGAAAGACTAGCCTTATTTTGTACCCTTTGTGAACGGTTCCGATTAACAAGATCTAGGCAAGGGTATACTGGTAACAGACCATACGTAATTTTGGGCAGGACCAAACTTTCAACTAGTTTCTTCCGTACTTTGAAATTTAACAAACTTATATTGTTATGAATAGACTTCAAGGCAAGAAAACTCTTTGTTATCAATGTGAAAATATAACCTTCGAAGCGAAGTTCAATGTCCACCAGTACAGCTAGTACTTTTAGAGAGTCTTAATTCGGTAGTGCGCAAGCGTCTATTGAGAGATTTTCAACTAAATTATTTCTTCCAGAGGAGCATATAAAACTACTCTTAGACGAATTGAGTTTGAGGCCATGGTTTTTTGAAAACTTCAGTATTTTTGAATGGTCTGAGTTTATAAGATCAGAGGCACTTTGTACATTGCTGGGCTCGAAGGACAGATAAAGTTGAATGTCATCGGCAAAATAATAAAACTTGCAAAACTTTATTGAATTAAAAATATCAAATAAATATAAAATATAAATATAAAATGAAAGCGGGCCCAGAATTGACCCCTGGGGGACCCCCGATGTTATCGGAACAGTGTGCGAAGAAACATTGTCCAGTCCAACCACTTGATGGCGACATTCTAGATAGGTTTTGAAAAACGCCACGTAATGAAGCTTTGCACAAAGTAGACCATGATCCAAGGTGTTGAAAGCTTTTGAATAGTCCAACGAGATCAGAGCTGTAGACAATCCCTGGTCAAGGCCTCTAACAATATCATCGAAAATATGAAGTAAGCTGTAGTTGTACTATACCCCTTTCTGAAGCCGGACTTGTAAGAGGTAGAATATCATTTCTGGATATGAAGTCGCAGATTTGAGCAGAAATAACTTTCTCCAACAACTTGGATACAGTGAGCAAAATGTTTATCGGTCTGAGGTCCGAGAACAATGTAGGATCTCTTACTTTGGCTAAAGGGAGCACTATGGAAAGCCTTCAAGCGGTCGAAAAAATCCCCGCTCCAGGCACACATTTACTATATGCGTAACGTAAGAAGTTATTACAGGAGAGCATAGCCTCAACATTCTCACGTTGATACCGTCAGAACCAGTGGCCTGAGATGTTGGGTTCGAAATGATTCTTCCAAACGTCTCCATAGATACAAAAATAAATTTAAATTCTTCTCCTAAGTTCATTCTGTTGTTAGAATAAAATTAAGTCTCCTTGACGCTTTTCTCGGAAATGGTAAGCAAACAGTGAGGGAAGCAATGTTTCATGAAATTGCAATGCATTATTTGTTAAAATATCATTTATTAAAAATGTTGGATATATTTGTTGTATATATTTATGCCTTATCTCGAACTCCTAGTTGTGAAAATAAGGTAATCATACCTGGCGACTATTGGCGTCCATATTTCCCGAAAATTTCCTTGTTCTGCCTGCCGCTGTTTAGCCCGCAGAGTGGACAGAATATCATTAACGCAGACACACACACACATATTTATTAGATGTATCAAGAATAGCGAATTAAACTTCCATGGCGATGTTATTCCGTGCATCTTCGATACCCAAAATTTGTGTCAAAATGATTTTCGAAAATGTTTCACACTTTGTAAGGTGTTTCTTGTGAGAATATCAACACTGGTTATATGAGGACGTGGTCTAAACGATTTTACAATGTGGTCTACTAAGAATTTCTTTTTTTTCATCATTTTGAGGGACAATAGACATTAACAATGTGTTTAATTAGTAACTTGTCCATATTTTCAATTCGTTTTTGTGTATATCACAACGTGGTTATATTTCCAGGCAACCGACTAAACTGTTTTATCAGATGAATTGTTTGTAGTTTGTCTATAGCATCAACTTCGGTTCGAACATTGATACTAAAAGTTGCAGAACAATTTTTTCTGGATCAATTTGAATAGTGAAATCCAATGTTATTCTCAACCATTAGTATACTATATGGCTCCCAATTTCGGTTCCCAGGGGGAAAGAATGAAATTCAGAAAATCCCGGTATTTTTTATGAAACCCAGTAGAATGTGGAAACCCGAGGCAGGAGTTATTTCGTTCGGAAAAAAATACGAAAACCTCGGCCATCGCTTTTGCAGTAGAGAGCGCGGCATTTATTCCGTTTATTGCCTCGATTAGAAAGAGAATTCTGAGATGAAAAAAACTCGTCCGGATACGTAGGTATGAGTCGGAAAAGTTTATTCGAAATAAATATCCGAGCGTTCTATATAATAATACTTTTCGATTTGTATGAATTTAGGGGCAACAATATTCGGGACCGAGTGCCTTCCTATCTGTAAACTTTATTGATATTGCGAAGTGTCTGACTTATACGCGTATATATGGGAAGCACAAAAGAAATTTAATATGGAAAAAAGTTCCTGAATGGCATAAAAGTATATAACTTCGGTGACGACGGATGAAATCGTGGAAAACATGAAACTTTTACAATTTTATGTATATCTGCTTTGGATCTATATCGAAATTTTGTCCAGAGGAATTTATTCTTTCGTTTTGGACGAATGATTCACAAAACGTAAGCGTCAAATTCAAGGACAACTGAATAGAAGCATTCAGAAAAAAAAACATGCGATCAATTATTCGAGTCTCTACATACTAGTCTAAAAAATGAAAGCCATCAAAATCTGAACAACTTCGAGTATTCTATAATAACCGTAATTATCAACAACTCTTTTCATTGTTTTATTGAATAATTTGGAGATATTTTTTTTATGAGACTTAAGATTTCAAGTTATTTCTGTCACCTTATGTTTGACAATTGTGAAGAGAATTTTCGTTGTACATATTCCAATCGCGGAAAGATATATCAGAACTAGTGGCCAAGTTCTACCAACTTCAGTAACGAAAATTTCATTCAAGATGATCATCGCCAGAGCAGATTTCCTGCTCTAAGCCTCAATATGGAATCATAAAAACAATAAATGTTGAAGTTGTAGGTTTTATGGTCCCGAAAGAACAATTCTTAAAACAAGTTTTGATCTGTCATATATCAATTCTTATAGAGATTATTGCAAAAATGTATTCGTATGCTTTATAGATTGTACTTTTAACAAATGTTTTTCCACATATACAAAACTGGGAGATAGTTTGGGAGAAATGGCGAATCACTTAATTTCAATACTCTGATACTAGAAACCTCGACCGATCAGAAACCTAATTTTATTGTCTTTTAACGATGCATGATTCTCTTAATGTTATGTGAGTAAAAATTAATCAAAAACTCCCCATTTGTATCAGAACATCAAGCGCTGTCTTATACTTCAGGCTTCAGGAAATATTTGAAGGAATTCCTATTTGACAAATGTTATTTTAGAAATGTTACACGTAGATATAATATTCGAATAGGTTATTATTATCATTTATATAGTCTTTGTCTTTTGCATGTTACTAATGTATGTTTTTGTACATCCAGAAATATTAATGCATATTATTATAACTATTGGTCTTCATACAAATCTTGAACAAAGAATGTCATCTTCCAAATGTCTCAAGTAATTCCAGTGCTACCCAAAAGAATACGGATAAGCAATGGGGCTATCTGCTTCAGATACTAACACATTCTTCCATGTATTGGATTCAGTGATGAAGAATTAACTGTTTCAACACACGCATCAGAGACAAACCTAAATTATTTGGTTGGAATAAAGGACTATACTATCTGACGATATAGTAAATAGTGCTCCACATTCTGGATACTCTCCTGTGGATCTAATAGTATTACCTAGTATGATCTAGTATGATCTTTTTCTTAGTCCATCAATAGTCTACTACTACGTGGTTTTTGGTACACGAAGTGGTGCTTCGTTCCTCTGACACATTGCTTTCAGATTTCTGGATCCATTGCCTACTTCTTCTCCTCCCAATGTTCGTGTGGATCTCAGATTTATCATGAAAATTTGGATCTTCCTGGTGAATTGCCACCTTCGTGAATATTCCTGTGTATATGATCATCATTCAATTTTTGACCTCAGCATCAATGCCTGTTTCTACACACATATCTTGTTCTCGAACACTATGGAACGATTAGCATTTTTTTGAACATCCATTGTTTTGGAATATATTAAGATTCAATCTCATAAAGAATTCAAAATTTTGTGTGAGAACAGCCTAGAGTCTAATAGCCTGATGACTGTGTTTTTTCTACAACGTCTCTGTTATCAGGCAACAATATTACTCCTAGATAGGTGGAGTGTTTAGTTTTTTAGAATGTGTGCACTTTTCAGTACATATGAATCTCATTACCTATCAGGATTCTTCCTTACATTTCATTATCCTGATATTTTCTTCATTCGTCTTTGAACATTTTTTGTATTTTTTATGATTTTCAGATAAATGCTTCCAATTCTTTCTCATGTTCAGTTAAGACGGCCATATGCACTGTGAACCCTACAGCATTAATATTTGGATCTTGCCTATCCCAAGGCTGAGCTGAGGGAAAGAGAGATGAGTTAATTTTATCCTGCTTTTGTATTTTTCATGAAAAGTAATCTAGTTGACAGTTGATTATTCCTCAGTGGATCTACTATAATTTCTATAAGAATTTTAAAATTTTTTAAGTGGAATTAGGAAATGATAAACCTTTGTAATCACTGCATTTCGTTGATCTTTTCCATGCATAAGGATGACAATTCACTATTAGCTTCCATTCATTTGAAATCACTTATCTTTCCGGAATGAATCTGAGAATCTGATTCCAAAATTTTGTATTTCTTGCTTTGATGAATTCTGATGTGATGGAACTTCATTCATCTTTTTATTCTTTAATTGCTCATTCTTCTCTTTTTTTTGATTCGGGAGTCATTGGATTTATATTTTCGTTCTCTTCTCTTTCCCCCATTCGTACATTCAAATCCTTTGAAGTATTCTTGCCATACTTGTAGATCCGTTCAGCCTTGTACACTACTTCCCCAGACTTCTTTCCAGAACCACATATTAATGGGCTGTTTTCCTTTCTGAAGACATCAACCTGTTGATGATTTCACTATTTTCTACTGTCGGAACTTGTTCTGTTTTTATTCTAATATTCCATTGGACTATTCTTTTTTTTGCTCCTGAGTAATTTATAGTCTTCGCTCCGATCTCTTTTCCGTGTCTTATATGGCATGATTCGTTTGCTTTCCTCCTTTGTAGGACTTCTGCTTTTATTAGACCAAATTTCTCAATGCACACGCTTGCCCAGCGAACGAAGTGAGCGGGCATAAAGCCGTATACATTGCCGTCGTTATGCGATCGAGGTGTGAGTGTGTATGTGTGTGCGGTAGAATTTTCTGTTCACCCCACAGGCTAAAGTACGCTACGTTGAACGGCGAAATTTTCGAGAAAGATGAAGTTTTCAGGTCTGATTCCTTGTTCGATCGCAATTGAAAAACTAATTCTCCAGTTGTACTCGAAAAACAGCAAGATTTTCGGGAATTTTTGGGACCTCTGTTTTAAAGCTAGGAGTTCGAGATTCTGTTGAAATATGACTAAAAATATCTTCTTCAGGTACAAAGAGTAGAGGAAAGACGATTCTGCAAGTATTTTGAGAATTTGTCAAAAAAGTGAAACAAAGTTCCAATTTCTCTTAAAATCTGAATAACTCAAAAACTTTTCTAGATAACGACACGAAACTTTTTCATCGCAAAGAAACTATTAATTGACATATCTAGGGAAGCAACAGGTTCTTTCTATATGCCTGTAGTTTTTATCACTCCGCTATAAAGAACTCTCGGTCACCCAATGGAGAGTATTTATGATTTAATCAGTGGTTTCATAAGACTATTTTCACCTTTTGAATAAAAAATTTCTTTCCATTTGAATGGTGAATAATTCGTCTACAGTAGTATTCACAGAGTAGTCACTATGATGTAGTCGAATCCAGTGTTGATGATTATCAAAAGTAGTAGGACAAATGAAAACCCATAATCACAATCAGATTTACAACATATAAATACACATAACTGTCTGGCATGCGTTTTGATATAGATTCCCTTTGAATTGCCATAAAAAAATTTAATGGTTTCTCGTTACTACTCACTGAATGGTCGTTAATATGATTTAATATATTTCAATTATTCTCATATTTCATATTAAATTTGATTGTTTGGATTGGGTTCGATTCACAACTGTAAAATCTATATCTGAATATTGCATTTCCCCCGAATTCGTAAAGAATACGACAAAAATACTTGCACGTGGAAATATCGTATATTATTGCCGAACTATCACGTAAATACGTAGAAGGTTGCGATAGTGTTTCCGTTCAGCAGTTTGTCGCTATTTTCCGTAATACCCACAATAAATATGTATGTGGCGGGAACCTCCCCGGGGAAAAATTCATCAATTATTAGACTGGTTCATGCGAGTGACAAGCTTAATGTAGTAAGTTATCGACAGCACGCCGGAGTAAATGATAGCCGGGCAGATAGCAGGACGTTATCGGTTTCATACAGAGAGAGACTGTTGCTCTACTAGTTGAACTGTCATTTCCAGAGAGCGATCACCAGATTTATCATGACCGTGGAGAACAGAGCTTAGAGCAGATTCACCCCACTGGATCTCGTCTGCGGATGAAAGATGCCCCCATAAAAGGGTGGACTGATTGCAAAAACATGTCAGCCTTCATTTGTTATTAGCATGCGCGCCGAAACATCGATTCGCGATGGAGTAAACCTGTTTTTGTTGGAAATTTCGGATCATTCTTCCTAAAAAAACGGAACTTTCCGCGATGATCCGATACGAAAAGAATAGGGACGGTTTCAGGGGTAAACAAGCACTTTCGATCATCGGAGTTTTTTTAATAGCCACTAAAAAGGATTATGAGCGATTTATTGAGAAACTTTCATTTCGTATGACGTTAAAGTCGATAAGTACTACTTTGCTCCCTGAATGTGTGTGCTACGTATTCGAGATATTCCACAGTTGTAACTTCCGATGATTTGAATCGAGTGAAATCAACTTCAGCTGTTGCATTCCTTCCTATTCACAATAAATTTTCACTTTTTCCACAAAAATATTCTTCATCCGGCATTGAGGCTCTGTAATCGTAAAAACTGAAAGATATCCTGTCAGGATCAAATATTGACAATATGACCAAATTTTCGGAACAGAAAACTTTGTGCCCGAAATGAACAAAATGGGTCGAATATTTTCAAAGAAGTGTACAAATGATATGCTCTCACTTCTTCATGATGCTGTCGTCAGGGCAAAGTGGCAGGATTAATGTTTTTCATGAAAAGAGAGATAATTCAGATAATAACAGCTGATACATATGTAGCAAAGAATACATCCATGTGGGACACCGCATAGGATGTCTTCCGATATCATACAATTTTCATTTCGCAGACATAGATTCACATTGGGCTCTGTAGTCCTCCGACCGGGCTGCTTTCACCGGCGCATCTTATTCATTGTTTTTTAAATGCTTACGACATTGGCAACGCAATTGAAATGTTTCACGAAAACGATCTGAGGATTTATGAACCCAACAATATTATTATAAAATGTATTCATTTGCGGGCATATTATAAGGGCGGTCGCGTCGCCAATTAAAGCTCTTGAAAATATATTATACAACAACGCTACGAATAAACATGACATAGTCAATTGAAAGAACCAAACACCTCAGTGAACGGAAATCATATTCTTACTGTCAAATGCAAAGTTGACTGGTAAGCTGTCTTGACAAACGGTACAAACAAATTTTACGTGAAAAATCAAGAATGTGCCGACTTTTTCTAATGGAGCAACCTTCCCCAAACTAACCAACTGACTGACCATCGCTAACTGATTGTCCCTGACCGATGCCCGTTTGTACCACAACTCTATTAACCAATTTATCATTCTCCAGGTAAATAAGCTGTCTGGGAGGTAAACGATATCTGGCATTTATTTCTTTTATGAATAATTGGTTACGTTGTAACTGTAAGGTAGTTTTCTTGCACATTTACCTGGACTTACGTTTCTGTTGAAATTTAGCTCGGATATTGGTGCCGCCTCGTCACCGAAATCGCATCCTAAAGCCGATATCGGCGGCGTAACTTTAGGCCGAGTTTAGAATCTGCGCGTCTTGAAAACTCCCCCTTTTAACCAAACTATTCGATGCCTAAGCTTACGATTTTGCGGTGCAATGAAACTATGACTCATCTTAGGACCGGTTCCCAACTTATGTCGATCAGGAATATTAGGCTACACCTTTAGTGAAAACGTAAAGGCCGATTCTCACTGCGGCAGGCACAGGCACGGCACGGTCTCGGCAAACAATTAAAATACGATTTATGTGTTAAATAGGGTATCCACTTTCAACCGATCGTGGTCGGGATTTGTATATATTTTTTCCACAGATAATTGTCGATACATGTGCTACACAGCTCATTTAAAATAGTGAAACATATGGAAGAATATCTGAGAAAAAGTACCTAACTCCCGACGCTCGGTTGAAAGTGTCACTGAAAATCTTATTTATTAGAAGAAAGAATAAACCAACTCCGACGACGATCGTTTAAAAGTGGATACCCTATTTATTAACATATAAATCGTATTTTAATTGTTTGCCGAGACCGTGCCGTGCCCGTGCCTGACGCAGTGGGCATGGGCCTTAATTCGGCCGATCCGATGCCACTTGACGAAGGTCGACGTCGGTAGAAAAACAAACGGTTAGTTTCTTTGTATGCGGAATCTTAAAATCGGTGACGCCCGGTGTCGGCCGATCGTTCGCCCGAACAACCATGTTTTTTTCGAAGCAGGAATCGGCCTGACATAACGCTAGAAACGTATATTACACCATTTGGAATGGTTCAATTCTCAGTATGATATGTCATAAAATGCACTAATTATGAGGAATGAATTATTAATTTTAATTCAGGATCAAAATATCGGTATGTTCATACCTGCGAGATTTAATATGGAGTATATTTTGCTTACCGCAACGAAAAATATTCCATTATTAGAGCCAGTTTTAATTCAATATGTTAATTTATTTCAAATTAATCCATAGTTTCATGGAAAATTTGATCGTCTACAAGCATAAATTTCGAAAACATCGAAAATGTAGCTCCATAAATATCTATACGATAAACAAAAGATTTTTGACAATGTTTTACTTCGAAATGCACATCATCAATCATGAAAGAATACTCTATAATATGATCGATTCCAATTTTTATTCCACCTTATCGGTAAGCGACAAAAGTGAATGACTAGCAACGGAAGACTTCCGAGGTCGAGTAAAAAGTTTTCAATTAACAATCGTCCTAAAACTGAATCATCAGCCAAATCGCTTTTTGTTTTTACCGGATCGCATCTGGTTGTTCGAAACAGCCCAATAGAGGTGTAGATGGACGTTTGCGCAAACTGCGATGCGTGTTTTTATTTCTGGCATCTTTTCTTTTTTACAGTGGCTATCTTAAGGCCCGTTTACACAGTGCGAGCTACTGCCTGGTCAGTAGACACCTACTCATGTCTACTCGTACTCCAGTAGTTCGGCTCGCCCCAGTTGGTTACTCAACACCTAGCTACTGCCCAGTCTGAATCGAGTAACGATGTCGAGCGAACACAAAAAAACAAACACTTCACAACTGTCCGGGTGGTACTGGCGAGCTACTACTCCGTCAAACGATGCGAGCGACGGCCGAGCTGCTGTCATGTGCGAGTTGCTGCCGGGTGAGCAGGCGAGTGAAAACAAAAAATGTTGAAGTAACTCGGATGCGAGCTACTGACCAACTCGCGCATACGAGTTACTCGTAAGTGACGTCCAAAGAGTGCGAGCTATTGCAGTGCACCTACTCGGCAGGCTGGCTCGCACGCTAGCTCGCACTGTGTAAACTAGCCTTTAGATTCGGGATGAGCTTCGGCTCCCTGCCACTAGCGCCCGAACTTAATATTCAATCCCGATCCAAAGTTTAAATCTATCGAAGGATAGAAGCAATCGAGAGATCGATCTGCGATCCACGTCTCAATATTGGAATGTATAGGAAGAATAGATTGTGAAATAAAGATTTCTAGCAATCTTTCGATAGGACCTTAGGTATTCTTTCTCGCTCGAACATAATTTGCGCACGCCCATGAAATTTGATCAGAGCCGGATTATTAATCGGTATTGTTCAAAATACCTATCATTCCACCTTTTTTTGAGAAAATGCAATGAATCGTGTTAATAATCGTTTAGTGATATGACGTGTGTTTCTGCATAAGAAATTGCCATATTACCACATTTTCTGGCCCAAGTAACGGAAGTAACCTAGATTACGGTCCTGCGTTAAGAATGTTGGCATAGAATACTGACCATGCTATTCTGTGGCGTGGGGTATCAAATTTTCGTTTCTATTTGAATTTGGTTTGGTTAGCTCGTTGCCTACCTGAATAGTGTTCGGGGAAACCCTTTATTTTTACAAACCCTTGTATCTATTGAGCCGGATGTCATAAAATAATGAAAGTAAGACGTTCTTCCGAAAGGGTGATACTCTACGAGATTGACAGTTTGTATTTGGCGCGGTCAATGTCTATCGATAGACTTCTGTCAAGCATTGCACATTCTATCCTTTCATAGGTTATGGATACATTTTGGAGCCAATCGAGATTGAATTTTCAATCCCAGATAGACAAAAATGGATAGGGATTGAATATTGAGTTCGGGTATAGATTGGCTACATTTCACCTTTGACGTCGACCGTTGACGAGTTGATACAATCATTTTTGTGATTCGGTGGGTCAAACGAACTAATCAACACAAGAATTATACAAAGCAAACGAATGATTGAGCAATTATAGATCAATCAAAATTAATTGATTCGTTGTATAATCGCGTTGAATAACTAAAGCAATCGAAAATAACGACTATTTTTCACACATTTATCGACGTAATCCATAAAGGAACCAATCGAACTCCACTTCCCTGGTTTTCGCAAGATTATTTATTGTGGATAGGAGAACTGAGTATTAAACTGAATATTCTATGAATATTATGAGTTGACCTCTTGTCGTCATATTCCTTTTTTTTTAATGAAATATTAACGTAAATTGAATACATAGTCAATTAACTATCCCGTAAATACTTAAAGCGTCTTTTAATCACAAAGAGCAAAAAACGGCAAAAAATCATTTTTATTTTGTGGAACCCCACTTGAATATTCATTGTATTTTTCTTCCTGTATTTGTTGTTGAATATATTTGTAATGGACATGACAAAATTTTAAAATCGGTTACGTCTTAAATTTGATGAAAAAATCAATATCAATGAAAAAACAGTAAATACAGTATGCAATTTGTGATCAGATTCTAAATGGCGCCGACATAGAATGAACAAACTGTTTATTCTATTCCGCGGCGTTGGCATTGCATTGTTTCTCCAACAACAGATTAATCCCCCAAACTGAGGAAATGAGGGTGCTAGAGAGGAGACGAAAGACGAGGGAATTATAAAACTGATGAAATGGGGAATTTTACGTTCCTTTGCACGGTATTTACACAATAGGAAAAAAGCATTCGTTTCAATATCCATCTCAGGCAACGCGATCGCATCATTACGGTTTAGATTAGGTAGAGAAATCCCGAGGCCGGAAGTATCCGGGCTAAACTTAATACCCCGAAGATTTCCCGCATTTTCCAGCGAGGGCGATGCTGTCGCCGCAACAGCCTTGGACCGGTTTTTCATCCGGTCTACTTTTTGCGGAAAATCGATGCGCCTAATGTGCCACTCAAACTAGCTCTGCCTTCGTTGCGATACGTTTACGTAATGATGCCTATGATCTATTGCTCCTATCGGCTGAAAAGAAAAATGTTGACTTCGAAACCTTAATGAACTAGTGTGACATTTACGAAATGTCGTTTGGGGGGAGTTTATTCCGCTTGTCGAGTTGAGGAATTGCGTGTAGCTTGCTACGAGTTCAACAAGGTTAATACAAAAAAAAATGACCTCGAGCACAATTTTTTTCCAATAGTGAACCGTTGTTTTACGATTTGTATACCTGAAATAGAATTATTGCTGGAGTATAAGATATCCTCACAAAATTATTATTGATATTATGAACACACCACTAAAATTATTAAAGGCGTGTATTAAAATATAACAACTCAACTAACGTTAGGTTAACTAAGTTATCAGCATCTGACACATCGCGGGTTCGAGTCTCGCTTCGTATTTGATTGTTTGTGAACCTAGAGGTGGTGGGCGAACTATAATAATAACAATAATATACAAAAATTGTGTATTAGCCGAGTCTAAGATAGTAAGAAAAAAAATAAGAATCAACGAAAACTAAAGCATAATTTGCAAATTTCTTGTCTATGTAGTAAATTTTGCTCATTGTTCAAATTGCCACGACATCAACAAGGTAAGTAATTTTCCTAACATTTTGAGTCTGACAAATGGTGTCGAGCAGTTTTTCAATTCGTAATTCAGCAAATGTTTAGCAAGAGTAAAATTCGGCAATAATTCAAATTTGAAACGGGTAACTGGAGTATCCTATGCTCGTTCCGCATTTCCGGCATGACATATATACTGGTGCACTTTGTTCGTAGTTTTGTCGCGGTATTGTTTTCGTAACTTATGTTTCGAGCCGCCGAAAACTACAAGGATAAATAAAAATTTCAAGAGGGTCGATTCGTAGCACGGAGCAACACTCGAAATAAATAAATCAAATAAAACGCTGGCGCCGAGGTGATCGAAGTGGCCTGCGGTTCGTAGCGGCAGCGGAAGAGTTGCCAACTTTACTTCGGAGGGATTTTTATAAATGAGAATTTATGTTATTGGGCGATGCTCAATGCAGATATTATATGCCCCTGCACACTCCACATACGAGAGATATATCCGCGTAACGGCGGCTGCAAAAACATCGCTGATTCCCGCTGCTAGCGAAATTAGTTTTTGCGTTCACTTTGGCAAACAATTCAATCTCCCCGGAACGGTTCTATATTTCAGATGATTTAGGTCGTGGGGGTTTTTAGACGCTGCACACTTCTGTGGCATTCGTCTAATCCATCATCTCGAAAAAACTATCACTTAGTATCGTAAACGTTTTATTCTTTGAGTTGCTAGTCCAAGACGTACCTTCGATGCCACTTCAAAAATTTGCAGTGGAAGGATTCAAGACATTATTTATAAGTATTATATACCTAAGAGTAAATCAAAACGGGAATAGTTACTGCACTCCTTAGATGATGTCCGCGATTACCACAACGAAACAAAGTTCCGAACTTGAAGTGATACTTCAATATATGAGGATTGAACCTTTACATGACTGACAAAATTGGCTGGATTCATCATAATTAAATAAGAATATGTCCTCTGAATTTGGAAAATCATATAGCATAAGCCAAGTCTGAATTTAACGACAGTGCTGTATTTGATTAATTTGTAATTCCACATGTAGAAAATCCGATTGTTTGCCGACGTTGAACAAGGGCCTACCAACAGACCTACTCCGGGCCAATGATGGTCTCCGATGATCGTTATCCAGTACCGGGCCGGGGTTAGGCCGGTTGTTCGGTTAGAGGACGTTGGATTTTCGAGTCCGTCAGGAAGATGAAAAAATTCAAACAGTCGGAAGCGCAGTGAATATTTGTTAGTGCAGTATTTATTTATTTATACTTATTTATCAAATATTTATTTCGTTTCCGTACTTATCAGTATATTGAATCCCCATAATAATAGCAATCATCGATATTAGTCGATAATTAAGACTTTCGACTATTAAAATCCAAAAGACTTAAGTTGATTCTCCTGTATATTATTTTGTCAATTCGAATCACAAATCAGATATTAAATGTTGTAATATGTTAGTTCTATAAGTTTTCCAATGCATGTCGAAAATTTAATGATAATAAAATTCGGAACACTGAGTGCTCTTGTATCAAAGAACACATATTTTAGCATTGTTCCGTTGCAGGATAGACAACGCAATTTCCAAGAAGTCGGGTTCTCGAGGCCCGTGACCAGCTCCTTCATCGACAAAAGACGAAAACTTTTATTCTCATTCACTGTTAGTTTCTCTGGAAAATAGTCGCCTCTGTATATTCCCGTACGAATATCCTTTCTATTTTATTATAATCAATGTGCAATATAGTTATTATCTATAATATTATTGCTTATACATATACATAATGCTAATTAATTTGAACAATAATAGCAACGTAAGTACATATACTTTTTTAATTTAGGTTGAACTACATACGTTGAAAATCAATATTTTTTATATTTCAGATTTTAGGTTGAAACAAACGGTTGCATTATATATTACAGCCACGTGATTATACAAATCCTGGCATAGGATCAAGAGGTCCAAATTGTGATAAATTTGTTAGATGTCATAACAATTTATTTTGAATCAAAAAGCGGGAAGCGTATTCAAAGAAGATATTTATAACGCCAGAAACAATATTTTCAATTTACAAAGTCGGCTGTTGGGTAAATTCCCCTTTTCAGAGCTTGTTCTATCGTTGTTTACTTTTTGTTTTTCAGATACCTATACTGCTAATAGATAAACGTCCATAAGCAAGCTTTCCTATAGAAACACCGATCAAAAATGGAGGCCCATTAGGTTGACAATATTGTGTTATAAATAACGGTTGACAATAGGGTCAAAAGGTCCAAAATAAGTGTTTGTATAGAAGATATTTTTCTATAATGTTTATACTTTTTGTTTTTGCTCATGATTACTGATTACTTTTACTTTCATTACTCAAAAAATGAAATTATATGTGTGACATCCATTTTCAATTTCATTCACATCCATTTTTTCAATGTATATTGCGGTATTGTGTATTTATCAATATTATGAATGATTCCATATATTTCTTCATACCATTTTCAACTCATACTTGTACTCTACAAATTCGCGAACTATTGTCTCTTTTATTATAAGTTAAAATCGTATATTTGATTTATATTTTCTGTCGAAACATTCATCAGATCAATCATCGATCTGATTCCTCATAAGTGTGTCTTCATTGTTATGTATGCTATAAAGATAATTTTTATAAAGTTCTTCGTCATCTGCGTCTAGTGTGCCAAACAGTATCTTTGATATTTTTCCACCAAGATTAATTAATCCTCGTTTGGTTTTATCTTCTGATTTAAAATCTCTTCGAGCCATTTCACATTCATTTTATTTGAATTTTTCAGGTATATGTAATGTATCAAATATGATGATGTGCATATTCGTTCATTGAAATTAACAATATGTGTTTGAAACTGGAAGATAATATATTCATTTTTCTCCAAATCAATGTGATAAATTAATTGTAAATTTTTCTTTGTTATATAGGCTTCTCCTAATAATATTAGAATCATTTCGAATGATTTTATTATTATGATTGATTTAATTAATAGAAAGAATAATATGAAGGTATTCATGTTGAACTTGAAATAGAATAAGATATTTTTAATTTAATTTTCATTGTTTGCGAATTTTCTTATGGTAAATATGTTTATTTTCTCTATATTGAATTTTATGTGAGACTATTTCCTGAACATCAATTTTCTTGAATGCTTTGTCTAGTTTACTCGTTATTGGGGCTTTAATGCAAGCTGGTTTTTCATTCAAGGAAAGCTGTTTTTTAGACGATCATTTTTCATTCAGTTTATCTAATTAGGTTTTAAGTTTTTCTTCGCGTTTTTCCATATGTTTTGAAATATCTTGCAAGTTTTCTTCATAATTTTCTACGTAGTTTCGTATTTGTTCATTTTGCCTTTGTTCGATAGCTAATGAATAATTTAGGTCTGCTTCAGTTATTTGCATTGGTGTAAATTCTAAACTTGAGTGATTTGAATTATCATAACTTAAAAGTGCTACTTTGAAACGTTAAATTTTTATTTTCGATCGTTCTTAAGTTTTCTATTAGCGTTGAATGGAACCTTTCGATTAAGGCATTTGAATTAGGGTTGTAATTCGTGATATAATGTTTCCCTATTTTATGAATTTTACAAAAGTCTTGAACGACACTATTTTTGAATTCTATTCCGTTGTCACATGCAATTTTATTAGGTATTCCATAGTGACTAAAGTAAATTCAATTCCTGTTTTCTATAATAATGGATAACATTCCTATTCTTGAGAGTGAATCAACACACATGTTGATTGTCCAACATGTTATTTGTCCAAACTGTATGGTATCACAATAAATATGGTAAATGGTTTAGTTCCTGTTGGATTTGATTTCTGTAATCGGGATTTGGCTTGAAAACATTTATTTGATCGTCAGGTTTATTATTTCCGAAAACTTGACGATTTGTTGGATAATGTGTTTTCACAGGTCTTGTATTAAAGTGAATTGGTTGTGATGGAAATTTTTGATTTTAATTAAAATTATTAGGCTTATTACAGTGGTTAAAACTTTGCTGATAATTCATAGGATACGTTTTTTGATAGTTCGTTTGAAAATTTGTTTGCTGATTCAATTTTTCTAGTTATTATTATTGTGGTTATTAAATCTTTCTGGATATTCATTTCTTCTGCTTCTGTCCAACATTTCGTATTGAGCTAAATCTAAAATATAATGTTTTACTGATTTAACGGTCTCATCGAATGTAAATGCGGAATTTGGGATTAGGTAAGTTATCATTTCATTTGGCGAATTAGAAATTAAAACGGTTTTACATATTTTCAAACTAGTGTCTTTGTACAATATCTTCTGTGCTGTAGGCATTTCATCTGCGTCTATACGATAATTAATACGAATTATCAACCATATTAATCTGTCAATAAAATTAAACATGTCTTCGTTCGGTTTCTTATTTGTGACCTGCAACATGTAGATTAAAACATCCAGATTTACTTGGTCACCAAATTTAAATTGTAAAAATTTTTAAGAAGATCCCAATTATTCGGGACATCAGAAGTAGGTACCTTCGCTAGAGCTTTGTCCGTTAGTTCAGATTTTACCACGGCATAAAAATGATTTTTTACAATATTATTTTCATTTCCGAACATTTGAAGATATTCGTCGACACTTTTAACGAACGAGTGCAACTCACTTTCGACGCCTGAAAATTTGGGCAACAATACACCAAATTTTTTTGCTAATCTTAAATCAACCGCCATTATTTCTGGTTTTTTAGCTCTAAAATATTTGAATGACATAATTGGGAAAGTAAATTATATCTGATACTTATTCATTTACAAAAATTGGTTTCTTTTTCAGAAAACCTAGATAAAAACTTTGTAATGCATGTTCTTTCAGTAGTCAAAGTGAACAAAGGATGATACCGGATGTCGGTTCTCGATAATCGAACACGAGAGACTTAACATAATTATTTTCTGTATGTGATATTGCACATAGTTTCCATACAAACACACCGAAATTGCTCCACCCCGTACATAATTTATAAGATCAATATATCCACACTGAAACTAAGTAAACATTTTCACTGAACTTTTTATGATATTGGTCACATTGTTATGAGCAGGTCAGAAAAAATCTTTCACAAGTGTTTTGCACTCTGAAATTTGTAAGCCCCCAGTATAAATATATTTCAAGCAATTTTCATAACGTTCCTAATTGCAGCATATCATTGTCATAACCTTTTTGCAATGATATCAATAAACAATAACCGTTAAGTTTCAAAAAATGTCGTATGTAAATTTTGTCGAATAGGAAAGCAACAACAAGTGGAAAGGGGAATTCCAACCCTTTTTGCGGTTCCCCCGTATCCCTACGTCGGCGTCGGGCCTTTCATTATTTAGGCCTCTCCTAGGGCACGTAGACCGAGCTAGCAAGCAATCGATTCCAAAATCGTCCATCAGACATTGTTTATTCATGTCCAAATTAAGCTTTCTTTGTGACGAGGAATCAACATACCAGCGGAATACGAGATTTCGACTGCGGAATACGAGCGAGAGCGACGCGGTTATTTATTCTGGTGGCAAAAGACTGAGCGGCTGAGGAATCGAGCCAATATTTCCATCTCATTTCGGGTTTTCGTTGCAGAACGTTCGATTGTCTGTTGGAAATGCCTTAAATTGCTTTCGCCCGTTCCGGAGTTTCCATAATGAAGCATGGAAAGCGCGCCCGTCTTATTTCCAGGTTATTTGACTGGATATTTGTTTGCTTTCGCAATTTGTAATTTCCAAATGTAGGGGCTTTAAAGATATATTATAATAATATTCAACAAGAACTTAATTCCATTCTTCATTTCGACTGTTGGCAAACGAACAAAACACTATTCCAGCTTTGAAATATTATCGAGGGTTTATTTAATGTCGTTGTTTTTCGCTTTCGCGAATGGAAAGCCCGGATAACCGGACAAATTTATTCTCCTCTCCTAAAAGTGCAGCCGCACTGAAATCTTCCATTTTGCTACGACGGATTACGTATTTTCGTCGATAAATTACATACCTAGCGTGGAAATATGGACGCTCATATTCACAATTGTGGGAATTTCGTCCGCGAGCCGAATAAACAGTTGCGAATATTCCCTCACACGGTTTTGCAGTCTTCACTCTAGACGAAACAGAAAATTTACTATATGCTTCTTATTATAACGACACATATTTCATTCTAAATTTCCCACTCAAAAACGTAATCCTCCTGAAAATTACGATTTGCTCCGCAGGTTTTTCTGAAAAAGTTCCATTAAAAACACATCCTGTGTATATCAGATAACAATACTTAGAAGAGATTGAAACGAGATTGAAACGGTGCGTGTCAGCTCAGACATGCGACTGGAGTTCACGTTTCAAAAAATGATTTTCATTCAAATAAGCAACGATTTAAAAAAAAAGGTTTCTGTGAAAATTTTTCTGATATTTTATTTCTTCCCAAATAGTAAGTTTTTTTTCTAGAATTCTCTTTCATATCGGTATGATATTGAAAGAAAGTCGGAATTGATTCATTTTCTAGATTTTTGGAGATATTTGATAATTTGCTTTTTGATGTGAATATTTCTTGATTCATTCACATTTTCATAATGGTTAATAGTTCCAATTGAAAAAATATTTGAATTAATTGAAAAAATGCATTGCTGGATATTTGTGTTCAAGAAATATTTCTAATTTCTAATTACATGCGGGAGTAAAGATTTCTTTAGGGTGAAGTGTTTCCTACCATCCTTCGTAGGTTTAGTTTCGAGAATTTATTCAAAACTGGGATACAGCAAGTGGGTAGTCAACGTTTGAGGAGGTTTTGATTTTCAATTCGATATTTTCAGATAATTTGTTACTTCCAAATTCGAACTATTTCATTTATTAAGCATAGAAGAAATCGTTATATTTATAGAAGAAAATGGGTTGAATTCTCAGAATTCATTCATTGATGGAAGACAAAGTGACGGAGTTTTAGTTTAATTTTGATGAGAATGAATTTTTTTTTAAATAAACTATTTTCTTATACCCTAGAAAATAAAACTGTCATCATCCGCCATTTTCAAATCACCATATCACCTTTTGCTTGTATTCTTACGCAACCATCATTTCCTTCTGGCCTTTTTTTGTGACCCGGGGACTTTGGACGAATTTATTGAATATAAATAATTCTCTTGAGTGTTCGTCACTAGACGTAATCCTTCAAAAAACCACTCGGGCTTCTCTCTCGTCGTTTTTTGCAGATTATGTCTTCTGACTCTCCATGCTCTTGTGGTAATACTAGTGAGAGGGTGGTAAGATGGGGTACTTAAGCTTTAAAGGTCAATAATATAAAAAAATACATAGTGAAACAATCGTATTTATTTTTTAATTAATGACTAATTATTATTATTCAAATATTTGGTGTCATTGGGAACTTTTGGTAAAACATTTATGAGAAAAAAAATAAAATAAAAAAAAAGGTGTTTTGCCCCGTCTTACCCCATGGTGCTGGTAAGATGGGGTACCCCCCTGAGGTAAGATGGGGTGATGAGAATAATCACAGAGACAGATGATTATTTATGCTAGCAGAACTCGCAGACATGTGTGGCTTCGTCATCATCATCATCTATTCCTGCGCAGCTATTATGAGCCCATCTTTCACACAATGAGCATGATATCCACCCTTCAATGGAAACGGAATATACTTCCTCACAATACATACATGGTGTGTCCTCGTCTTCTTCACTTTCATCTCTAGATGATGAGACTCTGCCTCGTTTTGCTATTTTCGCTGATCAGCTATTTTTCTTTGATTTTTATTTTGAGCTATTGTAGTAGTTTTCTTCTGGTTTTTAAGTTCACTTTTTCTCTGTTTTGCTTCTATTTTCTCTAGTTTTTTCTGTTCGGCATCTTTTTTTCTGGGTGATGACTTCTAATTCTTGTTTGTAGGGTGACGACGTGATAATTGCTGTTTTCCCACGCTTTTTAGCAACACGAGAGGATTTTTTTGTAATCGGAAGTGGAATGAGTTGTTTTGGAGAAGTCAGAACAAAGCTACTGTCGGGTTTATAGCATGTGGGCACATTAGCTGGTTGTGATATCTCCGGTTGGTCTTTAGTTTGATACGGTGCTGATTCCTGATTAGCTAGCCTTGGACTCCAGTGGGAACACCCTGGCAAAGGGTCATCAACAACGTCGCTGCTAAAAGTCGCAGCATTATCAGCTATTGTGTCTGTATCAGCCATTGTCGCAGGTACTGCGTCTGAAGTTTGGGCAGTAATGACATTGCTTATATCTTGAAGTACTCCTCGGTTTGTGGAAGTTTGACCGTGATTTAACTGGATCTCCGTTGTCAAAGACGGGGCAAAATCTGTTTCGGAAAACACGGTTTGATTATACGGCCAAATCCCACATTTACTGCTGTAGACATAGTGGCTGCTTGAACAAAAGCATTTCCAAAGACTTCAGCAACTTGGCGGATAGTAACGACTAGTCCAGGGTGAGAACGCAACCAGGCTGTAACTGCTTGTTCATAATAAACGCTCAATGGTCGCATGAACGCAACATCCGCTACTTGTAAACGGTGTGTTGTGTGTGGAGGAAAACACAAGATTATAACACCATGAGTTCTGGCTTCATCGATCAAATCAATATTCTGAGTGTGAGTGCTGTGCCCATCCAGTAAAAGAAGCACGGGTCTCTCTTTAGACGCTCCGCTGAAAATCACAAATCTCTTAAACCATTTGAGGAATAGCTCGGAAGTAATCCACCCCGAATCACTACATGTGCCCCAAGCACCAGCTTGCGAATTCATCATCAGCTCTGCATTCATCTTTTTTCTTGGAAAGATAAGCATAGGTGGCATGTAGTGTCCAGCTGCACTGAAGCATATCTCAACCGTTACAGTCGGTCCTCGTTCTGCTGAAACTATGGCCCCAACCTGTTTCCGTCCTCTTTTAGCGATTATCTTACAATTTGTCTTTGGTACTACAGAAACCCCCGTTTCGTCACAATTAAATATACGGTCAGGAGTTAGTTGGTGCTCATCGTACACGTTCCCGAGGAAATTGAAGAATTTTTCGACTGCAACTTTGTTAAAACCAGATGCTCTGGCAGCAGAAGTATTTTCGGGCTTTCTGATTGAAAGTTCTGGGTGTCGTTTTAGGAAGCCATGTATCCACTCTCTACCGGCTTCCTTTTTCTCAGCGTTGAATGGATTATCCTTATTATTTTCAATTGCTAACTGGTATACTAATGTCTTAAGATCTTTAACCGTAAGTCCATATAACCTTTCTTCCATTTCTAATAAATAGGCACAAAGCTCGTTTTCTTCAGACACAGAAAAAACAGGCAGCCTAGGACCCAATGGTACTTTAAGTGGTATGGGTAAATTTTCATCAGATGTTTCGTTCAATACTATGCGAGCAGCCTTAACTTTTCTCTCTAATGTCGTCTGTGGCACATCAAAAAGTTTAGCTGCTTTATAATAACCCATTTTTCGATCCAAAACCGTTTGAACTGCTTCCCGCATGGATTCTTCGGACCACGACCCTCTGTCAGTCTTGCGTTTGTAGTTACGAACCATTCTAAAAGGAGAAACTATGATAAGCTCCCAAAAAACAGACTAATTTTTACGGAAAACAAACAAGAACAAAATTATTTTAGTGGGGGTAAGATGGGGTACCCCATCTCGCCTGCAGAGCCATTTTATAAAAAAAAAAAAAAACAAAAGAAACAGCCAACAATCTTAAGGAAACACAATACCTACCTTATTATAGGTTAATTTAAGCGTCAATCACAGTAACACCCCACCAGCTAACGTTATTTAATAAAGCACAGTCGCGCGTCATACCAGAAGAAAATATGAATTGCAAATTACAATAAAACACTTTTTTTGAATTTTTTTCAACCCGGCGCACTTGTGAACCACTAACTACCGGGCAACTGACAAGTGTCATGGCGGCGCATCGAACGATGAATGAATTTGAACTATGAATTTCGCTGGGTACCCCGTCTTACCCACTACCCCGTCTTGCCACCCTCTCCCTATACAACTCATGATAAATTAGATGAATAGCAATCGAGCATATTTCTTAGGAACCGCGTTTAGATAAGTGAATATATTCCTTGACGACGTGATATAATCGCTTTGGTGTTTCGGCGGGTCGATTGAACTAACGAACATAGAAATAACGATATCAAAGTGAACGTTATGCTGTCGCAGAAATGAATATCTGTTTGTACCGACAAACATCAAAATATACATACAGAATGAAAATAACAATTCATTATGCTTGATGCAATCATAGTATAATACCATCAAATATCACTGGAGCAATCAGAAAAAAAAAGAAAATTTTTCGCTCGTCACTCAGATTACGTTTCGTAACTCGGGAAAATATTCGGTTATTTTCTATGCTCTCGTGGAATAACTAGTGATAAAAACCCCTAGAAGGAAATATTTGAAATTAGGAGTCATCTGATATTTTCATTCGGAAAATCTCTACAGAGATATGTTTCAGTTTTAACGAAATTTGCAAAATAATAAAATAATAAAAGTCATAGCGAACATTGAAGTTTCAAGTAGTAAACAAGAATATTCCAAAGCTCGAAAGAAGTTCTGTAATTCGGAATGAGATATTGAAAATAACTTGAGAAGCAGTTACCTAGAAGAAAAAAGTGTAAATTTATAGATTTTGAATATTCAGGAATTTTCTAAAATCATTTGGCCGTTCGAAAAATAATTTCAAATAGCAGAAAAGTTAAAAAATATATAAAATATTTGGTAGACGTAGATAACTTCTTCAATCTCAGAGTTTGGGGTGAAACTTTGAAACAAATGTTTCAAAAATTATTCGGAGTAATGTTGTCAATAGTTAGAAAAGTTATATAAAAGCTGAGAGAGTTAGACCATTTGAAATTTTCAAAAAGAGTTGTCAGCGTTTTCATGATACAATAGAAATTCTTATTGGAATGTGACAAAATGTAAAGACTCGAAATGATGAAATGGATGAACATGTGTAGGAGTTGAATGTTGAAGAAGGAACCAAATATACATGAATGAAAGTGAATTACAAATGTACATTCATAGTTTCTTTGAAGCGAGGTACAGAATTTTGAGGCGATCTTAAATCTTTTTTTACTGAAAATCGTAAAGATGGCTAATAGATACCCAACCGGGTTCTCTCTCCAATTCTTCGGCACTGTTCTCGGAGGCTATTTTAACCGTCAGCTATCAGAAAAAAAGAATGGTGGTCGCAAGATTATCAGATAATCTCTTCTCAAATAAAATTTCAAACCTAATACATTCATCCAAATGAATATATTTAATGAACAGGAAATAAATAAGGTATACTATCCAAAGCTCAATGGATGAGAAACAAGGTTTTTCACATATCTCTGAACAAAAAATCAACAACTTCTCTTCTAACGATTTTCATAAACATGCGGACATCGATGTTTTTGACAATGCTCTTCAAATTATATGATTACTCAAAGAATAAAATCATTCCATAGATAGCCACAATTTTCTTTCTCAGTAACCCTGTTGATGAGTTAACCAGAGACAGGATACAACACAAATGAAAATAATTTTGCAATTAACAGGAATCGCATTTGGTGAGATTAGAGTTTAATGAATATGAATATAAGCATTCAGACAATGATAAAAAAATACGTCATAGACGATCATAAAAAAGTTTGAAAATGGGCGCGATCGGTCGTGCCTTTATGGAGATATCGACGATCGCGCGTTTTTTTTCGCGAGTTTTTGTCGACGGTAATCTGGAAGCTAGAAAGTCGGAAAAAAGGTTGGAGGGTTCGCAAAGAACGGTATTTCATCGCAGATATTTTTACGGCTTCTTGAACTCAGAGATGATTCGAGTTTTTTCCGAAAAATCAAAAATCGCTCATTTTCACGAAATTTTCAGAGGCCTTATCTCGAAAGGTACGTACCATCGGAAGACACAGAATACGTTTTTCAAAAGGAAAAAATAGTTCTACCATTTGTTGCCTGACGCTCGATTTCATAGCTCCCGCCCTTCTTGCAGTAAAAAAATCGTAACCGCAAAGTTTTTCGCTTTTTGCGTATATCTCGGAGGGTACGTTGAAAAACGCGACGATCTTAAAAAGATGTTCCTTAATTATTACAAGCAATCTTCCTCTAGAAGGTCCCGAAATTGTAGGAACTCTTGTAATCGAAATAGAAAAAAATAGGGTGCCGCGAATCGATTTTGGTCGGTTACCACCAGCTTCTAAAAAACTCGGAACGCCAGTAACGTAACATAAACTCAAAATTTTTTTCTTCTTCTGTAAATTTCTTTTGATTATTAATGCAATATAAAATGTATCGACTTTGAGTTGTTGCTATTTCAATTAAATTTTTAACTACGATCACAGGATAACGGCGATTTGAAAGAAAACATGCAGATATTATATACAACTCACTACAGTATATTATCGCTGTGATTTCAGCACAGCCAAAATGACAAAAAAATAAGAATTCGATAAATTTGCAGTTCTTCGATTCCTATTACAAAAAATAAACTAATATTATAGGAAGAAAAAGATATAGAGGAAAAACATTTCTTCTTAACGAAGTGCAATTATTAATTAATAAAAAAAATCTAATAAATATTGTTCATAATATAAAAAGAATTAAACAAAAATTATTTCGTATACATTCCGATGTAGAAATGTAATCGATAAAAAAAATGGAAATTTCGATACGCATTTGGAATGAAAACGGCTGATATCATCCACTACACTTTGAAACCGTATATCATCGCTGTGGTTCTAGCACAGTCAAGATGGCAAAAAAAATTGCGAGAAATAAATTAACAACTATTCAATTCCTTCTAAAAAAACAAACTAATATTGTAGGAAGAAAAACAGATGAGTACAAATATTTTCCTATTTAATGGAGCAGTATTAATGAGAAAACATTTAATCCATGAAAAATATCGTTCGCAGCATAAAGAATAAATGAAACAAATTACTTTCAATATGAATACTTGAGTACAAATTGAAATTTCGAAACAATGAAAACATCAGATATCATCCACATCATACTTTACAACTGTGATTTAAGCACAGCCAAAATGACAAAAAAACGATTACAAAAATAAATCACCTATAGAAATAAATTAAATTATAAGAAAAAAAAAGATTTCTTTTCAATGGAGTAAAATAAAATAATAAAGCTATTTGAATGGAAAAGTGGATATCATAAACAACAAAATTTACAAGCGTATATCCTTGCTTTGGTTCAAGCAAAGCCAAAATGACCGAAAAGACAATACGAAAAAATTCCTAGATTTTCGATTACTACTTTGAATATAAACTGATATTATGGAGAAAAATTCTTAATAATAGAGTAAAATAAAAGAATATAGTATGAAACATAAATAAAGAAGAAATTATTTCTCACTCTTCAATATAAATATTTGAAAACAAATTACGCAAATCGTCATACTTCACACATCGAAGTCTTATATTATCGCTACGCTCCGATTGTAAACACTTTCTTCCACCATGACATTCACATCGAAAATCGACCGCATTACAACCGTACATGCTCTCAATTTCCGTTATGATTTTCGTGATATTAAAGAAAAATTGGATACGCCTAAAGTGACCTAAAAGGTCGGACGAAAATAAAAGAGAATTCAGAAATGTTATCTATTTTATCTATCCTTGAGACAAATTTTCCGTGGTATAGCATTTCGAAAAAAGTAATAAAATAATTCTTCGGTCACCACAAAAAATATTACTGTTTTCAATATGTGTTTTTTCATCTAAGTCATTGTATTTCGTACTCTAACGTGTAAAATGGAACTGAAATTTATAGTTGACTTTTTTGTCTACTGGTGATTTCCGATGATCGTTCCTATTTTTCGGAAATCAAGTTGGGATTGGGATTTGGGTACCTTATATCGAATAATTTTCCAGGAATTTTAAATTGAATTCTAGAAATCAAAAAAGAATTTCACTTGAATTCCTTAAAACTTCACAATAATTATTTTCGTACGTTAATCATTTCATTGCAGAAAATTAGGAATGTTGAAAACTCGAAACAGAGTTCCACATTAGAGCCAGAGGTTATTTTCATAATCTAAAACACTTGATAATAATCGTAATATTTTCAGAAGAGTGATTGCTGATCTCAAAAAGGTGAGTAGATATATAATTGGGTTGTAAAAATTCAATTTTCCAAAGATGATATTCTTTCAAATCTATAATGAAATGATAAATTAACAAAAATTTCTGACATATTACCGCACTTGATATTGGTAAGTCATGAAGAACCATTTTGTGTGATCGTGCAACGAATTGAGCAGTCGGTCGTCATGTTTCATACGATATTCTTTAAAGCAGAACAATTTCCTCGGAAACATCGTGTTGTACATCGGAGCCAGATAATGGAGAGAAGATTAATACACCGTATAAATCAGGGGAAAAATACGAAAACACAAATTGAAGTTAGTCTGGTCTGAAGGCATCTCATACTTCTCAGATTAATTCGCTCTAATTTAACAAAGGCTTCGCTGCCGAACGTGTTGAGAATTCCAATTCCCCGGGAAGAAATCTAGTTAGTTGAAGACAAAAGCTCGTAAATGATTGATGACATCATTGTCTCCGTTCAAATCCATGAATTTGTAGTTTTGAGGTACGCTCTCTAATCGAAATCGTCCCCTGTTTGCCTTAAACATTGGACCGGGTTTACTGAATGGGTCGGGTTGTCACTTGGATTCCTTCACGTCCAAGATAAATAAGGAAGAAAGAGAAGTTTGTTATTAGTTCGAAAAAATAAAATCGGAAAAATTCTATTTAGGAATCAGAATATTCCATGAAACGTTTCGCATTTTCATTTTGGAGGTTGCGAAATATCAGGACCGGCTTCTACCGATTCCGATCAGATCCATAATTCATAAGTGAATCCTTTTATAAGAGTTTCCGATTTCTTTGATGTCCCGTTTTAATGCAGTCGACGTTTGTTTTAGTATTCTATTCGGATTGGGACTTGAAACGAATGCTCGGAATATTTAAACGTTTCCCGGTGGTTTATCGATCGGTAATGGTTCCGGGTTTCAGGCTATATTTGTCGCAACCGACACCCGATATCTTTATGAACATGAAGGTGCATACGAAGCTCATCAAATGATAAAATCGAAACGTGGTGTTAAGTTGATTAAGGAGCGAAGTCGGGTGTAATCAGTAGCAAAGAGATACCGAGAGTCAAGTTTGACTAAGGATGATAATATTAGCGAATCAGCTTGATGGCGGATTAATATTGAGGAAACCATTAGCCGAACGATGAAATGTATCCACTGATTACTCCTTCCTCCACTCCCATCGGTGTTCACTGCCCGCGTTCGATACCGGAATGCACGCTCGTCAGATAACCATTTGCCCATACTTTGGCCTACAAATCCCGCAAATTATTTTCTAAGAATAGAATGGCGACGGAACAATTGAATCAAGAACTTCTGGGTAGTGTTGCCACGAAACAAGACGGGACGAGCCTTGAGTTGGTCTCAGCCAAAAATTCCACATAAGACTCGGTCTTGATCTCGATGTAGTCTGTCTTGACTCCAGACTGTTTCGACTGATGTGAAGCGGGTTCCCATACTCAAACTGAAAATGAATTTTGAAACTGGAGGTCCAATTAAATTCATGCTGTGAAATCTGCAAAAATGCGCATTGAAATTCAGTCAAATATAATATGTTACAATAAATTATCGAATATTATCCATTGTGAATGTTTTTTTGTACAGAAATATAAATATTATCATTATATTACTTACATCATTTGCCTCTTCTGTTCAGAATAATTGTTGTCTATAGGCGACCGGTGGGTGAATTTGTTTCCTTGAGTTCCAATAATAATATACCCTCCAATCTGCCCAATTTGCGAGTGAAAATTTTCTCCCTCACTGGAAATCAGAGGAGAGAACCACTTCGTTTCGTGTTGAATTTTTTTCTTCTTTTTTCTGGTCACTCAAATGTGCATTTAATCCTGGAAAACATTATGTGACCCGCCAGTAGTAAGAGATGGCCGACCACTAGTATAGATCTAAAGGCACTTGGTATATACATAATAGATATACTCCATTGAAAATTCGGAAATAGGAAGCTTGCTTTCATTATTGTTTTCACCGTATTCTATTGCTGAGAATGATTTAGATTTGGTATTAGATTTATCCATATGATTTTTCATTAATTTCTTGTTAGGTTACATCGTTCGTTGACCGCACAATAATAATCTCATAATATTAGGTCTGTTCCAACTGGCGTTGTGAACCGTCAATGTACCGTCTCGATTCTGCGCTCTACATAAAATGGAGCTAATTTTGGGAACAGCGCAGAATCGTGAGAGTACATTGACGGTTCACAACGCGAGTTGGAACGAAAATAATAATTCATAATTCGGTTTGAATAACAATTTGTGTAGCAGTTCAAGTTATTTAATTTATTCTATCATGATCCTAAGTTTCGAGGACAATTGTAGACAAGATATTGACGAAACTTTTCCCGAAGCTGCTTCTAATTATGAAGAGCGCACAACACTAATTGATTCGATCTATGGAAAGTAACTAACTTTTAATTCTCATTAATTCTTTAGCCATTCGCCCTCCGATGAAAGCCTTCTCTCAATATATATTTTCCGAAAACCTTCTTGCTGAATTTCTTGCCACGTACCCAGCACACGCCGAGTTGAGAGATGTCACTTGTTTCACGATATCCTCGATTTTAAAGCTGCTGATACATTTCTTTTCGTGTAAGGCTCAGTTTCGGCACTTCTCTTAGTAAACGTAGTGGTTTCTTCTCAATATGTAGCAACTGGTAGAAACATGCATCATGAAACTTCTTTTTAGGTTACTCATATTTTTTGTTTTTAACTACTGTGTTTAAAAAAATTTCAAAACATTGCAATAGATAAATAGAGAAGAAAAAACAAGCTACCGAAAACAATATGGCCATGATAAAATTAAAATAGAATTAGAGTCGCAGTCAACATCAGAAAGTCAACATGTTAAAATAAGACTTTGTTTTTTTTTTTTTTTTTGAGGACGAATGACACCCCCACGTGTGAAAGATTAATGTTACATCATTTGTATACTTAGTAAATTTAAATTACGTAAAAAAATTATGTAACTGTGTCTCGGAAAATTACGAAGAGAAAGGATATAGATGTACTATCCAGAGACGTCACATAAAAAGCGCCAATTGTACGATCAGGAAATTTTTTTTGATAAAAACATTGCCAATAATAATAATAACATAATAATAAATAATAATAAAAACATCGCATAATAATAATCATAATCTTCATTCGTGTTATACAAATTAAATCACATGTTTACACTCGTCAAAAATTAATTTAATTAAGTAACTACACCTTAAAATCGAAAGTATAAACGAACAGAGCAAAAAATCCTGTTCGAAATGTCACAGATCAAGAACACGGATATAAAATAACAATACTCAAAAATAAAAGCCCGCAGAAATATAATCATATTCACACTACAGTATCCATCAATGTCAGAAAAGGAAACAAATTATATCGAAGTACAGGGGATAGCAAATTGACAAACATTATTAGGAACTCATTACAAAGTCGAAGGTTTTTGGTGGAATTTCAGCGTAAAAGAAGTAGATAAAGGAATCAAAAGAATGGTTTACCGCAGAGAAGCGTACTTGCTCCACTTCTCTTCAATATCTATACCAAGGATCAATCTTTGCCTAGTGGTACAAAAAGCTACGTATATGCTGCCGATAGGGCCATAACACACAGGGCAAATCTTTTGAAGAGGTGAAACAACTTAGCTCCTTACTACCGAAATAACCAGTTAAACCAAATCTAAGGAAAACACAAACTTTCGCCTTCCATATTAAAAACAAGTCTGCAAGTTGAATGGAAAAGAAAATTACTACAGCATTGCTCCAACCCAAAATATTTGGAAGTTACACTCGATAACATAATTGGTAAACTGACATGTACTAAATGGGGAGTCAAACCTGAAGTTCTCAAGTGCTCAGCAGTTGCTCTGTGTTATTCCGCTGTCCAGTTACATGTCCTGTATCAGCACATGCAAAACAAGTAGATGTAGCTCCAAATGAGACCGCTCGAATAATAACGGAATGTCTAAAGCCTATAAGGTACAACTTGTAGCTGGTATTGCCTCACCAGCAATTCGTAGGAGTTGATAGCAAACAAAGAGAGGATGAAGATATTAACCTCTGGGGATCATCCACTGCATGGACAAGAACCTCCTCGCCAATGACTGAAGAAGAGCTTCCTCAAAACAACAGAAAAATATACATGTCCAATAAACCGACTAGACTCATGGAGGAACAGCTTCAACCAAACACTAGATAGAGCCCGGCTATAACAAAAGAGGAATTTGGGGGGCATTAAATTAACTCCGAACATAGTTAGGTCTAGAGACAGTCTAAAAGAATGGGGTTATTCTGTTGGGTCTATTGCATGTGACTGCGGAATGGTACAAACCACAGAAAACCTTTATGCCTGTCCGTTGTGCCCCGCGCATTGTTCTTAAGAAGATCTGCTAACAGGAACGCCAAATGCAATAGAATTAGCTCGTTTTTGGGAAAAACAAATGTGATTTTTGTTTAATTTTGATTTACCTTCAAATGCTTCTAATACGAATAAAAAATATAGAATGAATGTGTATTCCATATTAGAAATGGATTATTTTGATTCTTTTGCCATATCAAGTGTTTATTCACACTGTACTCAATTACAATTGTCAACATCAAAATGCAAGAAATAAATTTGTATTTACAACTTGAATCTCCATTGCAATTTTTTGAATTAGAAAAGCAGAAGACTTAGGCTCTTCATTCTGTTGGCTGTTTGTCTTAATTTATCTATAAAATCGATTGCTTGATCACACCATCATCAAAGTTTCTACTACAAACCGAAGTAATGTCAAAATGAAATCGGATAAGGACCTGTATTTTCTTATTTTTGTTTTTCCAGCTTCTTGAGCTACGCGACCTGGTCCTTATCTCAATGTGCAAAAAATGAATGCAACAAATGCATTCATCTGATGAATAAGGGGTAAGAGTCATTCTGTCTGGACATATGTTTTCCTCTGGCGAGAGACCAACTGACTTCAAACGTGCAGCTATTTTCGCTGAGCAGAAGGCTCAAAGAAATAAATTGTTCAGTTCTTCGAAGTTTGAAGTACAACTAACGTCATGTCTCCCTCATCCGTTGACTTCAACTTCACAAATGCGCGTATGTTTTTGGCAGATCTTCAAACTTATTGTCAAACCAAGCGCGATTCTAAATGTTTAATCATCAAGCAGTGTCCCAATAAATTTTGATGGAAGAGCATAATTCTTTTCGCCTCACAGCATAAGCTATAGTTGCATGTTCTCCAGTTTTCTCTGGAGGATTGGATAAGATATAGTTGGTTGAAACTTGGTCCCAGGGTTTTTGGGTGTGGGGTGTCTTCGGTAAATTCTTGTAGATCTCGCTGCATTTGAGCAAACTCTCTTCTGTATAAGCTGATACGTGATTATCTGAAGTAGATTTTAACATCTTCTTGACCAGCAACGCCTTGAGGTAGGACGATGAAAGAAATGCAAGTAGACATAGATCAGTGATTCTTCTTACTCTGATTCCGCCTTGACTGATGGGAAGAGTAGCTTGGGAATAAGATTATGCTGAAAACGACGAACTAAGCAGAAACTTTAAAGTAACTCTAGTGATATTGTCACAGTAATGACTTAGATCAAGAAATTTCCAAATAGGAGTTCGTAGTAAGTGGAAGAGGTTTGGGAGGGCGAAATGACTCTTTAGGAGTTTTAAATTTTGTAGCAGAACGTTTATATCCTCGACCTTCTTTGTGGATATTTCTTCGCCGCAATTTACGATTAATTGATCAACCCATTGAATTCCAGGAAATAAACTTTCAACTCTTTTTTCAAATCTTCAGAAACCAAAGTACAAGATTAAATCTCACATTTCTTTGAGTTGATTTCGTGCCCGATTACTTTGCCTTTCTCTATTAAACTTCAAAAGTCTTCCATAACTGTTTCGGGGTGTCCCTCTTATGTACCATGATCCAAATAAAACGCGATTAATTCTGATCTAAGTTATGTGATACATTCCTGTAGATCAAGGCAGAAAAGTTGAAGTTGTATTTTTCTTCCAGACTTCACACACCTAAAGAATTCAAAACATATCTGTGTTGTGATAATTTTATTTACCCTTTCGAGCGTTGTATGGGTAAACTTTATTATTATTATTATTATTATTACTATTTTAGGTGACATACTTCCCACGGAAAGTCACTTTTTTTGACATTGAATGTCGACCTGAAATCGTTGTTATAATACACTTGTGACGTATGAATATTGACAGAATATGCAAAACGTCCATTTGGACCAACCGTTTGTGCATCAGGCAAGAAAAATGGAAGATTACGTCCAATTGCTATCGGTTCAACATATAGAAGATTAACAGCTAAATTAGCCTGCTTTGCAGCGAGATCTCCTATGGTGAACTACCTTCAACCAACACAAATGGGTTTTGGCACTCAAAGTGCTTGTGAAGCACTTTCCATGCATCTTGGATGTACACAGAAAACAATTCTTCTTTGGATTTTCCTAAGATTTTACTAAGAGTCGACTTCAAAAATGCATTCAATTGTGTCTCACGAGATGTACTTTTAGCCAAAATTTAGAAGAGAACTGCGTCTCTTCATGCTTTTTTGTGCCAACGTGATCGCAATCCTTCTTCCTTATTGTTTGGCGAGATTTTATCGCAAGTTGGTTTACAACAAGGTAATTCTTTAGACCACCTTGGTTGAAGCAAATTTGAAAGTATGGTTGATGGATGATAATTTTCTTTTCGGTAGTCCTTCGAAGGTTTTTAAGAGTTCTAAATCGCTTATCGACAGACGTAAAGAAATCGGACTGGAAATAAATCCTACAAAATGCGAGCTGTACTTCTATGGAAAGACAGATCAATCAGTAGTTCTCAATTTCAATACATTGTCTCCAGGAATTATAGTGACAGAAAAAATTTCCCTTCTTGGTGCTCTGGTGACAAATAATTGCGTAGCCGAGCAATTTCATGAAAAAATCAAGGAAATCGAACTACTTGCTTTAAGAAGTACGGAAATCAATTTTCGTTTTCAGTTCTATCTACTAAAACACTCAATTTTCATTCGGAAACTGATTTTCCTTTTACGACCTTCGCCTTTATTGAACTTCCCCTAACTTTTAAATAAGATGGACGAAACTAGTAGAAGTGCCCTTGAAGCAATCTCTAATACTAGCAATAATTCCAATTTATGGAACGTTGCCTCACTGCCTACTCGTTTTGCAGGATGAGGAATACGAAAAACTTCAAGGTTTGTCACTTTTTTATGTAGCATCAGTTCATTGGACCCATCTTCAGTCAAGAAAATGTTGCTTCAATCAGACTTCTATGAGTATCCTATGTATTCTGATGCCATCCACAAATGGAATTCCTTCTTCTCAGATCCTGTTATCTCGGAAACACGTTCAAAACGTTCAAAGAATGTAGGTTGAACTTTTTTGCGACGAAATTCAAAGAAATTATCAAACAGATACAATAGAAGAGAAAGCACTTTGGTTAGCTAACACTGATCAAGCAGCAGACGCATGACTCAACGTTTTACCATCAAGATCCTTAGGAAGGTTCCTGACAAACAATGAATTCCGCGTAGCGATGTCGTTGCGTCTGGCTACAAATTTATGTCATCCCCACATCTGCATTTGTGGCGAAAATGTGGATTCGAATGGTAGACACGGGTTGTTCTGCTTAAAAACTGCTGGTCGACATTTCCGTCATTTCCATCAGATTTAGAACCTGCAGGTTTATCCTTGGACAATCAATTACGACACGACGAAATAACTCTAATTGCCTGGGCATACGGCAAACATCTTGTTCGGGACGCAACATGTTCTTACACTCTGGCAAAGTCTTACTCTCAATTTTCAACTAAAAGAAGCTGTGGCGGAAAGGAAACTAAAGAAATATGAAACACTTGTCAATGACTATATTTCAATTCATTTCGTAGTGGAAACAATGGAGCCTTGGAGTAAAGAGAGTAACTTGCTGATTTCAATAATAGGGAAAAATATCAGCCGAAACTAGAGAGCTCCAGTTAAGTCTTTTCCTCACCCAAAGAATCGCCATACCAATTCAAAAAGGGAACGCAGCTTGTGTGTTAGGAACTCTTCCATCACCATCGAAAATGGAGGAGATTTTTTATTGAATTTAATCCTTTTCATTTGTTCAATACGTTGAATGTTTAATAAACGGAAGTTAATTCTATTGAATACTCTGTTTCTTTAGTCAAATCTCCGTTTGGGATCCAAAAATAAGAAAAAATACTTCTCTGAAGAGACTTATTGTATTTCAATTGATAATTTCCAAAACATACTGACAATTTCATCAACTCTATCTTGCTTTTATTGCAGAGCCATTTGCGCACATTCTCGGAGACGTATATAAGTAATCGCTAACAAGTGTCATCGAACGGATTCCCTGAAACTTGTTCAACAGTCTACAAGGGGATATAGAGATGCGTATACAATTTCAGAACGGTTTTAATACAGGATAATGCAGGCACATGCTTGAATCGAAAGGAAATAGACCCTCATATACGTGTGCTATCTAAACAATTCGTTTAGAAGACACTTGATAATTTCTATGGCTGCTTCAAACCGCTTCCGTGTATGTCGATAGAAAATATTGTTCACAGGGTGTTCGAAGATATTTATTTGTCACTATTTAACAAAAACTGGAACATTGATTAACGCAATTCTGGTAGCTGCAAGGTGGTTGAACTTTGCAACATCCCATTATCAGGTTTACGCAACAGTTACTAGGCGGCTGCGGCGGCGCAGTCGGAGCGGGTTGTCTTAAGATGATGATATAGTAAGGAACTATCACTGGCGGTGTTGCGTTACAAGGTGGATTTGTTTTTCTGGCACAAACCTTGTACCATCAACGCTCGTTCCTCCAGATGAATCGACACGTATGCTATTCGTGTTTATATTCGAGATATTGATAGGAATATTTATGTGATTAGTATTTGTAACTGTATTATTTAGTGTCAACGTGTTGGTTACGTTTGCTGTATTCGCACTGCTCAAAGTGTTGTTGCTTGAGCTTCCTTGTTGATCATTTCTGTTTGGATTGATCGGAGACGTGGCAACTTTCGGGGAAGTTACTTCGATTTCCCTTGTTTCATTCTCACATTTCGTTTTGCAGTCGTAACGGCACGATGACGTCCTGCATGTGTGACAGGTATAGCAACAAGTTGTTTCTGGGCAACAGTTATAATTAACTTCTGTAGCACAACAGTCATTACATGAGTATGTCCAATTGGTTGCAGACATTAATAGCAGGAAAAATGTAATGACTTTGATACCCTGCGTCAAAGGAAAAATGTAAAATGTATATATCGTAACAGAAATATTCAACTTACCATTTTGATAAATTCTGACCGAATAAACTAGTTGCGCCGGATCTACTATATCAATGCATTTGAAGAAGAAAAATTCAGAATCGGCTTTGACCTTCCACAAAAAAATGGATAACCCTGTTTGCAGCTCTTCACGTATGGCCGATTCCGATTAGATCGAGATACAATGTTTTTGGAAGAGGAATTATCGTGAATGCGTTTCCATAATTAGATATACGCAACGCAACTGACGCGCAGTAACGCCATCAATTGAATCCAATAACATTCGGACTTCCGGTGTAACATAAGTAATATTTCGTATAATTGATACCTATCGGTTTCACAAGAGGAAGCGATACCTAGTCAATACTATTTCCCTAACAGGAAACGAACTCGTAGAATTCACCCTTTGGTGTTGCATGCGATTCACTGCGTGTTTGAGTTTCAATTACCGACATAAAATGAAATTTTTTTTTGGGCCTCGAGGGGATTTCAATGTTAACTGCACCTCTTTCAGAAATTTAATCATATTTCGTGAGGAATGATGTGAAGAAATATTGAGTATGCCATCAAAAATGATTATAGCCTAACTGTTGATGCCGATAGTAAGAAACTGGACTTGGAGTTCAATATTTTGATGCGATTAATTCAATTCATAATGACTTCGAGGAAGAATGATTTAAGAACGTTAATGAGATATATAACTGTATATTCTACGCTGGTCTTAAAGGCTTATTACTGGTCACGAGATGTAATTTGAAAAAACCCGAGTCTTTTTCTATGGATTACGTCGAGTTACAAGTGAAATATGATCATTATTTTCAATTGTTTTGTTGAACTCATGTTTTTGTGTGGGAGTATTTTGAGTTCAGATCACTATTATCTCAGATGAATCAATAGCAGAATTGGTTAAAGTGTTGCGAAGAAAATGTGGACAGTGATCTCTTGGATCGCGGGAAGAAATTCATTTTGAGCTCGTTTGATCGTATTTTTCATCCTTTTCGGTTGCCTCTCAACTCAAATAGCTGACAAGAAATTTAATAGCGTCTTCTCGTATCATCCTATAAACCGAAAATCTTTGCGAAAATTCAACTTATATATCTCCAAGTTACCGAAAAATTATTCAAAATTACGGTCACTTTTTTTAACGTGAGAAAATGAAAGATGATCTTAAAGAAAATAATGTGCCACCATAGACATTCTATATACATTCTTTGTTTTTGGATGAATCGAGATTTATGTCATTGAACGAATGAATGTGAGGCAATATATTCATTCATCCAATGACACGAATCTCGATTCATCCATAAAAAACAACCCATTTCTATGGAATGTCTACGTTGGCACATTATTTTCTTAAAGGTTCTCTTTCATTTTCTCACGAAAAAGAACAAGTGACCGTCTTGACAAGTACCTGTAATTTTGAAAAGTTCAATGATAATTTTTCGGTAACTTGGAGATGTAATAAAAATAATAATAATAATAATATTAACAAATCATAATAACTGATGTAATTATTATATAATATAAAATAGTGCTTGAAGAGTTCTGCTTTAAATAGGGATGGTTTAAGGGATTTGATATTCGGAAGACTATTACAAACCTGAACGACTTTGTAAGAAAAGCGTCGCTGAAAAAATGTAGTTCTATGAGTAGGTGTCGTTAACAAACTTTTAGAGCAAACATTTATATTGTGAACATGTTTTCTTAATAAAATTTTGTTATGGAGATATGCGAAACTCATTTGTACTATAATCATATGATAAAAACAACTAGGTGTAATTCTCTTCTACTCTCCATATTCAGCCATCCTGCTTAAATTAATTGACAAGAGATTGTGCCATATTTCCGTACACCATAGGTCAATCGCAAACAGGAATTCTGGATCTTTTGAATTCTCCTTTTATCATATTGTGTTGAGCAGTTAGCATAAACTGTATCGGAGTAGTTGAAAACAGAGAGCACAAGAGAATCACATAATAATTTTTTCACGTCAAACTTCAATTCGTGCCGGTAATAATATAACAACTTGAGCTTAACCTTTTTGGATGCAATTTGATATGTGTTTAGAAAATCTCATCACCTTTCAACATTGTTTTCGATTCCTGATAATTCAATATTAATTTTTAATTTAACATCATTTTTAGTTATATCTATTTTTTGGACCAAAGATCATAACAACACACTTCTTGGAGTTAAGAATAAGATGGTGTTTTGACGATATATTCCTGAAATCATCATTAAGTAATTTAATAAACATATATTCTCTAACAGTATCGACTTTTCCCAAAATTGCAGTTAACAATAAAAGAACAATTGGACGTTCCATACGACGTTTCGATCGTTATACGATTAAAAACTTGTATTTGTTTAATCAAAAAATTTTTTTCAATACAACTTTTGAGTGTGGTTTGACATGTTGATGATGTTACTAATGTTGTTTGGTCACAGATCACAGTTTATGTTTAACAATAACTTTAAAATATTCCATTATTTCGATATCTGTTCTAAAATTGACAGAGTTTATTTCTTTTTTCATATGTATCATCTCTTTGAATAATCGTTTCTGATAGTTTGATTTTTTATCAAGGCTTGTCACATTATTGAAATCAAAATTGTGGTTTAAGTCATGTGAATGTTAACTAAGAGCTGTACATTCATTATTTCATCGTAAAGAGTGTTTATGGTTGTAAATTCTTTTATGTAAATATTGTTATGTTTGTCCAATATATTGTCCCGGACAATTTATACAAGAAATTTTGTATACTACATTTGTTTGTTTATTTTCATCTGAAGGGTCTTTTAATTCAGTGAAAAATCTATTTAAAGTGTTGTATGGTTTATTTGTTAGCATAAGATTATATTTAGGTGAAATTCTACCTATTTTTCTGGATAATGCCGAAATATATGGTAGGTATACTGATGTACTTTATATTAAAAGAAACTAATTCATTATCATTATTATTATTATATATTTTGTTTATTATTTATTCTATAACGCTATTCATTAACAAAATGAGATAATTGTTTTCTACTAAAATATTTTCTACTTTGTTAATTTGTTCTTTGCGTTTTGTTGGTTCAGTTAATTTCACTACCCTATCTAGTAAACCAACAATAATATTCTTCTTAACAATTTTTCGGTACACTTGAATTGAAATTGATATATCTTCCAGAATTTATGTTTTCGGTAAACTATGTTGTATTCATTTTGTTTCCATCATTATTATAATAGAGAGTTAGATCTAAAAAGTTCATAGTTTTGTTGTTATCCATTTCTATTGTGAATTTTCTTGGCATTTCAAAGAATACATCAGCAATAAAAATGTTCCTCAAAATTATTTCACTAGATGTGCTTCCTTTTTACACAGATATTCCAGTTGAGGTTGTATTAGATATACAAAAATTGAAATGGCATGAATTAGAAGAACAATTTTTAAATGGTAGAAAACTTTGTTTGAGTTGTACTGATTTTACAATTGACAAAATTTGCTACAGCCAAATATATGAAATAGCGATGCGATCTTCTTTATCATCTACTATTCCAAATGTAGTAATGGAATATGTTTAAGAAAATATTCTATCTGACATTCCATATAACATACCAATATGCAAACGTTTTTTAGATGATATAATACTTCAATACCAATCAATGAAGAAGACAATATATTACAAGCATTTAATAATTATCACAATACAATTGAATTCACAATAGAAACGGATAACAACAAAACTATAAACTTTTCAGATCGAACTCTCGATTATAATAATGATTAAAACGAAATACATACAACCTGGTTTAACAAAAATATAATTTCTGGAAGATATATCCATTTCAATTCAAGTATACCAAAAATTTTTAAGAAAAATATTATTGTTGGTTTAATAGATAGAGCAGTGAAATTAACTGAACCAACAAAACGCAAAGAACAAATTAATAAAGTAAAAATATTTTAGTAGAAAACAGTTATCCCATTTTGTTAATAAGTAGTGTTATAGAAGAAAGAATAAACAAAATATATAGTAACAATAATGATAATAAATTAGTTTCTTTTAATATAAAGTATATTAGTAAACCGTATATTCCGGCATTATCCAAAAAAATAGGTAATATTCTACGTAAATATTATTCTAACAAATAAACCGTACAACACTCTTAATAGATTTTTCACTAAATTAAACGACCCTACAGATGAAAATAAACAAACGAATGTAGTATACGAAATTTCTTGTATAAATTATCCAGGACAATATATTGGACAAACAAAACAATATTTACATGAAAGAATTTACAACCATAAATACTCTTTACGATTGAATAATGAATGTACAGCTCTAAGTAAACATTCACGAGACTTAAACCACAATTTTGATTTCAATAATGTGACAATCCTTGATAAAGAATCAAACTATCAGAAACGATTAATCGAAGAGATGATACATATCAAAAAAGGAATAAATTATGTCAAATTTTAGAACAGATATTGAAAATTTAAGTATAACTTATAATGGAATATTTCAAAGCTATTGTTAAACAGTAAGCTGTGATCTGTATCTAAGCAACATCATTAACAGCATCAAATTGTCAAACCACACTCAAAACTTGTATTGAAAAAAAAATCGAAACGTCCAATGTATGAAACGTCCAAATGTTCTTTTATTGTTGACAGCAAGTTTGCTGATTTGTTGATATATTCTGTATGCTTGCTGAGTGAGAGTCCTGATCATTCCATGCTTCTGGCTCGGATGGTAGTTTGACTGAGCATGTAGGTATCTGTCAGTGTGGGTTGGTTTTCTGTACACTGAATGGGCAAGTGCAGTTCCTTCCATTTTCACTTTGACGTCCAAGAATGATCAACAGATGTTCTTCAATCTCCATTGTTAATTTTATATCTGGCTGCTGATTGTTTAGATGGTTCAAGAACTGGCTTAGTTTTTGCCTTCCATGCTGCCATATGACGGAAGTTTCGTCGACTAGCGAAACCATACGGCTGGTTTAGATGGAGCGGATTCAATGGCTCTTTTCTCGACGTGCTGCATATAGAAATTCGCTATGACTGGGCTGAGTGGGCTATTGCTACACCATCGGTTATCAGGTAGTGTATCAGTGAGCAGGGGTGTTTCGGTAAGTCGTAGTGTTTTAGTAAACGACGGCCGCGAAAGCCCCAATGAATTCATCAATTTAGATATTGTTAGTTGTCATTGAATTTAGAGAAACAGATTTACCATTATTTCTTTTCGATTGAAAATTTTTCTTTAAATTGAAGAACCTGGAAACATCTCAAAAATCCATAATTTCAAATTCTTTGGTTGCGCGTACCGTGATGCAACTGGAGAAGGAAGAAAAAAAAACACGCCTGAATCCATTTTTTGTCATCATTTTTAACCATCAAAAAACAATTTCCTCCTCCAAATATTAAAATAATCAATCACAGGACTTCAGAAAAAAATGTTGTTGCTAGTCCTAAAATTTATTCTACTCAGTATATCTCAGTTTATTGGGAACAAAAATGAACAGGTGATAGAGTTTGCTTTCGTAATTTTTAATAGTAATGATACTGATTTCCGATTTTTCTTTCATGAATCTTAATCATCTCAGGTACATTCAGAGATCAAATTAGAGTTTTTACGTTCAGAAATTGTCTGAAAATGGCACGGTATTGACAAAAACGGATCTGCTCTGTAGAGGTCTAGAAAAATCGCGAAAGTTTTCATATGATTTTGTGAAATAGAAAAAACGTATAGAAGACAAAAACGAATATAATTCAATTACATATTAGGAGAATAGTTCTACAAAACTTTTTTACAGACGACGTTTTTGACCGTTGGGTTCATAAACTAATCAATTTTCCCTCAGAAATTCTAAAATAAAAGTCCAAAGGTAGATACTGATATTCTGGCTGTGAAAGGAATATATTTATTTTTATAGTCAATTTTCATGACAAAGCTCTCTTATACAGAAAAAGTAATAGATTTTTGCACTTTGAATATTGATATGTTGCATACCGATTGAGATCAATTTAAAAACAGCACAATAGAGCAAGGAGAAGGATTCGAGCAGGACATTATGAACTTCAACATGACCAAGACCAATACAATAAACAACCCAGGCCAAAAAATGAAAAAAAAAATTTGGTGCCAGAAATCTAACATCTGATTTCAGATGTTTTTAATGAGCTGATTCCAAAAATGCCACCAGATTTTTTCTATCAGCTCTAGTTTTTGAGATACACGTTACAACTTAAATGATATATATTTTTTTCTGATAAAGGACAACAAATAAAGAGATAAATATGTACTTAATCGTCAAAATAGAAATTTCCCAAAATCTTATTAGCCAAATGGATACCTGGAATTGTCCCTGACCCAATGTTCCTATACTAGGAACTACTCAATACAATGCTCTTAATTACTTTTATACCTGTAATTGCCTATGACCCGATCCTTCTATACCTGCTTGGCTGAACATGATTTTGTATATTACTGAGTTTTCCCAAGTAAAGTTGTGCTATCATTTTGTGTAAATTTTGGTCGTTTTGTAGTATCAAGACGCTAAACTGAAACAATGGCATCCACAAGCAGACGTACCTGTGTAAATCATCCCGATGTTTTTTGTTATGTATGTGGTGAATACACTTTGAAATAGAGCAGAAAAACGATTTCTGACTTTGTGAAAAGAGCTTATCTTGCCTATTTTGGCGTTCATTTATGAGATCAAGATAAATTTTGGGCCCCACATTTCATATGTAAAACATGTGTTGAACATTTGCGACAGTGGACAACTGGAAAGAGGAAGTGCCTAAAGTTCGGTGTACCAATGGTTTGGAGAGAACCGCGAAACCATCATGACGACTGCTATTTTTGTCTCGTTAATATTAAAGGCATAAATAGAAACAATAGACACAAATGGACATATCCTGATCTAGATTCTGCAAGAAGGCCTGTAGTTCATTCGGAAGAAATACCCGTTCCATCATTCAGCAGTCTACCCGAAGTGACAGAAGATCATACAGAAACATCAACGCCTGACGAAGTTGAAAGAATTCAATCAGAAAACGACAGCGATTTTGAAGCAGATTTAGCAACTCCGCAGTGTTTCAATCAAGAAGAACTAAACGATCTTATAAGAGACCTGAATCTCTCAAAGGAATCCGCTGAATTACTTGCATCCAGATTGAAAGAAAAAAATCTACTTTGTCGAGGTACTAATATTACATTTTATCGTAAAAGAGATAACGATTTGCTGCCTTTTTTCATTCAGGAAAATGACTTGGTATTCTGTACCAATATAAAAGGACTTTTAGAAAAAATGGGTTTACCTGAATACACTCCAGATGATTGGCGCCTTTTTATTGACAGTTCAAAACGTAGTTCAAAATGTGTTCATTTACATAACGGTAACAAATATGGCTCAATTCCTATTGGTCATTCTACTACCATGAAGGAAGAATATGAAACAATAGCATTAGTTTTGAGAAAAATTAAATACGAAGAACATCAGTGGTCAATTTGTGTTGATTTTAAAATGATTAACTTCCTCCTTGGACAGCAGAGTGGTTATACAAAATATCCTTGTTTTTTGTGCCTTTGGGACAGCAGAGCTAAAAATGAGCACTGGGTTAACAGAAATTGGCCTTCAAGAGATGTCATGATTCAAGGAATACAAAACGTGATCGACGAACCTTTGGTTTCAAGAGAAAAAACTTACTTCCGCCCTTGCATATCAAGCTAGGCCTAATGAAGCAATTTGTGAAGGCCTTAAATCGAGATGGAAATTGTTTTGGGTATTTGTCACGTAAATTTCCTGGCATTAGCACGGAAAAACTAAAAGCTGGTATATTTGATGGTCCTCAAATAAGGCAACTTGTTAAAGACCCACAATTCACCACATCAATGAACGAGACTGAATCTAACGCTTGGAGTTCATTTGTTCAAGTAGTACAAAATTTTCTTGGCAATCATAAAGCAGAGAATTACGTAGAATTAGTGGAAACTATGCTTTCAAATTTTAATATTCTCGGCTGTAACATGAGTATAAAAGTTCACTACCTAAACCACTTCACTTTAAGTCCAAGAAGGAGCCACCTAGATCGTTTTCCAGAAAACTTAGGTGATTGTAGTGAAGAACAGGGAAAAGATTCCACCAGGATATTAAAACTATCGTCGAAGATCGTTATCAATGGACTGTTTTGGGAAGTGCCACATGATAGCGGACTAGTGGTGGAGCCTTCAGGAGACTGCCCTAGTAAACACCATTCTAGAAAATCGTATAAAAGAAAATATTTTATGTGATTAGTAACTAATGTAAATTTTCTTTAAATTGTGGAAAACCTTAAAAGTTTTTGATGCAACAATATTTCCTCCTTCAAAATAACAATCATAAATGCTAGTCCTAAAATTTATTCTACTCAGTATATCTCGTGAACGATAGAGTTTCTTTGTAATTTTTTAAATGTCACTAGTTTTTTTCATATATCTGCATACACAGTAATTAATAGTAATGAAAATCGCATAACAAAAGTAATCTGTTCAGAAAATCTCAAAAACTAGATCTAATAGACAAAATCTGAGAACTTTTTCACATTCTGCATCCAAAAATTACTCAGGAACAGTTGAAAAATCGCAGGCACCAAAATGTGTGTTGGCCTGTGTAATTGATGGTAGGCTATATTTGGGATCTATTGAAAGGAAATCAGAATAAGAAAAAAAGTGAAACAATGCTCTTCTCATCTGTTTTTCACTTTTTTGTAAAGTAATTTTTTTAGTAAAATTCAATCAAAGGGGAAACATATTCATGGATATGGTTTTATTTCGGGTAGAGATTGAAATTACAGATTTTGAAAATTATCCAAAGATTTCTCGACATAAAAGCAAACTTTTGCATAACTTATATTGTTTTCACGTTTGATCATTTGATCTGATCGTATAACCCACTGACCTGGGTTCAATTGCCAGAGTTTTCGGATCGCACAAGTGCCTCTGGCATGACCTAACGACTATATAATGAATATATAGCCCGGACCAACGGCTTTACGTGCCTTCCGAAGCACGATGGCATTCTCAAATTAAGTTGGAATTTACCGGGATTCGAACCCGGTTTTTCTGAGTAGTAGGTCAGTACTACACCGGTTGAGCCACCAACGCCTTCATGATTGGAAACAACGAAAATTTCATATTCGCAAGTCCAGGACAAATTTTGTTAACCTGTGTGAGGTAACCTGTGTTATCTGAAAAATAAAGACATTTCCAACCACCGATAGTATTGTTTCACAAGTGGAAAAGTGCAAAAGTGTTTTTTCAGTGAGCAGTGTATAGAAGAAGTATACCTCAATAATTGATGTCTTTGTACTATTATCATGTTCTCAGCTTCATTGATAAACAAATTAATGAACGTATTGCTATTTCCAACGACTACCTATGTTTGTTAAAACAATATCATTCAAAATAGCGTGAGAAATCACCCCTTGCGGTATTTTTTTTAAACGTCCTATAATTTCATGGGAAGTATAGTCACGGCCTCCTCCCAAACAAACGCTCATTTCAAATTTTGTTTGGAATTTTATAGCGATTTCCCAAACATCAGACTCCACAGATCAGATTGTATAATAGTAGACGTCGACCAAATTTCCAGTTTAACTAATGGAAACGTATTCGAACTCTGTGAATACAAATTAACAATTTCTTTTTTTCTATAGGAGTTTGATAATTATTACCCTCTCGAAACTGGCGACGTAGGAATATCCTGGAATTCATTTTCTCACCCCGGCATTTCTTTCTCCTCTTCGCTTGAAAAGAAATTTATTTTTACAATTTCTGTTCCTGAATGGCTGAGTTAAGGTGGCTCTTTCGCATTTAAATGGGAAAGTAGGATAGCGAATTGAAATTTGGAAAAAAAATTGAATTAAAGTAAGAGGAAATAACAATGAATTTACATTGGGTCTTCCTGTTTTCTCTCTCAGGGCCTATTAAAACGTTCGAAATTCGTGAAATTGTTCAAATTCCAGTCGAAGCTCGCATTCATAAAAACCATAATCCTCACTGTGGAAACGAATTCTAAACTTTTCCTTCGAGTTATCTCCGAGTTCAAGTTGTAGCAGCAGGTGGCGATACCAGATTCTCAGTTTCCGACTAAATTCGCATTTTTCGCATTTTCCCCGGACTTCACAGTTCATACGGCGATTCATCACTTGCGAGAACGGTTTTAAGCGCATTTTAATAAAGTCGAGGACTCCATCATCAATCTTAGATCTTTCAGTCACTTCGGAAATACTTGAGAAGTTTCTTGCAGTTGGAGAGGACTTGTATTGTCGAAATAAAATAATAGAGGCCACAATTTTGGCTAAATTAATTATTGGACCAACAATAGACTTTCATGTGCTTTTGACATTCTCCGTCGCAAATTAATGATTCTTAGGGAGAACGGATGACACCAATTGGATCGGGCTTTTCTGCAACGTTGCGTGTAAAATAGAAAGTGAACGAGGAATCTGGGAATTTTCCCTTTTGTTTGGAAAACAAACTTTGTTCCGCCAACTTTCTGAATGAAATGAAAGCCGATGGTCAGACCGAATACCAAAAGAGGAAAACCGGTCCACCGACCGACATTTTCCACGGAAATGGAGAAGAAAAAGGAGAATGTTACATATTATTTTCGGATGCTAATACCCCTATTTACGAACAAACAAAAAAACCTTTTATCCTGGTATATCTTCGGCAGTTTTTCGGCATCGAAATCGGGGTTGGAATACAAAACGGCCAAATAAATTAAAAGTAAAGTTTGCGAGAGTGGAGCTGGAAATTTACGATGTTTTATAGTTCAAACAAAATGTCAGATTATATCCTCTTTGTTTACTCGGGGGCTTTGTCTCCCATTATATGTTCAGCGTTGTAGGAACGAGTGTAGTCAATTTCTTTAGCAAACTTCGATATGCCAATAACAGGGGATGGATGTGAATCGGATTTCACCTTATTCCGCTCCTACAGCTGACGCTGTTTAATCAATAAGTATTTCATTCATCCCATCAACCCACATTGAATTTTATGGAGATGAATGACCGGCAAATAGCGAATGTGATTTTTGGCTATTATTCAACATTATGTATGAAGAAAGTGAAACACCATTTTGTGTCGTTTCTTTTTTCTTCTCCAAGAAATTCCACTTCATTTCTTTTGTCGGATTTCACTTATGTCATTCAGAAACTTGTCCGAAAATTATGTCATAGTCTCTCATTTAATGTTCAGTAGTTGCTAGTTCATTTTTTGGTATTTTTTCTGTAATTATATTCCAAATTTTTCACAATCCGCTCCTAGTGATTTTGACAATCGAATACGAAAGAAGAACTCAAATTCCACTTACACTTTCAAACCGATCGTCGGGTGTTAATTTTTCAAGCAGATACTTGTTGATTTATTACACTTAAATTGTATCTTAATTGCTTGCCGAGAACGTGCCGTGTCCGTGCCTGGGATATTGAGAATCATTCGTCAAAATCGTCACCATCACTAGGAAAAGTTTCTTCGAATAAAAGCCGATTCTCACTGCGACAGGCACGAGCACGGCACGGTCTCGGCAAACAATTAAAATGCGATTTACGTGTTAATAAATAGGGTAGCCACTTTCAACCGATCGTCATCGGGACTTGTATATTTTTTCCGGACATATTTGTCGATATATGTGCCAAACAGCTCATTTGAAACACTCAAACATATAGACGAATATCTGGGAAAAAGGTACCTAACTCCCGACGCTCGGTTGGAAGTGGCACTGAAAATCTTATTTATTAGAAAAATATATATACCAACTCCGACGACGATCAATTGAAAGTGAATACCTCATTTATTAACACATAAATCGTATTCCAATTGTTTGCCGAGGCCGTGCCGTGCCCGTGCCTGCCGCAGTGAGAATCGGCCTTAATACGGCAAACAAAAAGAAGGAGACCAATAATTTTAGTCAAGTTCATTGGTACCCCATTTATCATATCAAAAAATCAAAATCGTAAGACCGCGAATAATAATTTGAAATCGCGAGGGTTGCCCCCTTTATTGTTATATTTTATTTATACTGTACGTTTGATGACTCGGATCCAGTCGGTTTTTCTTTTACGTATCCATTATTAAATTACTTATTAATATACGATGGGAAAAATATAATGTGATGAATTTCAATGTCCAAATTTCAGTTTCAGATTCAGGCTGTCATTACAGAACACAGATCTCATCTTCTGGAATATTGCACGAGCTGATTCAATCCCGCTTCTAAGTTCCTTATCCAGATCGAGATATTCTGTAATGTAGCTTCCAAGGTATTTAAATTTGGACACTTTCTCAATGCTTTGTTTATTTGTAGTTAAGCGTTGAGGTATGGTTGCCGGCTAAAAATTTATATACAGTCCCATTTTTTTCTCCTGTATCAACAGAATTCATAAGTTGTTGGAAACCATGAAGACCATCGTACAGGATAAACTATCGTCAGCATATCGTATGGTGTTAATCGACTCGCCGTTGATTTTGACCCCGAATTCTTTTTCATACAAGGCCTCTTTAAAAATTTTGTCGGAATATGGTTTAAACAACAGTGAATATAGAACACATTCTTGTCTAACGCCTCGTTGGATTTGACGTTCATCTCTAAATCGTAGTGGGCATTTCCCACTACGGCGGCCCTGATGAACCGCGCAGGAGGACCTGAAGGGGCACCCCTCATTTGCGATTCGGTTAAGAAGTGAGGAAGTCCTAGTCGGGCATTTATGCGGACCCTGATGAATAAATGGTGAAAGGTAGGTACATAATGTGTTGGAATTTCAGAAGTCCTAAATTCTGAACATTTCAATTCTGGTACAATTTTGATACTATTTATCTCACATCTCGGTTTTATCAGTCAATCTATCCACTTGTTTTTGGCAGAATTCTAGTTCCACTTTTTCTATTGTTTAAATTGGCTGGATGCTCGTTATTAATCATTTCTAATAAGTTGAAAAATGATATGACAGATTATCCTATCAATAGAGAAAAACTAAATGCGATTTGCCTCATTGGAACCCCATCAGCGCCTCACTAGAAAAACTAGTCAGGCACAAGAGTACCCATGAGGGCATGCCCCTCTTTGTGCGTTACACGCATCATTTGATACGTGGCATCCCCGATGCGTGCCTGAGGAGGGCCCCACTTCCATTTCTAGCCGGGAATATCTACATCAGTTAAATTTTTAATTGAATTCACCTACTTATGAAATTGATTGAAGTTCCGTTCTAGTGGATCTATTGAACTTGTTGGTGCAGCGGCACTCTTGCCTGCGATTTTGTAATCCTCATACTTCAGTCAAATGAAACAATAAAAAAAATACGATAACACTTTTACGAAACTTGGCAAAATAAAGAGAAAAATCACTAATGTCTCTATTCCCATACTAGGGATCAATTTTTACTTGGTATTGATATAACCAGTGGCGCAACCAGGATTGATTACTGGGGAGGGGACACCCGATTGATTTCTCGCGTTTCTGCAGCTGTTGGGGGCACCGCCAATCAAATTCTACTGACTGACAGGATGCTGGGAGGAGGGCGCGCGTGCGCATATGGATATGACTGATAAAACACTGCTGAGCGATTAAGAATCCTTTTGAAAAAGCATTTATTTAAGTTATGTACCAAGCAAAGGATGATTTAGGCAGAGGTGACAGTTTCGTCACTATCGTGATATGAACATCGTAGATATGGAGATGCGCGAACGTTACGATGAAATGAATCCGGTTTGTCACATCGTAACGTGCGCGCGTCTCCATATCAATATGTCGAACGTACAATAGTGACTAAAATGTCAGGGTCACAAAACTCCTTTCTGCGCGCCCAGCCTCATATTGGTTCAAGTGAAATTTCGGAGAATCATCTTCTTCCATATCATGACTGCAGAGTACAGTTCATTCTACAACGAAATATGCCCCGTATCCATGTAAACAAGCTTTGGGCGTCGACAATACTGTACTTGATATTAGTTGATTCTGACGTCCGATTGAGTGATTTGACGGAACGTACCGCATTTTAAACAGTTGACGGGTCATCAGGGGCAACCCTTGAATCTCGCAATCTATGCTTTGAAGACACATGCGTGACTGTGGACAGCAGAACGTTGTAAAAGCACTTAATACTTATGTAGGGATATTAATCTTGTCGTCGTCTGAAATCGTTTATTCCTACACAAAAAATACAAACAACGTCTAAACTCAAAAAAAAACGTATCGGACGAAAAACGTGTTAACGACTAACTCACTGACTCTCCCGCCTTAACCTCTCTTTTTGTCTATTTTCTTCCTCGCGCACACCGATTCGTCTATGCATCGCGCATCGCACTTAAGTGTCCCACGGATGACCGCACTGCTCACTAAAGGGTTCCACGGGTTTTCGTCACCACACTCGGCCGTCCTGACGAACACATGTCCTCAGGTGTTCAGATTCTTCTTTTCTTGGATACCACTCCGCTTCCAAGGTTTCATGAAATCGGCGGATGTTGATGTCGACCTAGGGCCTTCACCTTGGCCAATTTTACTAACGATGTATCGATCACCCCTCAGGCATTGGGTGACTTGATAGGGTCCCAGGAATTTGTGACAGAACTTAAGTCCTGGCCCGGATTGCGTGCGTTTTATGGCAACCAGGTCGCCCACGGCATACATTGTCGGCTCTTTCCGCTTCCTGTTATAAGCTTGGCGGTTTTCTTCCTGCACCTTTGCAATAGACTGCTTGGCCCCTTGCCGTAATTTATCTCGTTCCTCCATAAACCGGTTTACCTCTTCAGCTTGGATGATCTCCGCGACCTGCTGATCTTCTCGTAACCTCATTCGAGTACCTAACATCAGGGTAAATGGCGCAAGTCCTGTACTTCTGGATGGAACGTGGTTGATAAATTGTTGAGCTTTCTGGACATATTTGTGCCAGTCTCCTGGATTTGGTGCTGACAGCTTCGTCAAGACCGGGATTAGGGTTCGATTAAGCCTCTCAACTTGCCCATTTCCCCTAGGGATACCAGTGGTTATCATGGACAGTTGGATACCCTCCTCGTTGCAATAATTCTTGAACTCTTCCGATCTGAACGCTGATCCACGATCGGATATGATTCTCGACGGGTTTCCGAAAACTGCTGACTGCCGCAAAAGTTTGTCAATCACTTCTTTCGAGCGGGTCGTCTTTGTCGGGTACAGCCACACGAATTTGCTATACGCGTCGATCACACAAAATATGTGACAGTAGCTCTTTACTGTAGATGCCAATGGTCCTATATGATCAACGTGATAGGTGTGAAGAGGCATTTCCCCTTTGTCTGAAGGATGTAAAAATCCTTCAGGTCTTCCATGTTTCTTTTCCGCAAGGATGCATGAGACGCAATTTTGGATGATACTTTCAATTCTTCCGCGCATTCCCCGGAACCAGTAATCTCTTTTCAACAGGCTCTCCGTTTTTGCAACACCAAAATGCCCTTGTTCGTGACACAAACGGATGATTTCGTCTTGCATGGCATTGGGGACAACGATTACCCAGTCATTATTTACCGCCTTGCATAGTAGTCCATTCTTCATTATGTAATCATCCAATTTATTCTCTTGCGCCTTCTTGATCAAATCAGCCAGGTTTGAGTCCCTTTGCTGGTTGATCCTGATTCGTGCGGACACCGTTTCTTCGTCTTCTTCAATCACGTAAACTTCTGGTAAGGAGTATCTGCTCAGCGCATCGACGTGCGTCATTCTAGCACCTGGACGGTGTTCCATTGCGTATTGGAATTCCTCCAGATAAAGTGCCCACCGGGCGATTTGCGGTGATATATCCTTTTTGCTCATCGTTTGCGTGAATGCCTTGCAATCGGTTATTATCTTGAACGGTATTCCGACCAGATAGTTCCTAAATTTTTTCAACGCCTTTATGACAGCCAGAACCTCCAGTTTATAGCTATCGTGCTCTTCTTCAGATCGCGAATTCTTCCAACTCGCGAAATGGATGGGGTGCATCTGACGGTCTTCATTGTCCTTCTGCAGTAAAATAGCGCCCAATCCCCAAGACGCCGCATCTGTATGTAATTCTGTTTCCGCAAATGGACAATACAATGTTAATATTGGGGGTTTACATAACTTTTCTTTCAATTCCAAAAAAGATTTACGCTCCGCATCTTCAAACTTAAATTCTACGTCTTTTCTAGTTAAATTTGTTAAAGGTTTAGCGATGGTGGAATAATTTTGAATAAACTTCCGGAAAAACCCGGTTAACGCTAAAAATCCTTGTACCCCCTTGATGTTTTTGGGTTCTGGAAAATTCTTTACAGCATGAGTTTTTTCGGCTGATGGCCTAATCGTACCCCTTTCAACAATATAACCTAAATAATTTACAACGTTCTTTAATATTTGGCACTTCTTCCAATTAATTACTAGACCATACGCCTCGGCTTCCTTAAGTACCATTTTTAATCGGTTCTTCCCCTCGGTTAGGTCTCTCGCCGGTATTATCAAGTCGTCCATATAGATTATCAAAATCCCTTTTGAAATAAGTTCTCGGAAAATAGTATTAATGTATTTCTGGAAATACGCTGGAGAGTTACATAAGCCGAAGGGGAGCTTACAAAATTCATAGTGACCCCCAGGTACAACAAATGCCGTATACTTCCGATCAGCTTCATCAATTGACACGTGAAAAAAACCGTTTTTTAAATCAATAGTCGTAAAAATTGTGGCACTTGTTAGATAATCCAACTGATCGTCTATAACCGGCAAAGGGTACTTAACCTTCACAATTTTACTATTTAACTTTCTATAATCAACGCACATTCTAGTATTTCCGTCTTTCTTTTTTACTAGTACAATTGGACTAGCAAAATCCGAAATGGAGGGACGAATAATCTTCTCATCTAACCACTCTTCGATTTGCTTATACACAATTTGTTTTTCAGAATGAGCTAATCGTCGTGCATTTTGAGCAACTGGAATTTCATCTTTCAGTATTATTCGTACCTTCATATCGATTTCCTTCGTCTTCTTGGCGTCGTTCTTATTAATCAATTCTCCTACTTCATCGCGAATTTTTACGTCATTTATATGAGAAATGTCTACTCGATCTACATTAGAAAAACAGTCGATTTTCAAAATTTCGTGAGTGACGTTCGTATCGGACAACTTCAGAATTTCGACTTCGCCAGCTTTGCACCGCATCTCAACTTTTCTTAAGAAGTCATTCCCTAATAAAAGCTCATGATCCACAATCTTTTCTGAAACTAAATGTAACTTAGTGTAAAAAACCTCATTGTCAATTTTCATATCGATATTTGTAGTACCCAACGTCGTTAAGCTATTGGACCCAATTCCTCTAAATTTAATTACATCGTTAGTCACATTTGGAGCTCCTAGCTTAGCAAAACAATCAACTCTGAGAATACTCAAATCACTACCGGTGTCGATTAACGCTTCAATTTTATTCCCGTTTATAAATACAGTTTTGTTACATTTTGTGACATTGACAGCACTACAATTTGCTTCAACCTCCGCAAAACGACCCGAACAATCACTGGCTTTATGCCCAAAACGATTGCATTTGAAGCATTTAGGTCCCTTGACCTTTGATGGACAATTACTGCTTCTATGCCCCATAATGCCGCAATTAAAACATTTTATACTGTCCTTCCCAATGGCATTTGAATTTTTTGTCACAACCCGGTCTACCTTTTTCTCTTTTCGTGAATTTCTCTTTATTTTCTCAAAAATAACGAATTTCTTTTTCAGTTCCGAAATATCTCGAGCGCCATATAGAATGATCTTACCTGTCAATACCATCAATAATATATTGAATGATAGCACTGGTTTCCATGATTACCTGTGCTGCTATTTCACACATGCTATAACAATACTCTTGATATGTCTCTCCATACTTCTTTCTGCGCATTTGTAGTTTTTTGTGTACTGCATGGCTATCCACTTTTGGGCTAAACTCTCGCATCAGCGCCTTCTTTAAAGAACTCCAGGAATGTTTCGAATCCTCACACGCCACAAAACGCTTTGCAGAGCCCTGTAACAACTTGCGAGCATATATTATTTTATGCAACTCACCCCATTTGCAAGCTGTGGCTATCTCCTCGAATTCCTCAACCCATTTCGAGATACTTGTCTCATCATCACCGTTAAATGGTTCTAGAATGCCTTCCACATCCCTAAACGTCATCGTCGCTTTGGTATTGTTGTCTTCCAATCTTCTCCTGTGTTTTTCGTCTTTATCTTCTCTAGAAACGCTTCTTAATGATTGTTGTAATTTCTTCTTCATGTCAGATTTTTTCCCAACAGCATCCAATCCCAGACGTCGCAGCCTGAATCTTAATTCGCTCGTCGTTAGATCGTTAACATCGATCTCGTCTTCTGATTGTTCGTCATCTTCCTCATCACTACTTGAATCGTCTTGATCCTCGTCGTTCAATTGATCATCGTCTTCTACATCGCTGTTAATTTTACTTCGCTCCAAAAGTAACGCTGCTTTTAACCTCGCGACCAACTCGCACTTTCGTCCGGTGACGCCGAGGCTCCTTTTACGAAGTTCACTTTTTAACTCCGCCGTCTTCATACAGTCAACCTGGCCGTCTTCCAAATTAACTGTCGTAGCATCTCCCTTGTCACCGTCTTCCATTTCATGGCTTGTATTCATCATTGCAATTTTACTGTCGGATAACCTCACAATAATCACGCCGTCGTTTCGCCAAGAATCTATCGCGGACAGGCCCCCAAATTTGTAGGGATATTAATCTTGTCGTCGTCTGAAATCGTTTATTCCTACACAAAAAATACAAACAACGTCTAAACTCAAAAAAAAACGTATCGGACGAAAAACGTGTTAACGACTAACTCACTGACTCTCCCGCCTTAACCTCTCTTTTTGTCTATTTTCTTCCTCGCGCACACCGATTCGTCTGTGCATCGCGCATCGCACTTAAGTGTCCCACGGATGACCGCACTGCGCACTAAAGGGTTCCACGGGTTTTCGTTACCACACTTATGTTTCAAAGTCCCGTGGGGTCCCGCTATAAGTTTGCGGGATTAGAATCCCGAAGTCGGACAATAAAGCAAGCGATCGACATTTTCTTTAAAAATGAAAAACGAAAACGAAGAAAGCACATAAAATAGATAAAGAAACCTCTCCAGAGATGCTGGAATTCACAGAGAAAAGACGCATCACATCGAATGAAAAGTGGTGGTGCAGATTTCATCCACAGAAAGGAATAAAAGATTCATCAAAATAGTCACGTAACTACTGTAGTTATACTTATTTCTTCATTAATTAGTGATATTGATTTTCTGATAACATTCTTCTTCTTGAAAACTTAATACTTAGTACGATCTCTACGTCCAGAAATATATAACAATTGAATAATGTGATTTATCATTATTTAATACTCATTTTTGTCAACATTTTTTCGTTAACCTGTGTAACTATACCAAATCGATAATTTTCGAATACATATCGAGCTTGATGCACAAAAACTTATTTTTAATGCCATAAATGAAATGATTTATGATGTATTTAAACTGGTACCTACTAATAGAACAGAAACTAGAATGTAACATATCTTCTATTTCAAAAATATGAAATTATTATATTTTATTGTTATTATTGTATCAAATTTTCAATGAAATAGTGTTTCGAATGCTGCGATGGTATTCCTCGAATACAAATTATATTTTGTTTCAATTTCTTGCTTTATTCCTGAATGAGCAATTATTTAATCCATGTCAAAAACCGAAAAAATTTTTAGTATAAAATTAAAGTCATTATAATTAGATGCATGCTGATAATCTGGTGCATTTTCATTATTCTTCGATTTCCAGTGATGCATCTTATTCAACCAAGTATTCGCTCATGAAACACAAATACAAGTGAATGAGTAGATTGATCTGCTTTGCTTCTTCCTTTAATCGCGTCAATCAGTTCAATAACTTTCGGGAACGGAAATTACGTAAAATGGACAGCAGAACTGCTTGCACGATCAACGAACGATACATTTGAAGAATTTGGCGGCAAACGGGAGTGCTATAAATCTCGAACCTTGTTAATAAATCTCCTCGCTCGGGCGTTTTAATGAAACACGCGAAAAAATTAATTCCCCCATATTGGAGACCGAAGAATAAAGGAGCTTATATGACTCGCATTAATCAAGTGATTAATGACGTATTAAATACCGTTAAGACCGGAAGCTGAGGAAACTGGAGCCTCGGAGTGGCGACATTTCCTTTTAATCAAGCGTCGACCGATCGACGCATCAGTCACTGTCACATGGATAAATTGGACCCAAATCCAGATCCTCATTGGACGGTCAACAGGTCAGCCAGACAAATGACGATCACGGCACCCTCCAACAGTTCTTTTAGGAGACTCGGCCAGATTTATATTAATCACGTTGAATGAATCAACTTTGGATCGGTCGACCTAGCCGGACGTACACGAGGAGTTGATAACTTGACTGGGATCTCGTCGTATAATTTTGCTACTTCTTGGATTGAACCTACCCAAATTGAAAACGGTTGAGGTCTCGTTTAATCCACTGAGCGATGATGATGTAATTTGTCACTGTCGGTATTTTCGATAAGAGGGAAAGTTTTCGGACATCTATAATGAGGATTGAAGGTGGATGTAGGTTCATAGAACATTTAACATTTTCTTTTGCATTGTTAAACGCATTTGATTAAATTATTCGGTGGATAAGAATGAGAAATGAATATTCATGAGTCATTATGAAGTTGCATTCAATATTTCCTATATTCCATCGCTCCAATGAAAATTTATCATTTGTCTTTTGATTTCCTTCCATCGGATCACTATATATCTATTGATAACTCTAATAATACAAATCACACTAGCATCGTCATATGTCAAGATTCCGCGATTGCCATATGCGATTCCTTTATATCGGAGAGTAAGATATGTGATTGCAATACGTCACCTTTAAATATTTTATGTGAATGTCTTGGTGAAGAAGTGTTGATGAATGCAAAGTATATCTGTTAATTTTTCCTTCTGTTGTTATCCACTTTGCATGGTTTATGCAATTTCGCAATATGTGTGTTAAGAATAAAACGCAAGAATGTACTAAGTTGATGACAAATGGTTCATTAAGCGTGACTTAATGATCGCTCCTTACTGTATGTGATTTGTAGAGCAAGAGCTGAACTAGTGAGAAATCTTTTTTTTTCCGTGATCAAATGACGTAACTTCCTGGAAATGAAGTTTACGAAGATCTGCTACATAAACCTTTGAACTGTTTGCCAAATAAACTATTACATCCCGTAGCTTTAGCTCGACACCTGAAACTGTGCTGCTGGTCATAGATGCTGGGGCCATTACTTCTGAGATTTCTTGTTGACAATAACTTTAGCGATGATAGAAAAATGCTCCCAGATTAAAATTTTCGAATGAGTATTTCTTGTCGTTTATGAGTACCGATTGAATGCTGGTTGAACTCATTTCTGATCGAGTCCACTTCTTGTGGTTATGGTTCTGTGTTTGCTGCGTCTAATGTTGAGTTCTAAGAGGATATTTCGGCAACGAACGTAGCCTCTTCCACACAAAATGTGATCTTTCGTGATCTTTCAGTAAGGACGGGAACGATGACTTACAAGAGTTGTTGCCTACAACCTTTACCACAGATAAGAAAGAGAGTTATGTCCTGGAGTAGAGAAATTGGCTCCATAGGCAGATGAACTTCTCAAGTGGTTATTGCCAAAATGATATAGAAAGCAACAGCGAACAACTAAATTGAAGATCCATTGGTAATGCTCTAATACATGCTTGAAAATCCGCAAATTTCAAATAAAGACCCCATATGGGGTCAAAGGATATATATGGGGTCGCCTAGAAAGTCAAGAAGTTCTTGTACTTATCGAATTTTATTAAGGTTTATGCATAAAATATAATTTATCTTTACATACACAATTACAGCTATCGGCATTTCGACTGATCCCGTCTGATTTCAATTTGGAGTATTTATTGTGTTTTCTCTTGCAAGCAATATCGGCAGCAGCCCCTGCAGTTTTTGAAGTATGGGAAAGGTATGAGGTTGCAAGAGTGTCAACACAAGTAACGTCCATATAAGTCGTTGTCCCTTCTCCCATGGTGCAAGGGTTACTCCGTCTGGTCTCTTGCCATCATCTCGAGATAAACCCGATGGTTCTAACGTACTCATGACTCCGATAGTTCTAAGTGAACGTTGAATGATATGATTAATTTCGTTATGTCTTTGAAATCTGCCCTGACATTTCTGACAACTCAATCCATGGAATCCCTCTTCATCAACTTCATTTCCGCATATGCATTTATGTGGGAAGTATCGTTTGCAACCAAGACGAAGAGCTATACACGTTTGAAAATCTTGACTGTCGAGAAGAGTTCCGATATTTGGTGAGGGGATAGTATGCAACCAAGAACTTGCGGGGAGCGAATCCACAGCTAAGAGACGAGCTTTGGTTGAAGGGTCTTCTATACGTTGTACTTCCTTCTTCAGGCGACTGACATTGATTTTGTCCCAAGATTTTTGAATTGATGAGTGTTGTGGAATCTCTGTGTTCAAGACATTCCACGCTAGAAGAGCCTCGTTTTCAAGGTGGTCAATAACTTGATGATCCTTTGAAGGTAGTAATTTAGATACAAGTTCTTTTGCACCTGAAATAGAGCTCAAAAAGCATGGAAGCGCAATGTCTCTAACTCTTCTTATCCCAATTCCGCCATCACTGATTGGTAGAACAGCCTGATTCCACTGGTTTTCAGTTATTGGGATGTTGAAAATTGATATAAATGTATTGTACAACAGGACGTCGAAATTCTGAATCAAAACGGGTACTTCCAAACGGCGCATGTTCGCAAAAGGTAGGTCAATTTTGGAATAAAAAGACAATTTTTCAACAAAAAATAAGCAATGTGACTGTTTAAGTCCACAATACGGCTAGCTAATAATTCCAAACGACGTTGCTTCATCAAAAAACACTCTTCATACCCTTTTCAAGGATTGGCGCACCCAGCAATTCAAGTTTTCTTCTGAGATAACTCGAATTCCCGGACAGATTTTGCTGAACTGTCTGACGATTTCATCGTCTCTTCTCCCTGAACAAAAAAACAATTCACATTTTTCTGCATTTATTTCGAGTCCTCTATCTGCTCCCATCCTAATGACTCTTTGAAAATCTTCAATTAAAGTGTCTGGAATGTCTAGAAGGGTAGCATCATCTAAATACCAGATGTTCAGCTCCGAATTCAATGATTCTACGATAGGTTGTACAGCAAGGCTGAAGGCTAATGGGCCACATGGATCTCCTTGCTGGGCTCCTCGTTGGGACAATATCGTTGTTTCGTCATAGAATAATAATGAGGGTTGACAATAGCTTTGGCTTAGAAAGGGATATAGTTCTGGAACAAATTCTTTAATTTCGTGTAGCATAACGTCTCTTTCCACTGTGTTGAAGGCATTTTTGAAATCTATTTTGAGCATCACCTTAGATTTATTTCTTTGGTCGCAAATATATTGTCTGACGGTATGAATCGCACTTTCGCATCCTCGCTTCGTTGCAACACCAACCTGATGAGGAAATAAACGATTTTGTATACTTTTAGAGGTTTTGGTACATGAAACACGTCCCACAAGACGTCTGAAAGTGTTACCACAAGCGATAGGACGTATACCGCCTCCTTTTTTGATAAGGCACATAGGGTAGCTCCATAAAGAATGGGAAGGATGTTATTGTTCGCTTTACCAGAGAGCATGAGGTTGCAAAGGTTTGTTATTGCAGTCAAAGCTTTCATTCCGGCATCTCCTGCAGATTTTGATATTATATCTTTCAGGAACTGGGGACGCATGCCATCGATACCAGGACTTGAACCATTAGGGAAAGCGTTGATGCCTTTACGAATTTCATTTTCTTCAAAAACCAAACGTGTCTGTAATTCGACTGGCACTTCCGGGAACAAAAGCTCTCTTGTCGGACTCGGATGCTTTGATAACAATGAGTTGAATGTTTCCTCATTACCTGGAGCAAAGTTTCCTCCGAACTAAGTATACGTAAAGCACCCCTTACATCGAAATCTGCAACTTTTGCCTCGACTCGTTTTGCCAATGTCAAAATACTATGTTTCGTTTGGAAGCAAGTTTCAAGCTCCAATTTATTCAAATTATCTTTTATTGAGGTGGTTAAATTCTTTGTACTGTCTCCTCCGATCTTAAAAGCCTTGTAAGAAAAAAGAAACAGATTCTCCCAGGACTCGACCGTATTTTTTTCAACAACAGAATTAATCAGGAATGTTAATTTGTCCGCTGCTAGTGACCGAGCGTTTTTTGGGATGCGTCGAATTGTTCTAATTGATTTTCTACATGATATCAATGTATTTTCGAAAGAATCTCTGTTTGAAATGTCTGTCGTTGCATTGTGTTTCTTTTCCACATGTGTCTTCAAGCGCCTCTCGTCTTTGAATGTTCGTGATGGAGAGAAAGGACATTGTAATCTATCTTGAGATTGAGTGGAAGTGAACAAGGTTGTCGTTCTGGTTTGCAACGAGGAAACAGTAGTAGAACTTCTTTTTCGCCGCAGGTTCATTCTAGTCCGGTGGTTTTGACTTCGCTGTTCCTCTTCAGATCCATAAACCCCATGTTTGTCCATTTTATTCTTCAAATATTCACGTTTCAAAAATGGAAATACTATTTGAAGCACAACACTTTCTGGTGCAACGCGAAGAGTTCGGAAGCTCTGCGGGATAACTCGTGGAGGGAGTCGAAATAACTTTGCAGGGCACCTCAGATGGAAATGGTGACCGAATAATACAGAAATTACTAAAAAACCCCTCAAATTATCGGTAATTGAAATAATGATCAAACGTCAACATTGACGTTGAACTAGTATTATTTCTTTTTCCAAAATTGCAGTCAACAATAAAAGAAGATTTGGACATTTTATACGACGTTTCGATCGTTGTACGATCATAAACTTGTAATTTTTTAAGTAAAAAATTTTTCAATACGACTTTTGAGTGTGCTTTGACAATTTGATGATCTTAATAATGTTGCTTAGATACAGATCACAGTTTACTGTTTAATAAATAGCATTATAGAAGAAAGAAAAAACAAAATATATAATAATAATAATAATAATGAATTAGATTCTTCTACTATAAAGTATATTAGTGTACCGTACATTCCGGCATTATCCAAAAAAATAGGTAACATTTTAAATAATAAAATCTTATTCTAACAAATAAACCATACAACACTATATATAAATTTTTCACTAATTTAAAAGACCCTACAGATGAAAATAAACAAACGAATGTAGTATACAAAATTTCTTGTATAAATATTGGACAAACAAAACAATATTTGCATAAAAGAATTTACAACCATGAATACTCTTTACGATTAAATAATGAATGTACAGCTCTTAATAAACATTCACCTGACTTAAACCACAATTTTTATTGCAATAATGTGACAATCCTTGATAAAAAATCAAACTACCAGAAACGATTAATCAAAGAGATGATACATATCGAAAAAGAAAAAACTCTGCCAATTTTAGAACAGTTATTGAAAATTTAAGTATAATTTATAATGGAATATTTTAAAGTTATTCTTAAACAGTAAACTATGATGTGGATCTAAGCAACATTATTAACATCATCGAATTGTCAAACCACACTCAAAAGTTGAATTGAAAATTTTTTTAATTAAAAAATACAAGTTTATGATCGTATACAGATCGAAACGTGGTATAAAACGTCCAAATGTTTTTTTATTGTTGACTGCAATTTTGGAAAAAGAAATAATACATACACAATTACACAATCTCCTTAAAACGGACAGAATAGAAAATAACTACGACTGTACAACCTGTCCAATCCCGCCCGTCATCTTCTAAATATTACTCTTATGTTAAATGCATATTTTCTAGTTTGCTCTAATATTACTTTAAAAAATAAATGTTCATTTCAATATAAATAATTTACGAAATAAAAACAACTAACTTCGTTACCTGAACCAACCTTTGCACTTGCTAACTTTTTTTTGTGGGGTCGCTGATTACTCCTTTTTTAATTCTGGGGTCGCAATATCGAAAAGGTTGCGGACCGCTGCTCTAATATATTCATCATGAAAATGGTCGGAGTTGACTATCATTTTTTGATTTTAAGTTCCCCGATCGGTTGTATTGAGGGATACCAAATGTGATGACTGTTAGGGCTGGGTGAAGAAATTTGGTGTGAGGAAGAATTGGGAGAAACAACAGATTACTGCTCAAGATGTCCAGAAACCAAAATACCCAACTATTATGAGATGGTCACTGCCATCGACTAAGTCATCAATAATTCTATTGAACACTTTTCACAAACAGAGTAGTTTTACTACGAATCAATGCAGAAGGAGAACTCTTGAATATAATTTAAATATATGCTTTTATTGGTGAGAAGAATATAGAGTAAGTAGAAGAGTTTGATTAAGTCTATTGTACAGTGCCTGTAGAAAAAGAAAATTTCTTCAGAACAACCAGAACATCTTAGCTCCTGGATAGAGAGTTTTCTTGTTGGCAGATCTCTGCGAGTTGTGGTGAAAACAGTGTAGTCGGGGACGTATCTGGTCAACGCTTGTGTTTCTCAGGGATCAGTATTGCCTCCGACACCCTTCTTTATTCACATTGACACAACCTTTGTGGTACCTTTGTCGCCTCCATCATCCATGTTGCCCGCACACTAATAAAAACTGTTGCGGCACATACCGCTCGCCAACAACAATGTTGCCAAATGAATTCGTTCAACAAGGATCTGAGATAAATTGCGTTCTGGGATGGAGCTAATCCGGCAGAATTTAGCTTAACAAAAACACAGTTCACCACGTTCACCAGGAAGGCCCCATCTACAGTGCCTTCAATTCAAATAGAAAATACCATCATCAATTAATTGGGCAATTACTAAGGAAGAATATATTGTTAACATCGCAAAGTCTGCTTCCAGAAATCAGAGCTAAGAGCAAATGGTACTTCACAGCTTTCAAGCTCTTCCTACTCCCATGCGACAAGGTCTTGAGTAATGTTCACATGTCTGGCGGTCGGATCCAGAGCACTCCCTCGATATCGTCGATTCGATTCTGAGAAGAGCGGTTTGACTAGTGGATGACCATTGACTCACACTTTATCTGGATTTGTTTCACCATCGTCCGACCTCAGTATATTTTACTGATACTCCAGACTGTTCTGACTCTCTTCCGAAAATTGTATTTGAAAATATCACTATCAATCGCAAAACTAGACAGACTTATTACCATCACCATTTCACCATCCATTTGACAAATACTTGAACAAACTCCTATATTAAATCGTTTCCGTTCAGAGCGAGCCAGATGTGGAACTTTCTCTCGTCGAAGAGTACCTGAAACTTCATTTCAATAAACGAGTAAACCAATATTCTTCAACGTCTCGAGCCGTCACTAACACGTAAAGGTCTTAGCTTTGCCCAAGATGCGGCCATAAAAATAACAAAATTAAGTAAATAAAACTACCAAATAAATCTTGATCGAAAACAAATCAACTTACATTTTGAATGGAATTGGGAATCTCCAACATAACAACAATGACTGGGATCATTGAGAAACATTATTAAGTAAAAGAAGTTTTTTTTGGTAAATTAAAGTTTCTTCGGAATATCCAATAATTACTAAATTTTTCTTCAGGCCAAATCATTAGATTTGGACATTAAAAATAAATAGGTGAAGTAGCAGGAAAAACCTTTTATAAATAATAGTGAAAACTCAAACAATTCCAGTTGTATTCGATTCATTCGGTAATTTGAAAAAAATTTAGACGATCAATTCAGAAAATAACACTAAGAAAAGGACAGAAAATAGTGCATTTTCAAATGGAATAAGTACAATTCCATTTGATATTTTTTGGCTATTGTAACTTAGCACAAATTTGTAACTGATAAAAAAGCGCGAATTTTGATCGACGATGTCCATTTATGAGCGGCATAGAAAATATGCGAAACAACAGCAGCATCATACAGATGAGATTATGGAAATCATGATTGTGTTTCAAAAATATAACTGCTTGGTGAATTTCAATTTCTTCGGGAATTTCGGTGACTATCGACTTTATTTTCATATATATTGAGTTCTCCAACTCGATTCATGAGGCTATCCAAATTGATGAACGGAAACAATCAAAGAAAACGAAGCAAAAATAAAGTAATATCTTTTGGTATGAAAATGAAAATATTGGAACACAGTAAACAGACGGACATCCACATTTTACAACCGTATATCAACGTGTGAGATTCATGGACAGCCCAACTGAATGTATAGAATGAATTTGCACTTTTTATTATTTTCTATGGGTATGGAATCACAAATATATATTTTGCATTTCAAACTTGTAAGTTATATTATAGTAACAAAAATTGGCACTCTCAGAATTGTGTATTGGCATATAGTAATCGGGTACAAAACAAGAAGCAATAGCTTCAAAACAAGAAAGACTTAGGTCGACTAGATTCTGTTTGCGGGTCATATACCGGGTGTCCCAAAAGTATGGACAGAACGAAAAATTTCGGTAGTTAAAGGAGCTGGAAAAAAAACTTTCAATAGAAAAGTTTCAGAAAATGAAACGGCGCATCTGATGATGACCTTAAATTTGACCTTGGATTTGACTTTCAAGGTCATTCTGGGGTCATATCGATTCTTTTAAATTGGAACAACCCCTTTTTTATCACGGAAGTGGTGAGGAGATAAAATTCTGTTTCCAACGATATAAATATCATTGTGGCCCGGATGTCATTGCAAGGTCAAAGCTTTGAATTAGGAAAGATTGGTCTTCTCGAATCGACTAACTAGGAAAAAACTGAAGACGCATCCGATGGTGACCTCAAATTTGACCTTGGGATGTGAATATAAGTCAATTTTTTTAACAAGAATCTCCTATTTTGTTTACAGAAACGGAAAATAAGGAATCCAATCTCAAGAATACAAAACTGAAAAGAAAATTTATGGAGTTCTTGAGCGGTCAGTGAAGGCGAGACACGGTGGTGTCCTTGTCCGGTCAGTGAAGGCGAGACATGGTGGTGACCTTTCCAGCCAGTGAAAGCGAGGCGCGGTAGTGTCCCTTTGGAGTGTTTGAAAAGTTGTGATTCCATAAAGTCAACGTTCATCCTCGACATGTCCCACATTATTCACTTGAAAATGAGCCATGCGATTATAAAATCCTGAAACTGCCTTCGGGATCATATTATTTGGAATAGCCTGAATGACCGTAGTAAGACGTCGAGCCAATACCTCAGAGTTCGCAGGTTCCGTAGCATAAACTTTGCTTCCAACATAACCCCATGAAAAGTATTCTAACGGTGAGAAGTCAGGTGAACGAGGTGTCCATTCTATAGTTCCTCAGCGGCTAATTACTCTTCCTAGAAACGTTGCATCCAAATAATTACGTACACTTTTAGCGTAATGAGGCGGTGCTCCATCTTGTTGGAAGTAGGTGATGTTGAAGTTGTCACCGACAATGTCATTTATGGCAGGTACAATTTAATTTCTAGACATTTCTCCATACCTTTCTGCGCTTAAATTCCCTTCTATGAAAAATGGTCCTACTACCTTATCATTTAGTATACCTGCCCAAACATTGAGTTTTTGTGAGTCTTGTGTATGAAATTCCAAAAACCAGTGAGGTTTCTCCGATGCCCAGAATCGACGATTATGACGATTAACGTTACCATTTAACTGGAAGGTAGCTTCATCTGAAAACACTAATTCGTATAAAAGATTTGGTCGAGCATCAATACGGTTCATCATCAATTCAGCAAACTGCAGTCTTCGATCGACATCATCTTCATTTAACTCCTGTATCAATTTCACTTTATATGGATGAAACTTCCCGAGTTGCATTATTCTGTGAACCGAAAATTTACAAACACCAGATTCGGCAGATACTTGTCTAACTGAGTTTCGGGGATTTTCAATTCAAGATAATGCCACATTCAAGGCAGATTCATGGTCAGTCACAGTCTTCTTTCTTCCACTTTCAAGGCAATCTTAAACTTTACACAAAACGAGAAACAGTTTTCCTAATTATCTTTTGCGAAATTTGTGGTTGCAAAGGTGTCCGGAATTCTGTGTTGAATAGACCTGCAATTCGCCGATATGACCTAATCATATTACCCCATTCCCGCATCATAAGAAGACTTATTCTTTCACGTTCCGTGAAGCGATTCATTGACAAATACTAAACGAAAATAATGAGCGCGTCGATAATGCTAATTCGTTATGAAGAAACCAAAATATTTTGGAACAGATAAAGAACGATTAACCGAAGCGATAATGGAGAATATCAAAAATCTTTTGAAACTTTCTGACCGCCTAGCTTGTAGCTGCAGGAATCTATCAGTTTTTGTTTCATCTGAATTGACTTAGTAGTATTGAAGTTATGACAACTACAGTTTCCCCATTATTTGAATTCTTCGAGAAGCGCGACACAGTCGTGTGACGTCAGTTCACTACACTGCGGTGAACCGCCCTATGCGTTCGTAGATATTTGTTTCGATATCGAGTGCTTCGGTCGGACGAGTGTTTCATACGTTCATACGTTCGACGGAGCCTTGACGCGGTCCAGCATATTTAAAGCCGGCGACTGACTATAGGCGAACGGCGTATTGTAATATTCGGGACGATTTTTGTTACATTACGCGAAGTTGCGACTGACTTGAGCAGAACAGTTTTAACGAACGTTCGCGCCACATTTTCGCGCGTTCCGTTTGGAGTACCTAGTATTCCGCAACTTATCGACGATGTCGGATTTTGTTATCGGCAATTCTTATAAAGTTCTGAAGAAAAAGAGAGCCAAACGTTGGTACATATAACTCTCGATTAAACTTATGATTTTTTCCTGTGATCAAACACTGATTTCAGTTGCAGTTATCATTTCACCGCCCAAAGTGGCGACTGACTTGTAATGTAACCATCAAAGATGTTCGGCAAAAAACCGACCGCCGATGGATCGCCCAGATGTTCACCCCGAATGCTCGGTTCGGGGTTCGTTTGTGCGACTGACTGGCGAATTTACAATTACATTACGCCGTTCGCCTATACATCGATAGTCGAAACGGACGCAAAGGCGACGAACCGCTGCTGTTGTGTAGTGACGTCACAACGACCGTTTCCGCTTGGTTGTTGGACGCCTAATTAAAGATGAATTATCTCGGAAGTTATAAGGTGTATCATAAAAATTTTTCCACATTAATTTTTCTTTCATAATGAGGTGTAGCATAAAGTGAAAATTAAAAATGGATGATATTCTCTATTATCTCATCGATACATGAATATTCTCGACAGATGAACTCTTTGTCTCGTGATCAACTTTTTCTTAACAATTAAGAATTTAGCCGAAAATCAAGTTGGCGGCAAAAATCGCATCAGAATGCATTCAGTCAAATTTTCGGTGTTTGCGGGATTGCCGAGCGCGAATTCGAAGATAAAAATGTGATATTTAAATAACGGATCACAGATGGCGAAAAGAATCGCAATTGCATGGATTCAGTCGAAATATTTGACGCAGGTATTTTCGGGGTTGCTGAGAGAGTATCCGATGTCTGAAATGTCAAATTGAAAGTGGCAGCACTTCTGCACAGCTTTTGGCATCAATTATCTTTTCAATTTTCTATTCCTGTAGTTGAATTCCTTATTCTATTTTTATGTAATAGAATAGAAGATTTTTGTTAAAAAAGTTATCTTATTTTCAAGTGACCTTTAAACACCAAGGTCAATTTTGTGGTCACCATCAAATGTGTCTGAAACTTTTTCTTAGTTAATGAACTCGAGAAGAACAATATTTCCTAATTTAAAGATTTGACCTTAATATGACCTCCAAGCCACATTTGACCGCAATGATATTTGTATCGTTGGAAAGGGAATTTTACCTCTTTACCACTTTAATGAAAAAAAAGAATTGACATGGCCTTCGAATGACTTTGAAACTCAAATCTTAGGTAAATTTAAGGTCATAATCAGATGAGCCGTTCCATTTCTGAAACTATTTTATTGGAAACTTTTTTCCAGCGCCCATAATTACCGAGATTTTTTTGGGACCCGGTATAGTGATCCGGCGCATAAAGTTATCGCGCCGTATCCAATCGAAGCCGCCGAATATGGCTGGTTATTTCAGACTCCTTTTTTTGTAACGTAATTTTGCTTATCTCTTTAACCGTGCTTCAAAATACACGTTCAAAAGAATCGGTTGATATCGAAGTGCAAAGAACTTTTTCCGATGATGAAAGTAACATATTCTGATTATATTTCTTTCCAATCTCGATTCGTCCTCAAGTCAGACGTGTGCGATTTTCCTTCAACAATTCGCATCGGAACCGAATTGAGGTAACCACTATAAATTCTTTTCTATTTTCCTTTATGCTGCAACAGCGTTTCACGTCCCGAATATTCGAATACTTTCGACACGTTTTATGCATTCCAGGTTCGCCTGTTATTATTTGCGGGACCGTGTGCAGCTGAAGCTTGCTTATTCCGTTAAATTTAAAAGCCAATTTTTCAATAAAAAATGCCTCGGGTACAGGAATGTTTGTTCTGTTGTCTCACTGGTAAATTTAAGAGGTACAGTTTTCTTCGTTCTTAACCTCTTCCTAACGAAACAATTGTGCCATAAAAGATTGATTGAACTACTTTCAACTCTCGGTTCCACCTTGGAAACGAAAGAGAATTTCACGAAAAAACGGCTTTTTTTACTTCCTCTGAACATCCTATTAAACCGTTCGCCTCTCATTCAAACAGTTGAACGTTTGCTTTTATTCCATTGTAGCCAGTGAGAATTTTGTATTTTCTAATTCGACTTCCAAACAAACTCGCTTCGCCTCCTTTTGAAGTCTTTGTTTTTGAGTGTCAAGGAATCCCGACTTCGTGTTTAATTCAGATGGATCTTGATAGAGAGCTCGGATTTATCGGAGGGTTTCACACTTTACTGTCAAAATGTAAATTCCGTAAGCGGATATTTGAACGGAGTTTAGATGTCTTTGAGAAAGGTTAGAAAGTCAAATCACTTCCTGTCACGAACGCTATTATGGATACTCATTCATTTTGAAGTTTTTATTTTCGATCTTGTAGAAAAAGAATTGAGTATTTCTATGGACTTCAAGACAGTCTATGCCGTCTCTGGTCCCACCGAGAGCATGAAAACCTTGAATGGGTAAAGACTTCAAATGAAGCTTGCGTGAAAGTCTACGTTGGCGCTATTTGCAAAGCAAACTCATTACTTTGCTGCTAAACTAAAGGACTGATTCTGCTATTCGTTATATGCTCCCCAGTTTGAAATTTTCCCCATTTCTTCCCCGACTGAACGAACGGAAGTTTATCCACCAGAGGCTCGCATTTAGTTCACCCGGATAATTTTCTATCGGACGGAAACTCAGAAGACAGCCGGAGTTCCAACATTCTTCCGATATTCGTTTGCGGCGAAAGGAATCATTAAAATGTGATCATCAATAAAAGAACGAGGTGGGCTTGCGTGAAGCCGCCACGCATTCGCCGAATGGAAAATATTGAAGATTCAAGCATGCAGCTCCGCAACAATATATCATTATAATTCAGCGCTCATATATAAAAGAAGAGAAGTCTCGGAGAATTTTCTGGGGAAAACCGGGATCGAGGCGGACAAGGCATTCATCACGGAATGATCTTCTTCGATACACTCATCTCCAAATATGCTGGTTTAGCAAAAAATTCGTTGAGACCGTTCCCGAGTAACGACGAACATCGAGGATAAAAGAAACATTACAGGCGTCAAGTTTCGTCATGAAGTCGCTTGAAAAATCGTCCGAACTTCTCGGTTGGCGTGAGAGAAATGACGAACAAACAAGTCCAAGAGGAGAAACTTATGAAATCCGGAGACACAACAAAACAAATATTAGGGAGTTTTTCATTTCCTGAAATAAACAGTTACGACAATGTCCAGAAGAGGATACGGGCGCCAGCAAATACATTAGGACGTTTCGTCTTCGACTCTGTTGCTCCTGAAAATCGAGGGAGAGTCGGGAAATCTGATGGAAATAGCGGAGAACTTCGGACAAAGAAAATTGCGGATATGCGAAAAAGGGGAACGAAGAGAATACGCCAGCAGAAATTTTCATTGGCAGATGATTTTGCAATGTAATGTACCATCTTGCCGATAAACGTTTCGTGGATGATAAAAAAGCCTGAAAGATGTAATGGAAAAACCCTCAACTTCTATAAATGAAACTGTGAAAAGCTCAAATAGTCGGCTCCGCTTCGGCAATGAATTTCAGTATTGATATTTCAGTTCATCGCCTTCGAAACGGAAACTGCGGATGTTTTGGAGGAGAAGCCCAACAGCGACAGGATATTCTTCAGAATTCATTATGAGTTCTTCAATATGAAAGTTGAATGACTACTGATTTGATGTAATGATACGCGGGGAGATTCGGGAATGAAAATGGTAGGCCTAACATACCTGAGTATTCCACAGGTTGAATAATATGTTTTTTCAAGCTCTAATCCACTCAAATATTTCAATTCTCATTTGATCATATCTGAAGTTCTTCAGTTTTCAAGATGACATATATACTAACATACATAGTTTTGACGCCTCCGACTAATCGGTTTGTGAAAGAGGCTTCTCCGTCGCGTTCTTTCATTTCATTTCATGAGGTAAGTAAAAGTAAGTGAAACATTTTGTGGTTCACTTTCGTCCAAATTAATTACCGAAAAGACGTTTAAATTTGCTCATACTAAAACTAAATAACAATGAAAAATGTCGAACTGAATTTCGAAGTCTAGTAGAATGAGATTGGCTTCGGTGAAAGAAAAAGATATTCACATTGAAAGTAAACCGTGAACGCAACATGATAAACTAAAATGTCGTGAACTTTGAATTGCTATTGATTTCGGAAATTTTGTTCATCTGTCGAAAACAATGCATTCTAGTACAGGTTTTATTAGTTTGCTAGCAATGAAACATCAAATAGATAGCTTGCAAGTGGACAAAATGCATGATTTTCAACGACCATGAAAATTCATTTGTTACAGTAAGCGTCAAATAAATGACACGTGGTGAAATTTTGATTTAGCGGTCATTCAATTCCAACCTTAGTGCCTTCAATTTTTTGCTGCGATTTCAAAAATACCATTTTTATCCTCGGTTTTACGTAATAACGAAGTTACAGCTATTTGAAATTATTTTTCCTACGTAAAAATCGACATTTCTTCGAGAAATATGATTACTGAAGTAACTTCTTTCACTCCACCGTTGCCGGTTCTCACATGAATTATTTCGATATCCGTCAAATGCAACAGAAACTACATCGAACTGAATAATTGCATTGAGTTCATTTTATAGTCATTTCGGAATAGCTAAATCACACTCACCTCCTGTTCCTCTTCTTGTTTTGCTGGAACTTGATGGTCCGTTGTTGTTGAGAAATTCCTTCCAACTGTTTCAAAGCAAACTTTCTAGCAAATAACGAATCATTTGGTAGCAAGACTCATTTTTATTGAAACCAGCGAGAAATACCCTTTGCGATTAAACTGACACTTTCGTGATACGAGTAATCTTTTTTGACAGTCTATCGTCACACGAAAAAGCACCGACCATAAAAAAATATTTGCCTACGTTATAATTTCTGTGGTGTGAGCATATTCATAGATATTAATTGATTTCAAGCGATGAATAAAACCGTTCCAAAGCATACAGTTTAAAATTTTTCAGATACCAGGCTCCAAAATTGATATATTACCTAACCTAATCTAACTTAAAACTAACCTAATCTAAAACTAACCTAACCTAGAACTAACCTTACCTAAAAACAAGCCTAACTTGAGAAAAACGTGATTTAAAAACAAACCCAAACAAGAACAGACCTAAGCTAAATTTAACTTAAGCTAAACCTGACATACAAAAAGACAGACCTAACCTAATGTGAAAACAAATCTAACCTAAAACTAACCTGGCACAAAAACAAACCTAACCTGAACCTGAATCAAACCTAACAAAAACAGACTTTACATAAGGAATCCTTCGTATTTCCTCGCGCAAGAGCAACGTTTAAGCCTCTGCAGGGCTCAAGTGTGACCTATGTGCAAGAAAAAATAATCCATAAACAAACCTAAAAACAAACTTGACCTAACCTGAAAAAACCTAACCTAACCTAAAGGCTAACCTATTCTACCCTAAAAACAAGCCTAACCTAACCTAAAACTGACCTAACCTAAAACTAATTTTCAAAAAATATATAACCGCTAAGACTCAACTTTGCCCGAAAATGTAGTTCATTGATTTATCTGGTTGATCTTCAACGTTTCCTTCTTCCTGTTGAAATTTTCCAGGTATTGGTGTATTTCGATTCTACCTAAGTGAATAACTTAATGTATTGCAATTTTTCGATTTATTCATTTCTTTTTTCATTTATTTATTTATTCATTTATTTATTTATTTATTTATTCACTTTATTTTCCTTTGACTAATAACAATTAGTATGGAAAATATACATCAAACTACATGAATATATTTATAACAACAGAGCAAGATGAACAATATTAGAAAAAATACTCGTTTATAAATATCATAACATTAAGTTACAATCAAATATAAGTACATACATTCATCTGACAAACTCGCACTCTATAAAGGTAAACTAAGTTACCTGCACATAGGTTTTAGTAAGTTTCACTTACTAACTAGAAGATTTATTCTCTAAAATTTTAAGATCTAAAATATTTCTAATTTCACTCTCAAAATGCGTACATATAAAATTCGTGATTTCATTAACAAAATTCAATTTAGACCCAACATAAAAGTTTCCCATCACCTTAAACATAATTTTTTTTTCAACTCCTTTAACAATAAGAGCAATTAAATAACTATCAGCCTTATTGATAGATAATAGTCATACATTTAGTAGATACTAACTAGTGTCGTCTTAGTAGTAAAAATAGATGTGGCAACATTGCGGATATCCAGTTTGACCACAGAAAAAAAATTTTTTCTGACTTCATTGTGTTTGTTGGTTATGTTTATATGGGCATTAACGGTTTTCATACGTTAAGCCGGAATTTCACTACTCTCGTATAGTCTCGTGTGTAGTGTGGAGTGGGTGATTACACTAGTCCCACGCATGGAAGATAGAATACTATCAAACACTGAACAAGTAAAATAAGAAACGGCACTTCATTGTTTTACCCCCTCTGTTATTTGTCCAATATGGCGGACCTATTGGGGAATCTCCGCAGCCAATTCAGAAAAACAAAAATATATACACTTTGAGTAATTACTGTTTTACGAAATACTCTTTTACTCAGGATTGTTCTTGAATGAATTGGGATACTCAACATATACGTATGAAGTGAGTTTTAATATTCTATATTTAAAATATCGAAATCTCGAACTTCGCGTTACGTTGGCAATTGTTCATTTGTTTATTTACATTTGTCAAGCTTCTTTTTCAAATTTTGAGTAAAATATATGAAACTCACCCAAGAGCTTGTGTCCCAACGTTTGCAATGTATTGACTTATCATATTTTTCAAACGAAATGGCAATTTTCGAGCAAAAACCTACCTCATAATTTATACATAACCTCAAATATAAGCGAGTTATTTCTTCCTTATTTTCTTGAAGGGTTGATTCATGAAATTATACTAGAATGTTGTCACAGCTAACTTTATTGATTAATAACATAATTATATAGCGAAAAGTTAAATTGACTGTATATAAAAGTAAGCCAAATAAATACATGAGGTAATAAAATCTATATATATATAACGCTAAGGAAGGTAAAAAAAAAGTGGATATGTAGTATAAAGTTACTATTAAGATAATGGTCTTCTTTTGGTGGAAAATGTTTCATATCTTCTTCTGACAAAGGTTGTACTTTATCTGAGAAGATGGTTGGTACTACGTTCCTCCTGAGGCGTCTTTTCTCCTTTGTTGAAAAACAAGAGGTTTCAAAGTGTGCCCCACAAATTCGGCGTAAATCGTTCAATTTGAAGACCGGTATGTGCACTAAATCAGGATTTCCCACAAGACGAACCCATTCACGGCACCTACAACAACAAATCCAAATGAAATGTGTCTGTACTTTAGTATATGGACTGGTGAATTTCGACTTGACATTCAATCTCGACACTTAGTACTTTACATGTTTCCTTCTCTAATAGTAATCTAACAGCCATAACACTGTGAGGACGAAATTCACCAGTTCGTATACTAAAGAATAGTCCTTTTAACATATATGTGATTAGGCTGTATTGGAACAAATGAAAAACTGTGGTTTTTGATGAACCGTATTGAATCGAATAAAAAGTTTTCAACTTCTCCTTACATTTAGAAGGAAAACTGCAGTTGGTTCAGTGCAAGTGTTAATGCTTGGTGCTTCATCCTCTTTAATAATACAACTCATATCAATTATAAACTTACATGGAAACATTGAGAGGAAACTTTACAAATATCTCATGACTATTTCTCGTATTATTCGAACAACCAAAGACAGCACAGTTACGGAGTGTCCTTGGAGCCATTTCGAAGTGATATCACAACTGAAAAAGACAATGTTAGATTAAATCAATCGCAGACGAAAATATAGCAGTATAACCAATATATTAAAATGGTTATCCATTAAAATAAGTAGTCTCAGAAAATTTCGCTGATTGAAATAAGCAACACGTGGTTGGTACGTAAATTAATGTAATCGATAAATTTATGTATTTTAAGCTTACCTAAACTTCCAGATGTATGAATAGTAAAACAATACGAATCAAATTAACAATTGGTCACGTCTACAAAACGAAATTTTCATCAAAAATATCTTAAGCAATTCCATAACCCACGCCAAACTTCGTATCGAATGACAGGAACAGTTAAAATGGATGTCAAGATCACATACTGCCAACCGCACTAACCGAAAAACGGTTAAAAGTTTTAACGTTGTGAGGTTCGATTTACTATTCCCCGATAGGAAAATAAGGAGGTGGGGTTCCTATACGAGTGTCATACCACTGCTATCAAATGTATCAAAACAACTGAGATATTCAACAGTTGTCCGTCAGTTCGCCACCGCTCTGAGATAAGGCAGTGAAATCCCCACCACTGTTCTGACGACGATCGGACTCGAGCGATCGTGAACACACGAGAAGACAAGGGACAAGAGAAGTCGGGAATGTAAAATTCTAACCATTTGAAATGCACGAGTCCGATACGCTTCGGACGGTCTTCGACACACCACACAAAAATAGTGAAATTCCGGCTTTAGTTTTGATTAAATGAATGAAACAAATTAATTAACTGTTATTTATTAAATCAAAGAGGATCATGGATGATTTAAATATTATTGATGTAAACGAGGAATTGGCAGAAGTAGAAGAAATTGAATTTTCTAGAAACCGAAAACCAAAAATATATTTAGATCGGCAAAATCCATTAGATATTTATGACGATGAACAATTTGAAAAGCGATACAGAATGAGGAAAGATACGGCACGTTTCATTGTTAGTTTAATAGAATTTCTTATATGGGCATAAACCGAGGTCTTCCAATATGCCCTGCAATTCAAGTATTGAGTACTATTCGATACTTAGCAAAAGAGGCATATGGTGTTGATATGAAGGTATGCTTAGTAGGGAAAAACGCCGCTAAACATACCCTAGCTGTCTATTAACTTTTTAGTAGCCTACTAGCGCTAGTAGTCTACTAACTTCGTTTATTAATAGGTATTCTGTTAGTGTACTTCTAGTAGATTCTTAGTAGCTACTAACTTCGTCTATTAATAAGGCTGTATATATCTCTAACCGAATCCATTAATTTAGATTTGATTAATTTTTTTGTTAAATTTAATATTTTCAGTTTATTTGGTGAAGCATTGAAATATTTAACCGCAATATAATGACTGTTTCTTGTTATACTACTTGATGTTTCATATTTATGTTTCGATTTATCATAATAATAAATAATAAATTCCAAAATAAAAAATTTTTTAATTCCCAGTGGCGGCAGTATAGTTTTATTTTTTATCAAAAAGGTCTTTTGTACTCTTTCCTGTAACTTCAGTACGAAGTTTATTGTACTCAAAGCTACAATGCCATACTTTACAGCGCTGTGGAATAATGCATGATATATTATTAGTAGTTGTTTAGAGTTCATTATTTTGTTCAATTCGTTAAAAATGTATAGTGGATATCTTGTTTTCTTTTTAACGTATTGCACATGACGGTCCCACTTCATTTGCGCATCAATAATTATACCTAGATACTTGGTTTTATACATTCGCTGAACCGCTTCTCCATCCATACACATATTTAGTCTTCTTGGCACACTGTCCTGATATGCTCCCAAAACCATGAAAACTGTTTTAGCAATATTTAGAGACAGCCTGTTGGCCGCCAGTCAATCTTGTACCCGGCGTAGATACTTGTTCATATCGGTTTTTGCTTGGGACCATGATTCAGCTTTACTGATTACAACAGTATCATCAGCATATGATAGGATTATATCTTTTGAAAGATTCTTTAATACACCATTGATGTGGACTATAAAAAGTAGATGTCCCAGTATGGTTCCCTGAGGCACACCCATGTTTACAGGCAAAGGCGAGCTCTTGAAATTGGTGATCTTTACTACTTGTGTTCTATTTTTTAAATAAGAGGTTAGTAAGTCGTAAGATTTACCTCTTATTCCATAATCATCAAGTTTTCGTAAAAGTATTTCATGATGAACAGTATTAATTGCAGTTGTTGGCTATCGATATCCAAGTTGTTATATATACAGTGCGCGTCTAAATTATGTTACCCCCTGCTAACTTTTTGAATTTATTTTTTTCGATGATTTTTGAAAGGCAATATTAAATTAGACTACTGAGTCTACTTTTTGTTTCTTGCTTCTTGCATCTATTTCTCTCCATGCCAACGCTAGGGCGTTTCAATTCACATTAATATGATATACAGGGTGATTTTTTTCGAGAGGAAAATATTTTGGGGGCTGATAGAGATGAACAAACTAAGCATTTTGAGATTAGGAACCCGGGTTCTAAAACCCTCGGTTTCAGACTTATCGGCGATTACAGATTGCACCTCAGAGGTCGGCAACCCAACTGGCGCTGGCCTGGGTGAACGCATTCGGCAGCCTAGCAGGAGGCACCGTCAACGTTAATTACTGGTTTTAGTCAAAGCTTGGTTTAATCGCACTGGCAGCGTCTTGAAAAACAATTACAGAACAGAAACACAAAAACAAAACAAAAGTGTCAAAACTTTAAACAGAGCTCCCTTGAATTTACAAAAATTGTTCGATGTGGCCACCATTCTCCTGCCAACACAAATTACACCGCCGTAACATCTCGGCGCGCACTTCACCAAGCAGCCCTGCAGCAGCCTTTTCCTGGATTTCTCTCTGGATTACCTCTGAGGTGCAATCTGTAATCGCTGATAACTCCGAAACCGAAGGTTTTAGAACCCTGGTTCTGAATCTCAAAATGCTTAGTTTGTTCATCTCTATCAGCCCCCAAAATCTTTTCCTCTCGAAAAAAATCACCCTGTATAACATGACCTATATTCCCTATTCAAAAACAAATAATGGTAGCCACCCCGCTTAGGGGGTTGCTGTGTCACAACTTTTCAAGCGGTCAAAAAGTGTCCCCCTCCAATCAGAAATCGATCTGTTTCAGGAATTTGGACCAATGTGCACGGTTCGCCCACAATTGGCGACGTTTCGCTTTCAAATGGCCACCCTGTATGTCTGGAAATGTAGGCTAATGCATCATTAGTACTTCTGTTTTTCCTGAAACCGTACTGCATTTCAGATATCAGTTTTTGCGACTCTAGAAAAGCAGATGATGTTTGATGGATTATTTTTTCGAATATCTTAGCAAAATCTATTTGATATAAGACAAATAGGTCTTAGTTAGTAGTTTTGTATTTGTTTTCTGACTTTTACACTGGTAGAACCTCAGCACTCTTCAAAGGCGTAGGCCACACAGCTTTTTTGATAAGTTAAAAATATACTGCAGTGTGGTATTTATTTTATATATTATATGTTTTAATGCTTTGACATTTATACCATCTTCTTGACCTGTTAGATGTAAGAAGATAGAGTTGTTGTTTTGTGTTGTGTAATTTTTATTAGCTGCCACAATTTTTTATTATCTTCGACATTTTTTACAATTGTTTTCCTTCATATTTCTGTTTTGCCTGTTCTATAATTTGATCAATTAGTTTTACGTACATATTATATTCTGTCTTGTAGTATTATTATTTTCATCGTTTTTCCAGCGTAGGTATAAGTTTTCGTTCTTAGAACATGACTTCATAATTCATGCAGTGATCCATTTTGCCCCTTGTCTGGTGTTTAATTTGTTTTTAGTTGTAGTAGCTTCAGCTATAGCTCGTCCAACAAGACGACGGATTCCTTTCACTGCCTTTACTTAATCTTTATCAAACAGTTTTTGACTTGTGCTAAGAAAAATGTTGTTAATTTAAGCCTCGCGCACTAGGTCAAAAAATCTTCACTTCAAACGGTACACTTCAACATTCGGAAAAAATGAGCTGATTTCGTTCAGACGGCCGAAAGTAGAGAAAATTCACGTACTTCTTTCTTCGAAATTTTCTAACTAACACTATTATCGCAAGTTTATGCTCCCTGTACAATTTGTTCGCGTCAATCCAATTTGACTGGATAATTTGCATATCCCATTCAATATTAAATATCGTTTTACAGATACCAAAGTTTGGAGAACGAAATAAAAATCGGTTTTTCTTTTCTTGAAACAGCTTCAAATGAAATCAATTCAATTTGAAACGAAATACAGATGTATCTTCCATGAAGATTGCTATGAAATGGGCCTTTCCCATGATTTTTTTTTATTGCATAATTAAATGAAGTAAGTCAAAATTAACAGATTCCCAAAAAATTTTTTTCTAAATCCTATTAGTTTTTTATAAAATAAATAAAATCGATTTGAAAGGCGGGAAATCTGAATTTTAAATTTTATGTACAACCGGCAACATGGGAATGAGATTCAAACCATCTACTATTCCGTTGCTTAGGAACAATGACATAGATACTTAGAAGTTTTAAAGTTCTATGCGTAGATAACCTTAAAACCTAAGTTACATTGAGTCTTAAGCAATGTTGCCAGCTTCAGTCAAATTTGATTGGATACTTTCATGTGACGTGACATGCAACTGACCAATGAAAAAATTCGATTTTAAAACTTTAAATTAAGATTTCTCAATAACTATATCACCAATATTAATGATTAGGACTTTTTTGTGCGTTGAAAAAAATCTATTTGTGTATACAACCGTCAAATTTTAAATCCCCACCGCATGGGAAAGGCCCATTGTAGAACAAACATAGCAGATTGCAGATTGTAGTCATCCAATAGTAGTTTATTATCACCGGTTAACAACGGGTGACGCGGTAATCGAACGGATGTTGCTCAGGATATTCAGAAGTGAGATTATTTGCATCGCATCGATGCATAAGTCAACGTGAAAATGTTATCATTAGCGATTAATGCCACGAGCCGGTAGCGGCGAGCATTGTACGACCGCCATCAATTCGCCGCCATTAGCGATCATAGCACGGTCTCTCTTGTCTCTAATCAATGGCGACCGTTTGTTGCCCCGTTCTCTTTAATACGTTCGACCACTCCATAATAAACTGGATACCTGGTGGCTGATTGCGCCCTTTAACGGATTTTTCCAATCAAGCGCAGCGGTATTTTCGCTCAGCTTCGAAATTGCTCTGCCGCGTTTTCCACCCTCGAACCGATGATAATTGGTTGTGTCCAATTTTGGGGTGAGTTTCCGTAGCGAACCCGGAATTCGGTTCGGGCAGCGCGCAGGGGGATAAAGAACTAGGGTAGTTCTATATCGAAATCGCTTTAGGAAATTAATCGCCCCATTCAAAACTTGCGAAAGTTTTCCTCGTCGTGCAACAAGTATAACAGCCTGTAATTCAACAGAGAACTGGGGGAGAAGAAGAAGGCTAATGCACAGAGAGGACGGAATCGATAAATTCCTAGTGGAGTCGAGTCGCGAATAAGAAAAGAATGACTAACTTTATTCTGGTCAGACTCTTGCAGTTCGGAGCGACAAGCGGTAGCTAGATTGTAATTTGAGAATCACAACACCTAGGGGACTCGTGGGGAGATCACTTCCTCACGATTCAGCTCGCGCTGACCCCTCTTCCACCCCGCAGCTATCAACTTGGAACAGCCCCCTCGCATACCCAAACACCGTCTGACGATAACGGCGACATAAATTTCCCCTCGGGGCGATATCGACTTACGATTGTAAACTTCTCAATTTTGACTTGCAGTTTTTTACGGGATAACTTTCGGAACGCTATTAACGGAAAATTTGATCGAATTGTTGCTTGCGTAACAATTCTGGAACTCTGCCAAATATCTCCGTGCTATATTTTTTCGCTTTGTTTTTTTATATTTGGTATCAATAAAACTATCATAATGGTGCTTTCGTTCGGTCGATGCCATGTATTCAGTCTCTGTCTGATTTGTATTATCTCTCTCTATAGTACAAATCAAATTCCCGTTCCTATTGCCTTCGAAAGCATAAGTAGCGAACGGTACGAACTAAACTTTTCATCTATTTCTATCTACTTGGCATAGGTGTCATTTCGATGCCACCACTTTCCCGCAAGGATCAAACCGGTTTTAACCGTGCGAGAAACACATTCCCGCACAGTTGCGTGCAGTAGGTAACTTTCTACAACAGGTCACCAACTATATGTATCATTTTCGTACGTGGTCGCCTGAAAACTCATTTTTAAATATATCTTTCATGATGCTGGCTCCGATCATGGAAGCCCGAGCACCAATACCAACCGAACAGCTTTTTCTACAATTAAGTATTATGGCACTCACACTGCTTGCGCCTAAATTCTTCAGTAATCGTCTCAAACATATAACACCCTTTGATACTTGTTAAGTGGCGATGTATTGATGTCCATGAGACTGCACCATCAGCCAAAACAAATCCACCTGTGGATCTCCTTGTGTCTCTTCATCCAATACAATCTAAACTATTGAAGGGGGTCGACTAATATAGCACAAATTGAATAGAAAAATAAAACGAAGCACAAAGCCATAAACGAACAAATCGTAACTCTCTTTATTAATCTCGTTAACTGTACACCACTTCTTGCCGTGTCCGCTTCTTTTTCCGCTGGTCTCGGCCGTATTCGCACTACTTCGTCGTCATTCTTGCGGCTGCGCGTAATCGACACACTTAGTACCTCGTAACCACGTACGATGCAGCGACCACGAAGCGCGGTTAATTCCAAAATGAAACAACTGCTTACACTATTGTGGAAACGTAACTCTTTATTAAACTTCAAATTTCTCAAATCTCATTTTTCAAGAAGATTTTGCACCTTAAGCTTATTTGGTTTAATTAGCTTCGTATTTTGCTCAATTTTCCGCTTTAATTTTGTTTTGAAATAAACCCAACAATTTCTAACAAACTTATCCAAATTTCTAATAAGAAAACAACGTTATGGAAAAAAAGGGAAAAAATTTTCGTTCTTTTTTATATGTAATTCCACGAATGATTTAACTAATAAAGTACAAAACGATCTCAAAATAATGGTAAATGATTGGTATGATAATAACAATATTAGTATTGAAACTAAAAATCATCCTATTTGTAATATTGAATAACGATTCTTTGCTATTCCAATTATATAAATCAACCTCTTTTCGTTTTACAGCATAATTGAAATACTCACTTGTTTATTACTCAAGCTTTCGGAAAGTCCTATTTGTTCCTTCCTCGGGAGTTCTACAAAGTCGGAACTTATTTGTAATAATGGATTAGCAAATAAAATATATGGTTTTCCAAAGTTACATCAACAAAATGTTCCCATGAGACCAATAGTCAGTTCTATTGACAGCCCTCTTTACAATCTTTCCAAATATTTAACGCAAATACTAAAAAACTTGTTGGTATGGGACAATCTTTCATCAGAGATTCCTGGCATTTCAAAGAATACATCAGCAATAAAACTGTTCCACAAAATTATAGACTTATTTCACTAGATGTGGTTATACACAAATATTCCATTTGAGGTTGCATTAGATATACTAAATTTGAAATGGCATGAATTAGAAGAACATACTACACTAACAAAAAAACAATTTTTAAATGTTACAAAACTTTGTTTGAGTTGTACTTTTTACATTGACAAAATTTGCTACAGCCCAATATATGGGATCTTCTTTATCATCTCCCATTGTGAATGTAGTAATGGAATATGTTGAAGAAAATATTCTATCTACTATTCCATATAACATACCAATATACAAATGTTTCGTAGATGATATAATACTTTCAATACCAATCAATAAAGAAGACAATATAATACAAGCATTTAATAATAATCACAATACAATTAAAATCACAATAAAAACGGATAACAACAAAACTATGAACTTTTTAGATCTAACTCTGGATTAAATTAATGATGAAAAGAAAATAAATACAACATGGTTTACCAAAAACATGAATTCTGGAAGATATATCAATTTCAATTCAAATGTACCAAAAATTTTTAAGAAGAATGTTATTGTTAGTTTAATAGATAGAGCAGTGAAATTAACTGAACCAACAAAACGCAAAGAACAAATTAAGAAAGTGAAAAATATTTTAGTAGAAAACAGTTATTCCATTCCTTCAATGAAAAGCATCATAGTAGAAAGAATAAACAAAATATATAATAATAATGATAATGGAATAGATTCTTCTAATATAAAGTATATTAGTATACCGTATATTCCGGCATTATCCAAAGAAATAGGCAACATTTTACGTGAATATAATCTTATTCCAACAAATAAACCATACAACACTCTAATAATCACTAAATTTAAAGACCCTACAGATGAAAATAAACAAACGATTGTAATACACGAAATTTCTTGTATAATTTGTTGAGAACAATATATTGGACAAACAAAACAATATTTCCATAAAAGAATTTGAAACCATAAATACTCTTTACGATTAAATAATGAATGTACAGCTCTTAGTAAACATTCACATGACTTAAACCACAATTTTGGTTTCAATAAAAATCCTTGATAAATAATCAAACTATCAGAACCGATTAATCAAAGAAATGATACATATCAAAAAAGAAATAAACTCTGTCAATTCTAGAACAGATATTGAAAATTTAAGTAAATTTTATAATGAAATATTTTGAAGTTATTATTAAACAATAAGCTGTGATCTGTATCTAAGCAACATTATTAGCATCAACAAATTGTCAAACCACATTCAAAAATTTTATTGAAAAAAATTTTTTTAATGAAATACAACTTTATGATCGTGTAACGATCGAAACATCGTATGAAACGTCTAAATATTCTTTTATAGTTGTATAAGTGCGAAATTTCGAAAATGGTGCCTTCAGTTCTTCAAAATTAAAAAAAAATTCAAAAATCTGGCAATTCGAGTTTTTACTTTTTTTCACTCCTCTTTCTACGCTTCTACGAGTGTTCTAGAAAAATTTGTCCCTTTTTTCCATCGCGTTGTTTTCCTATTAGAAATTTGGATAAGTTTGTCAGAAATTGTTGGATTCATTTTAAAACAAAATTAAAACGGAAAATTGAGCAAAATACGGAGCAAATTGAACCAAATAAGCTTAAGGTGCAAAATTTTCTTGAAATATGAGATTTGAGAAATTTTACTAAAGAGTTGAGTTTCCACAAGTGTAGGCAGTTGGTTCATTTTTGAATTAACCGCGCTTATTGTAGACTGCAATTTTGGAAAAAGAAATAATACAGTTTCATTCGTTATTCATATTTTTCGGACGTTGAGTCGGAGTGTTTGGATTCATTCACGATTCTTCTTTTTTCCAACCATATCTCTCTTCCAAAACCCCAATTGGAAACTAGAGGGCTTAAAAAAGATTAAAATTTGAAGAAACTATCCAAAATATGGAAAATGAATAAAAAAATTTTTCAATATTTCGTTTTCAGTTCAAGTTCCTTTTATTTAGGGAAGTTCTCACTATTTTATCAGTTAATTCTTAAAGTTTTCTTCGTCCCTTTTGATTTCAAGCAAAAATTTCATTCTAATCAAGTGTATTTTTTCCACATTCTGAATTTCCATATTTTCTTTTTTCGTTCAAAATTCATGTATGTCTGATGTCTATATTTCTGATGTGACACGGGTTTTAGTTTGAGCTTTGTGTGTTATAAACGGACACTACGCTGAGTTACATAGTGGAGGAGCGGGAGTCACAAATATTCAAACATTTAATTACGTAACACTAGGACGCCTCTTACCTTTCTTTTTTTCTTCTTGACAGAATTAACCGAACAAAAGTTGCACTTATTTCTAGAATACATCGGTAGCAGCAGGTGAAATTTCTACAGCGGTTCGGAAAATATTGCAGTCCACTTCCAGTTTCTCATTCCTCATTTACTTCATTCCACGTCCCAAGACGATTGTGCCGGAGAGGATAATTGCTGGAAATATAATTTATTTGCCTGGGGGCGGAACGAACTTTCAACCCGTTGGGGAAAAGTTAAACTTTTTAAAATGTGGTAAAGTTTTTTCTCCATGCGAGAAGAGTGTAATTATCGGAGTTCCGAACCGAGTCATTGAAAAAACGGCACTCTCCTCGAACTTCTAACGATTATTAACTACCCATTTGCCGACTCGATATTCAACCCCTATCCTGTTACGTGAATTAAAATATTGAAAATCTGTTGAAGACATTGTGCAAACATATATCGCTGAGACTTATTTGGGAATTCCGTCATAACCAAAGAGGAAGCGAGCTAAACTGAGGATTTTCTTCGGTATAACTCTTCATCTAGCTTGGTTCAGTCGCAGCTCTAATCCAGCCTGGAAGAGGATATCTCATTTTAATAAAACGGAAATATGCAGCCCCTACCGGCTTTTCAGCGTTAACCCTAGGGAAAATATGGCGTACCGATAATCATTTAGGATTAAGACGTAAACTCTCCGTCGCTTACCATATCTATCACTAATCGAGTTATGGGGCATTCTCATTTGCGTTGGATTTCCTGTTTCATCCCTTGAGCGTTATGCAACTTGTCTGATTGAGGGAAATGATTTTGTGTCAACGTAAACTCCCAGCCGCATAGTGTTCTATTCCAACCAATATTCCTGTTGGTATATATTTCAATCTATTGAGAACAACGTGACAGGCATGATTCTTTCTAGAACACAATAATAGAGAGGAGAGATATGTCCTAGAATCCGTTAAAACTTCAGAAAAATCATATATTTGCATAGAAGACTTCTTACTTTGATCTTTGATAATGTTTTCGGTTCAACAAGTTGTTCCACGTCTACTTGTAGGATCATCTGTTGAGAAACTGGCGCCCCTTCCAGGTGTTGCTTCAATTTATTTGCCAATCAAGATAATATTCTCTCATCAAATACGAAGAAGAGTTTCCTATTTAGCACGATTCTTGCTTAAATAGTGAATTATCTTCTATTTCACGATAATCTCCAACGTTGCGTTTTCCTACGTTGAAGGAAAGCTTGAAATCGACGATTTCTCCAATTAGTATCGGGATTGCACAGTCCGCAACTTTGTATATACAAATTGATTCATTATATTCAATTTATTCCCGTTGATGGCGAGGCAGAAGAGCAATTATCTTCCATTTAGGATTTGCATATAATTAATTTGACAATTTGCGAACAGTTTCGCGAAGTTTGAGCGGGAGGTCGTGACACCAGGCGCCGATCGTTAAGCGCACCATCGTCGATAATCCGCTCGGAATTCACTGGAGAGATTATTATCGTCATTGAGGGCTCTTCGTTCATCAAAATTTTAGACTGTTCAGATTTGAAACGAATAATGCAAAGCTGCAGTAGCAGCGCCGCGGTTTTCAAAATGCGCCTCTGCCGATACCATTTCACGGTGGGCGGTGACATGACATTAGTGTTGAGATAAAAAATTGAAAACTCCAAAAGCATGAAGAATTATTTATGACATAATATGACGGCAATTCTTCTAAGTACTTGTTCGGAATCCGGGCGGAAGGTATAAAGGAAAAGATAGCAGTGATATCAAGTGACATCCGAAACAGTAGAACACACAAATCACGTCATGAACAAATGCCGACGAAAATGCGCGAGGAATAGGAATGCGTCGCGTCGTCTTCCTAGAATGATATCTTCGCAAGGGAATACGAGACATAGCAAAAAAGGGAATTCATGAAAAGAGTGGTTATTCGAAATTTGGCCTAACATACTTTGAGATGAGATCGTTCTGCATAAGTAACTGAAAACCGATGCTGATGAAATAATTATTCCTTTTTATTGATCTCTTTAGATTTAGCCAAATCTATAAATATAGCCAGCAAGTTTAGTTCATCATCGCCTTGGGAAAGATTTTCGCATATTCTCTTGAGTTCAATAAATGAGAAGCTAGAATAGGGCGTTCGCTCCATAACAAATAAACCCGTTGTATGAAATATCATCAAGTTCGTAACTGTAATCCGTGCATATCAATCAGTATCAACATTTTGCTCATCCATTCTCCAACAGCAAATGAGCAGAAATGAGGATGTCAAACATCTCTACCAATCCATGGAGAAGATCTTTAAACATCTCTCTAATGAGGTGAACATGGAATTGGGAAAACTCAACGCAAAGCAAAACGCTCGACGTTAGATCACTTGGATTGAGCCAGAAAAACGAAAGAAGTTTTGGCGTGGGAACAGTTTTACAATCTGGTGACACGATGATACATCTTCTACAGATGGCAACATCTTCTTGAAGCTACAACCACGAGATTGTGCTTCTGGAAATCATACGGATAAACTCGGGAACATTGTAGAAAATGAAATTGAATAGATCTTGACGAATAGAAGATTGATCTCGAAAAATAAATCTAGAAGCAGATATAAAATCAGATGACTCATAATCAAATGAAATATTAAGATAAAAAAAACAGAATAACCGCGTATGACGTGGCCCTGGATTCCAGAAATCAATAGAATAGTGAGATTATTCATTTACCAAAGTGGATCGTTCTGCATAAGTAACTGAAAACCGATGCTGATGAAATAATTATTCCTTTTATTGATCTCTTTAGATTTAGCCAAATCTATAAATATAGCCAGCAAGTTTAGTTCATCATCGCCTTGGGAAAGATTTTCGCATATTCTCTTGAGTTCAATAAATGAGAAGCTAGAATAGGGCGTTCGCTCCATAACAAATAAACCCGTTGTATGAAATATCATCAAGTTCGTAACTGTAATCCGTGCATATCAATCAGTATCAACATTTTGCTCATCCATTCTCCAACAGCAAATGAGCAGAAATGAGGAAGTCAAACATCTCTACCAATCCATGGAGAAGATCTTTAAACATCTCTCTAATGAGGTGAACATGGAGTTGGGAAAACTCAACGCAAAGCAAAACGCTCGACGTTAGATCACTTGGATTGAGCCAGAAAAACGAAAGGAGTTTTGGCGTGGGAACAGTTTTACAATCTGGTGACACGATGATACATCTTCTACAGATGGCAACATCTTCTTGAAGCTACAACCACGAGATTGTGCTTCTGGAAATCATATGGATAAACTCCGGAACATTGTAGAAAATGAGATTGAATAGATCTTGACGAATAGAAGATTGATCTATGAAAATAAATCTAGAAGCAGATATAAAATCAGATGACTCATAATCAAATGAAATATTAAGATGAAAAAAACAGAATAACCGCGTATGACGTGGCCCTGGATTCCAGAAATCAATAGAATAGTGAGATAATTCATTTACCAAAGTGGACGGATTGAAGACAAAACAAAAATTGAAGAGTCCCTCTTATTTAGCCTGTTGACTACAAAGGAAGAATTGGAGAGAAAGAGGAAGAAGTCGTGAGTGGCAGATGATATTCTTGCTTTGATAAAAGAGCGAACACTAAAAATCAATGAAAATGAGTATAAAGATGTAGCAATGGGGATTTGGAAGAATATAAGATAATATAATAATATTATTTAATTCAATTTGATATAGAGAGGATAGTCTACCAATTTTGTATGAGGGCATACGTCCAATCGCTTCCGGCAACACCATTCGTCACTTAACTGCTCACGTCTTATGAAACAGAGCCACATCCCAAATACAAACCATTTTTCGACCAAGTCAAGTTGTAGTATCAATTCATTCACTCTGCAAGGACTTTCCTGCAGACCCCTGAAAATCACGGCAAAAAACTATTAAAAGTAGATTACCAGAATGCATTTAATAGTATTGAAAGAGATGAGATGCTGCAGAGGTTCCAAGAAACTTTGCCAGAATTTTACCCATATACGTACCAATGCTACAGACAACCTTCTTTACTATTTTACGGGGATTCAACAATAAGTTCAGAAGTAGGAGCTCAACAAGGAGATCCATGTGGTCCTCTAGCGTTCAGTTTGACAATTCATCCAATTGTTAAGATGATTGATTCTGAACTCAATGTATGGTACTTGGATGATGCTTCATTAGCAGATTCTCCAGAACAAGTTTTACAGGACTTCATAATGATTATGACAGAATGTGAGAAAGTTGGCTTGAAAGTTAATCCGAACAAATGTGAGCTCACGTTTTGTTCCAATGTAGTAAATGAAGATATCATGATGAAATTCGAGCAAATATGTCCGGGTATCAAAACCATGAACAAAAGTAATTTTGACTTACTAGAATCTCCTGTATATGAAGAAAGAATGCCATCGTACATAAAAAAAAGCTTGAACAACTAAAGCTTTTTAACATCTTGTCTAACAGATCTTAACTCCCGCATGGCTTAATTCCTCCTCAAAAACTGCCTATATGTACCAAAACTGACATACTTTATACGAACTTGTCCACTGTGGAAGTTTACAGGTTTTATGTCTGATCTAGATCAAGTTTTACGAAGTTATTTGCAATCTATGCTTAAATGAAAATCAATGGACACAGACTACTCTTTCTGTACGAAATGGAGGCGTAACATTACGAAAAATCGCTGACATTGCTCTACCTGCTTTTATTAGCTCTGCTTTTGGTGCCAGAGACCTTACATCTACTCTTATTAATTGAAAGGATTCACTACTTAGCTGAAGCATTAACTGTATGGGATTTGACAAATGATAGCCGATCACCAGCTCCGTCTTCACAAAAACACTGGAATGAAATCAACATTTCTAGAATCATTACCAATAACATCTACTTAGAAACATCAACCGAGAGAGCTAGATTTTTAGCTCTCCAAACAAGAATATCTGGAGCTTGGTTAGATGCTTTCCCATGTGCTATCATGGTCATGTAATGCAACCTGTGTTGCATGACGTCTCGGAATACCTTGCTATCAAAAACACGTGTGTCAATGTGGAACAATAGTTGATGGAACAGGTTATCATGGACTTAGCTCTAAAAAATGTCAAGGTCAACTTGCCCGCCATAAGGAATTGAACCAGATAATCCAACGTACCTTAGCTTCCATCAATATAGATTCTGTCGTGGAACCTAGTGGTTTATCATGAGATGATGGGAAACGCCCAAATGGTTCTAGCTTTGCTCCGTGGGAGAAAGGCAAGCGTTTAATTTGGGACGTGAATTCTTCTATACATGACACATTCCGAAAAGCTGGTGCTGCTGCTGAATTAGCTTGTAAACATAAACATGAAAAATATTCGCAGCTAAAATCTAATAAATTCGTCATGATTGTTTTGGCTTTCGAAACACTTAGACCATGTTGCAAGGAAGCTGAAGAATTCTTAAACAATATCGGAAGTAATTGGCGATTTAAGAAGTACGCAATTTTTCCTCCAAAGAATATCGTTAGCAGTTGAAAGGGGTAATTCTGCTTGCATTACAGGAACATCATCATCTCAATCAATCAACAATGGATGAAATTTTGTGCTTATAAGACGAAATAGTTGTTTTAAACGTCAATATATCTAAATTGTAACTGTAAACAAATTTAAATGAAGTTCTAATTATTTAATGTCACGTTAACAGTACAACACGCTCTGTACTTTTTGCCAAGTTTCTGTAATTTGGCCATTTATTACGCCTCTAAGTATTCGTAAGGGATAAACCGTCGTTCCTCATTTTATTAAGTGTGACTACAAGTGATCATAACGATATAGACACCGAAATTTGAATGCCGCCATGTCATTGAATCCACTTCATTCGCCCTCATCAGTCACTACTGCCGAGTTGAAAATAAAGCTGAGAGAACGTGGTTTATCGAAAGTAGGTTCGAAAAGGAACCTAGTTGACCGTCTGAAGTCGTTTCAAGGTACCAACCATCGTAATCAAAATGACACACAGAACAAATTTGCTCGAAGACTCGTCTGCCCTCAAACACCTTCGAAGACATTCTAGAGCCGGCGAACCCTCCAAAAGCATCTGAGTATTAAACAAGCGGAGATACTAGATGACACTAATAATGTCAAAGCTATTCTAGACCAACTGAAATCGAGCAGAATATGCTTCAGAACTATCCGATGTATACCCAAGACACCTGATACATGGCCGCTGACAGACTTTCTGTAACATTCTCGACACCAACTCAATTAACGCTTGGTCAGACTTCCTGTTTTTCTCGTATAAAGCCTTTAACAAAGGAGGTTAGCCTGACAAGATCCTTACGACTGAAATGAAAAATAACATTATCCACTTTGACCTAATATTGGAGAGAAGTGAGCTCCGCCACCTATACGACTTACCCAGGGTCGTCGAAACGAAAGTGAATGATTTTGATGTCAAAGGAGCAATCCGCCTCTTAAGTTCCTCCGATACTCTGGCTACTACAAACGCTGATACTCTGCAGGCTTTGTTACCAAAAAAACCCTTTGCCTTTAACAAATACCCGGTTCCCAGACTCACCTGATGGGAGTGATGAGTGATGGCTTATTTATTCTCGTCTAAGCCGACATGAAGAAAGGCAATTATGTCTTTTCTCCGGGATCCAGCCCAGGTATTGATAGTCTTAGCACACAACATCTTGAAGACATGACCTCTACCTCAGCAGGAGAGGCAGGAAAAAGGCTATTATTAGCCCTTGCGAAGCTGTGCAACCATCTCATGGCTGGAAATGCACCTGAAGAAATCCTTCCGATCCTATACGGTGCATCTCTTCGGGCCTTGAGCAAAAAGGGGCGCGGGCTCCGTTCTATCGCTACAGGTAAAGGGATCTGGGGCTTAACTGGTCACATCTTATGTAACAAAGCAAGGTCACAAATCGAAACACTCCTCCACCCACACCAAGTAGCCGTCGCAACTAAGAGAGGAGCCGAAGCTGCCATTCATTCCGCCCGTAGCTACGTCAATAACTCCTTCAATGCAAACAATGTCTTCCTCAAAATAGATTTCACGAACGCATTCAATAGCATCGAAAGAGGTGAGATGCTTAAACAATTCAAGGAGTCGCTTCGTGAATTATATCCGTTTATGTATCAGTGCTACCGATACCCATCGTATCTTTTTTTTGAGACTCCAGGATATTGTCCGCTGTAGGAGCCCAACAAGGTGACTCTTAAGGCTCACTTTAAGCTTGACGATCCAACCTATAGTCAGAAAAATGGAATCTGAGCTGAACGTCTGGTGTCTTGACGACGCATCCTTAGCTGACACTGTTGAAAAAGATATCAAGGATCTCAAGATGATAATTTTAAAAGCTGAGAATGTCGGTCTCAGAACAAACCACAAAAAGTGTGAACAAAAATTCAGAAACCTAAGTTTCGATAAAACAAATGACACAAAACAAGGCAGTAGGCCAAGACAAGAAAGAAATAGAGTTCCTAAAAATATCTGCCAAAAAAACTGAAGACTCAGGAATGCAAGGAATATAAAACAATCAATGTGATGAGTTGAGTTATTCCTTGAAGTACAGCATGAAAGAATATAAAGAGTGAGACAAAAATATGAAATCCCCAGAAAATTTCTGAGAATTAGTCATAATAAAAAAATGTCACGTCCGTAGTAACTGTGAACGAGGGACCAAATGGTGACCTTGAAATCGACCTTAAACCTCAATTTCAAGGTTATTTCACTTTTTAAAATAGGAACACCTATTTTTATACCGAAATCCAAAAAAGCGGAAAACTTCACGTTCAGATATCATGTCAGATTTGATATTAGCGCGACCCCTAGAGGTCAAGTGAAGGTCAAAGTATGCTTCAACTTGTATCGCCGGCTGAACAACCCAACGAGGTGGAAGTCAGTTTTTGCTACAGGCTAGCTCCGTGTTCTACGTAAAAACCTCAATTTGACCAAATTTCGCAATGAGAAATCAAAATTATGAAAGTAAAAAGAATGAAGCGAAAAGTACGAGTAACCCTTCTGCCGGAACGTGTTGTATTAGCGGGTTGAGATGAGACCTGTGGTTGTCTGTGGAGTTGTAGGTGCCGTTGACAGAGGTTCATCCTCTTCAAGCGTGTGTGCTAGTTTCACTCTATCAATTGACACAGTGGTGATTTTACCAGCGATGTCAATCTTGAATGTTTTGTGTGACCGCTCAACAACTCTATAGAGACCAGAATAAGGTGCTTGCAGTGGCTTCCGAACAAAATCCCGTCTCAAAAAAATGGGTTTACAGTTGGACAGGTCTTTATGTACGAACGTAGATCTCGCACCGTGGCGAGTTACCGGTGTTGGTTGCAAGTTGATAATAATCCGACGGAGTCGTGCGAGAAACTCGCTGTCTGTCACCTCTGCTGGACTGGTGGTGAAAAAAATCTCCAGGCAGTTTCAGACTTTCGCCGAACACCAGCTCTGCAGGTCTGGATGCCAAATCTTTCTTCTGTACGACGAATACCTAGCAGTACGAGTGGAAGAATTTCACACCAATCTTCCTTGTCATGACATGTGATAGCGGCTTTAAGCTGTCGATGTAACTGTTCTGCCAGACCATTTGATGGCTGTAGTGGTGAAGTGGTGTGATCCGATACGATTCGAAAGATCTTTGAATAAATCCGACTCGATTGTCAACCTCTATCTGTCGTAATCTTCTGCGGGCAACCGAAGTGTGCGATCCAACCGCTCTAGAAAGCGCGAGCAACTGTGTCAATCTTCGATTGGGATCGCTTCATCATGTGATATTGGATGTGGAACAACTGAGTCAAGGTGAACATGTAAGAAACAAATTGACAAACACATAAAATTAGGAACGGCTGCTTGTAGTAGATCTTCGATCTTTGACATGCAGTGCAAGTCCACTTTCTGCAGTCCTTGCGGATGCCGGGCCAAATGAAACGGCCTGTCATCAAGTGGATTGTAGATACTTAACCGAAACCATCCGGAACGAAGCGTGCACCATAAGTACATATTGGAATTGATCGATTGATCCAAATTTGTTGAGACGGATTCAGTACTGGATGAAAACAGAGCACCCACTGGGATTGTGAATGATGGAGGAGCAGGTGTGGCGGTATTAGGTCATATCCTACTTATGGCACAAACGCAATCTGACCGACAACTTGCTGCAGTTTCCGGTGTTAGCCAATCTAACGTTTTCAGAATTTTACATAAAAACAAGTTCCATCCGTACAAACTTCAATTGATTCATGAATTAAATGATGATGATTTCGATCTAAGGCAAGAGTTTGGCGAGAGTATAGCCGACCGTATCACCAATAACCCAAATTTTTGTGAACGTTTGATTTTTTGACGAATGCACTTTTTCACTTCATGGAGAGGTTATCCGACATAACTATAGAATTTGGAGCGATACAAATCCTCATGTATTGCGACTAGCTCACACTCAACATCCGGAAAAGCTAAATGTTTGGTTAGGAATTTTAGGACTATTTGGACCTCTGTTTATGCCGAGTACTTTAAATGGCGCAAGTTATCTTGAAATGCTGAAATGCGATTGGTCCGTTAATAACCGAAAAATTAGAAAACGATCCTCGACTAATTGAAGAACACTTGCATTTGCAACAAGACGGAGCTCCTCCTCATAACGCCGCACCCGTTCGCCAGTACCTCAATTTACACTACCCTGGTCGTTGGATTGGAATAAAAGGTCCTATGGAGTGGCCTGCCCGATCTCCTGACCTGACCCCTCTAGACTTCTTCTTGTGGGGACATCTTAAGTCAAAGATTTTTGTGACTCAGCCTGAAACTTTGGACGAACTACGCCAACGCATTGTGAATGAATGTCGTCAAATAACTCCAATTATGCTGGACCATGTCAGAGAAGGTTTTCATTCAAGATTGTATCATTGTCAATGGAGGACACTTTGAACATTTGATTTGAAAATGAATATTTAATTTTTTGATTATAAGAATTGAAAACAATTATGTATTTTTTTATTATTATGTTTTCCATACACCGTTGTAAAGAGGCTTCCGAGACCTTTCAAATGAAGTATCACTGAACCCCTCTTCCCTATTCAGTTTCGCGAGGTTGAAGCGCTCCTTCTTAGGGGTTGCTCGTTCAAGCCTCAAAATACGTCAAAAGATGTCCTTCAAAGGTAATCATCCGACATATTTTTGAAAATTTTTCCAATCGCTATAGGTTCAAAAGATGGAACACAGTGTATAATGCATTTTATTGAAAGTTCAAATTTGGTTATGCCAAAAACTATTCCTGTAACTCATCTTTCTGAAGTGAATATCTCATTTTTTAGGAATTCGGGAAAGACGGTCAGTACGGATTGTCTAGAAGAGTTCGATTTAGTTTTTGCGTCCAAATGTTTCCACTGACCTCTCCATCTGGCGGATCCTCTTCTCAGAAATCTTTGCGAGGGAATTTGAATGTGGGGTCTATTGGAATTTGAGATTTGAATAAAAACTCAACTTTAGTGCAATGATGAACCAACAAATTTACAATTTCACATATCTGGAAATGCTCGTCAACTTCATTCGGTTAATTCTCACAAGAATCAGTCTAATTGTGAATTTTTCGAAGCAGTTCATCATTTACAAATAAACACCTGCGATAAGAAAAGTGTGGAAATTATTTTTCGGAAACTGGCCTGTGAAATCTGTTTCAAAGTGTAATCCAATTTCACAACGATATCATAAACTGCGCAAAATTCGTTTGACAAATCTAATTAAATGTGGTTTCCATCGAAAATCGTAAAACGAATAATCAAATCACCATTAGATTTCCTCAATTCCAATTTTCGATGTCGAAACGGCACGAGAAATACGAATGAAGTAATGAAATTCCCGGTTTCGCCTCAAATTACAATGATACGTCTCGATGAATTAAATAAAATAAATTGAATGAACTCGCTGAGCGAAATAGAAACTAAATCTCCAAAAAGGGAAATACAGACGGCAACGCATTGCAGACGGGAGACTGGAGGGATATTCAAAGTTCACTTGGCGAGAATTATTCCGTTCGGAGGGTACGAATCGTCAGATCTTACCCCGAATGATTCTATTGGACAGAAACGTTCCGGCTGGAAGGAGCGTTAAAATATATAAAGAAACCGGGACTTCTATCTGCTCGATATAAGCCGGTCGCGGCTGATTAGCATAAAAAGATCGCTACTAGCTCTGCTACCCTGTCGAAAGCTGTTAATGTGTTCATCGGATCGCCGACGCCGCGTCCTGCTATGCCACTACGCTGTTCTATTTTGCGAATAGCATCAGGACCGGAATAGATCTTTCAACTACGCGTGTATACGGCGAATCAAATAGGACACGTTGAAAAACGCGTTCATCATCTCTCAGAGATGCTTTTCAATTTGGAAATTTTATCAGCTCTGGAGACCTTCCAAGTTCTTTTCATTAGTTCAGAATCCTATTGGAAATGTTGCGATACGAAACGTGCTGCTGAAAGTAATCAGAAATATTACTTCGTGCACTCTACAAAAAGGTTTGATGGCGTTCGGAACAAGCCACATTGATTTTTTTGTGGTAGTTTGTGTAAAATGCAGAACGCCTTTTGACGTAACGTAGATATGGCAATGTTCACTCGTAGAGGAATTCATATCATAAGTTTTGGGTGGAATATTTGGATCAACTTATCAATCAGGAGGAAGCATATAAAGATTTTTGGTCGTTGATAGTATAGACATTGCAGCGTCAGTTGGTATGCCTTAGTGTAATGGAAAATTGAATTTTAAAATGAAATGTGATAATTTGTCCGCCGCAGTAAGAAACTGAAATTTTGCAGATACTGAATGTGACAGTCCACCAAAAACTGAAATTTTGTGGGAGTGAATACAACTCGAGTTCGAGAACATTCGATTTTTAAATTTGTTAGGATGTATCACTCGAGAAAGGCAGTGGGGTTTCCTGTATGTATGTTAGCGAATCGTTGCTTTTCTAGACCAATTTCGTTGAAAAAAATTGGTTTCAATTAAATAATATTCCTCGCTTTTGTGTTGACACTTTGTCCACAAATTGGGGCTAAATCTGCAATTAACTTCACGTGAGAGTAAGTACCGAACATCAGATACAAACCCTATATGTCAAAATCCATGAAATGACTTAGTAGTTAATCAGGAATTGGAAAACCAGGGCGGGACAACGCTGACTTATGCTGTCCTACCTTAATTGATAAGACTTATACCTAAGCAACCATTCAAAATTGCTTAAAGTAATAGCAAGACCATAAGCTTGATCTTTACTAAACTGAAAGAATGAGAACATTAGTCAAATGAGCAATGTGCTCTGCTCAGAATATGAGAGTGTACATAGGACAAACCAACACCAAGCTAGTTGTTGGCACTTCACACAAATCCTGTAAATACCAATAGATTGTGATTTATCTGAACATGTTCTAGAACAAAATCACAGACCAAATTGTGACAATATGAAAATTGTGGACAAATCTACGTGAAATACTATGTCCAGAAAACATTATAATCTACAGGTTCAACATTCAATATTCTGTTGAAAAAAAAGGTTATAAATCAAAGATTTCATCCAAAGTCGGTTATTTTAGGGAAGTTCCTTTGATACTAGGAGCGTTACCGCGTTGGATTGCTAGTGATAATCGTTGCAGGAGAAACTGTTTTGCCCGTGGGTCTCCTGATTCCTCTATGAGAAAAGAGCCTAATGTATCCAAAAAAGAAGTTGTTTCTTTTCCTCAAGGGTCCAATGTCTCGAATGCTAACGTTTTGAAAAAAAATCCGCTAGTTTCTAGTTGTGTGTATTTGTCGTGCTTTCTCTTACAAGCCAAGTCGGCAGCGGCGTCTGCGGATGAGGAGGTTTTGGTGATGTAGGTGGATGCCAAGGTATCGACGCATGTGACGTCCCAGATAAGCCATTGCCCTTTCTCCCAAGGAGACAGAGTCACTCCGTCCGGGCGTTTTCCATCGTCTCGAAAAAGACCGGCTGCAAAGTTACATGAGCTCAATGTCCGCTTAATAATATGATTAAGCTCATTATGTCGGGAATATCGTCCTTGACTAATATTGCAACTCAGTCCATGGTAGTCTTCTTCGTCCACCGATTTACCGCAAATGCATTCATGGCTATGGTATCCTTTACATCCGAGTCGCAGGGAAATGCATATTTTGAAGTCTTGGTCTTCCATAAGAGTTCCAACGCCTTTTGATGGAATAGCGTAAAGCCAGGCACTAGCCTGAGAATCCCGCATCGCCAAAAATCTAGCTTCGTCCACCAAAGTGGATGAGTTGATTTCTTGGCTCATGATTCGGTCAATGTTAATCGTATCCCATAATTTTTGGATTGATTTTACTTCTGCTTGCTTGGTGTTGATAGCACCCCAGCTTAACAGGGCTTCTTCTTGATGACAGACAGCAACTTGATCCTCCTTTGAATTCAGTAATGTAGAGACAAGCTTTTGACAGCCAAGAGTCGAAGCTAGAAAGGACGGTAGTGCGATATCAGACACCTTACCTAATCCAACGCCACCTTTGTTTATAGGTAAGGTAGCTTGACGCCATTGGTTTCCATCAAGGATGACATTGAAGATAAATTGGCATGAGCTGCGTAATAAGGTATCCCCCTTAATTTCGAAATCATTACATTCTACTTCAATTTGAAATTGTCAAATAATGACAGTTGACAATTTGCGTCAACACTTTTTTCTTTCATCCATTCGATTTTCCTTCCGAAATGGCCGAAACAATTTACCAATTTACGTGGTTTTGGTTATCTTTGACCAATCATTGACATATTGGAATTGATCGATTGATCCAAATTTGTTGAGACGGGTTCAGTACTGGATGAAAACAGAGCACCCACTGGAATTGTGAATGATGAAGGAGCAGGTGTGGCGGTATTAGTTCATATCCAACTTATGGCAATAACGCAATCTGTCCGACAACTTGCTGCAGTTTCCGGTGTTAGCCAATCTAACGTTTTCAGAATTTTACATAAAAACAAGTTCCATCCGTACAAACTTCAATTGATTCATGAATTAAATGATAATGATTTCGATCGAAGGCAAGAGTTTGGCGAGTGTATAGCCGACCGTATCACCAAAAACCCAAATTTTTTGTACAACGTTTGATTTTCTGACGAATGCACTTTTTCACTTCATGGAGAGGTTATCCGACATAACTATAGAATTTGGAGCAATACAAATCCTCATGTATTGCAACTAGCTCACACTCAACATCCGGAAAAGCTAAATGTTTGGTTAGGAATTTTAGGACTATTTTGGACCTCTGTTTATGCCGAGTACTTTAAATGGCGCAAGTTATCTTGAAATGCTGAAAAATGCGATTGATCCGTTGATAACCGAAAAATTAGAAAACGATCTTCGACTAATTGAAGAACACTTGCATTTCCAACAAGACGGAGCTCCTCCTCACAACGACGCACCCGTTCGCCAGTACCTTAATTTACCGACTACCCTAGTCGTTGAATTGGAAGAAGAGGTCCTATGGAGTGGCGCGCCTGATCTCCTGACCTGACCCCTCTAGACTTCTTCTTGTGGGGACATCTTAAGTCAGAGATTTTTGTGACTCAGCCTAAAACTGTGGACGAACTACGCCAACGCATTGTGAATGAGTGTGGTCAAATGACTCCAATTATGCTGGACCATGTTGCAGAAGGTTTTCAGTCAGGATTGTATTATTGTATGAAAGTCAACAACAACATTTGATCTGAATATGCACATTCAATTTTTTTGATTATAAGCATTGAAAACAATTATTTTTTATTATCATTATGTTTTCCATACACCGTTGTAAAGAGGCTTCCGAGACCTTTTGAATGAATTATCACTGAACCCCTCTTCCTCATTCAGTTTTGCGGAGCTAGGGGGTTGCTCGTTCAAGCCTAAAAATACGAAAGATGTCTTCCAATGAAAATCATCCGACATATAATGGGAAAATTTTCCAATCACTATAGGATGAGAAATATACGGAGTGGATCGTCTGAGATGGATCACAGTGTATATGACATCACTGTTTGACAGAGCTGGAATTTTGTCTTTTAATCTCGAAAAAAGTTTACTATTAGTTTCAGTATTATGTCGTACAATGGTTATGCTGGTTGACCCTCTCAGCCAAGACACCACTGAATTGAATAATCTGTGGATCATCGGTCATTTTTCTTATTACTTTTTGGCGGATAGAATTGAATTGTTCATAAGTACAACTGCCAATTCGCCCTTAAAAGTTGCAGCATTTTATCTTTTCTACGCGGGGCCGCTTTAATGACGTGTGTTTACCGTTGTTCCGCGATTAGGATTTATTCAGTTTTCATTGTGAAAACTAAAGAAGAGGTGACAATTAAATGCACACGTCGAATGCCGTAACTCATTTTTTTCCAGGGATGAAAAAAATTCTTCGATTACTGATTAATTTTTCGTCATTATCGGATTTGATAACTCTATACGACGATTCGACTTATATTTGATCAAGTTGAAAACTTTAATTCGAATCATTGCTTATTTGCGACGCCAAACCGCCAACCCACAACCACAAGCAATTTTCGATTGAACTGAAACTTATTAAATGTCTGAATTTCATTCCAAAATCTTCTGAAAATGTAAATAGCTACCAAAGGTGGTGGCACTGCGCATGGGGTAATTGAAATCTCATGGCTCATTTTTTTTGGGTAGTAAGCCAGTACTTTATCGACTCAACTGTTATACCATGGTATAATATTACATCATGATGTAAGTACCCTCTTGCATAAAACATCTGCATTAATTCGATTCAATTCAGCGAATAAAAAGTTTGATGTCTATGAGAGAATACATCAACAACGAGAATTCGTTCAATAAGGGTTCTCCATATTGCAATAGTTGATTAATTTAACTAAAAGTTCCATGTTCATATTATTGATCCACTTCGTGCATCGCATTATACACGCCACTTCCTAGGAAAAAATGAATCAGATGAATGAAAATGTTTCAAAATTTCCGCATGACTTTGAACAACCCCATGCAAATAGAGACGAGTTTGCAAAAATACAGTTCGTTGATTATTACGCAACTCCAATCATCGACACCGGATCGCCCTAATAGTGATTCTTATATCATGCACGGTAATTTAAATAAATATGGGGAAACTATCTAGTTCTGGTAAATACGCATAACAGTGTACAATAGTTAGGCTGCCTCGTTTAGATTATTCTGAATCATAAGGCGTGTTTGTCAACGATAAACAGAATAACGTCGTAGTCGTATTCGAATGGAGCAGGTTTATTGTTAACGTAACATTCCCGTCTATCGGCACGATATCAACGTACAAATAGGGGAAGCTATGATTTTCATTGATTTTCAATTTATTTTCCGGGATGAAATCGCTTATCTACCGTCGTAATTATCACGTACACCGTAAAGCCAGGTTAACAACAGTTCTCGTGTCTACCACATATCAGAGATATATCACAAATAATCCCGGGGGTTAGGTGAATTCGTGTCAGTGAAGGGGTTGTTCGGGATGAGCTCGAATCAAAAAGCATTTTAATAACTTAATTTTTTGGCAGAATACTTTCGAAATCGAGTCGTTTAGCATTTATGTATTAATCCGTTGCCTTTCCAGTCATTTATATACGGACATAAAATCCTTCGCTTATTGTATACGTTTGCTCAGCGAACGAAGTGAGCGAGCATAAAGCCATATACAGTGCGGACGTGGATAGTCCCCCTCCGTTCCTTAATTGGAAATGGTTGGAGATATCCATTTGAAATTTGGAGGGTCAATATAAACCATAAATTACTGCAATTTCATGTAAGACCGACAGCCTAATGTTGCAAAATGGCGGCGGGACGCCATTTTGAAAAAAAATTAAATAGGAAAGGGGGTCGTGAAATACCTCGTTTGAAAAGTATTCTCATGTCTAACTCAAACCTCTAGACGAAATTGTTTCTGTCACCCTGTCAAAGATGGCGGCTCATCAAAGTTACGGCTTGTAAGTAGCACGAAAACTTCTCAGCAGCTGTCAGTTTTGTCATATTTAAATATTTTATCATTTAATTCTTACGGTGCAAATTTCAAATCGATGTGGCTGACTGAAAACGGTTTAGGTTTTCAGTTTACAAGCGGGTGTGTGCTACCAAAGAGAACTCGCAAGCCGTAAATTTGACAATTTCATACTCGACGTTTAAGTTACATATGAGAATACCTTTCAAACGAGGTATCACACGACCGCCTTTTTATTCAATTTCCCGCCGCCATTTTGCAATATTAGGCTGTCAGTTTTACATCAAATTGCAGTAATTCATGGTTTCTTCTGACCCTCCATATTTCAAATTGATATTTCAAACCGTTTCCAATTCAGACAGGGGGGGAGGGGGGACTATCATTTTACTTATAGTATGGCCCCCTAAATAGTTGACTCTTCCAAAGATTCACTGGAGGTGTCTTATTTTCTTCCCCTATAATTATTTTGTCGATAAAAGAGTCACAAATTGCTTTTTTGGAGCAAAAACAAATCAAAGCACAGAAAAGCCAATTGTTTTACAACATTTTCTAAACCAACATTATTTTTGAAATCACCGTTTCTTCCGGTTTGCTACCATTCAATTGCTACCAGATAGAAGTACAAGTGCTTTCGTAACTATTTTTGTCAAAAATGAACCGTTCCTGACAAAAAAATTCTTTAAAACTTCTGAAAATTTCGTTTTTTCATGAGTGATAACTCGAATAATGATAGTTGCATTGCTTTCGATCTTCCAACAAATGTTGGACCGTAATTTCGTGACCAATTGCTCTCCCGACTGTTTTCAGCTACCATTTCTAGAGAAATCGATAAAATACGTAAAAATAATCGATAAGACTCGAATTTCCGATCTCGAGCGAAACGCGACCGTTCAAATGCGTCGCCCTTCTCGTCGTCGTCCCGATGCCGAACGACCAAAAAGCGGAAAGCATTTCGGATAGTCAACTCGTCAAGTCCCGAGGCGGCACCGCCGGTCGTTTTATTCCTTCCGATCTCTTTCTAGCTATCGGCATTTCGACTGATTATGAACTTGCATTATTTCTTATTCCGAAATTGCAGTCAACAATAAAAGAACATTTGGACGTTTCATACGACGTTTCGATCATTATACGATCATAAATTTGTACTTGTTAATTAAAAAATTTTTTTCAATACTACTTTTGAGTGTGGTTTGACAATTTGATGATGTTGATAATGTTGCATATATGCAGATCACAGCTCACTGTTTAACAATAACTTTAAAATATTCCATCATAAATTATACGTGAATTTTCGATATCTGTTCTGAAATTGACAGAGTTTATTTCTTTTTTCATGTGTATCATCTCTTTGATTACTCGTTTCTGATAGTTTGATTTTTTATCAAGGATTGTCACATTATTGAAATCAAAATTGTGATTTAAATCAGGTGAATTTTTACTAGGAGCTGTACATTCATTATTTAAGCGTAAAGAGTATTTATGGTTGTAAATATTGTTTTGTTTGTCCAATATATCGTCCTGGACAATTTTACAAGAAGTTTTGTATACTGCATTCATTTGTTTATTTTCATCTGTAGGGTCTTTTAATTTAGTGAAAAATCGATTTAGTGTATGGTTTATTTGTTAGAATAAAATTATATTTTCATAAAATGTCACCCATTTTTTTGGAAAATGCCGAAATATTCCGTATACTAATATATTTTATATTAGAATAATCTAATTCATTATCATTATTATTATATATTTTGTTTTGCTTTCTTTTATAACGCTATTCATTAAAGAAATGGGATAACACTTTTCTACTGAAATATTTTTTACTTTATTAATTTGTTTCTCACGTTTTGTTGGTTTTCTATCTATTAAACCAACAATAACATTCTTCTTAAGAATTTTGGTACACTTGAATTAAAATTGAGATATCTTTCAGAATTTATATTTTTGGTAAACCATGTTGTATTCATTTTTTTTTCATCATTATTTTAATCGAGAATTAGATGAAAAAGTTTATAGTTTTGTTGTTATCCGTTTCTATTGTGAATTCAATTGAATTGTGATAATTATTAAATACTTGTAATATATTGTTTTCTTCATTGATTGATATTGAAAGTATTATATCATCTACAAAACGTTTGTATATTGGTATGTTGAATCAAATGGTAGATTGAATATTTTCTTCAACACATTCCATTACTGCATTTGCAATGGGAGATGAGAAAGAAGATGAGATCGCTATTCCATATATTTGGCTGTAGCAAATTTTGTCAGATGTAAAATAAGTACAACTCAAACAAAGTTTTTCTAGTGAAATGTAACAAACACCGCACAATTTGATGGCCGCCATAACTGTACCAGTGCTTGGGTAAACTTGGGTTGTATTTGTCATCTATACACGTGCTGAGTCAGTCAAAATTTCAGTCCTGTGGTGAGTCGTTATTTTCTTGTTAATCTCAGGTTTATTTTCATTTATACATAGTTAACTATGATTTGTTAAAATGTAGTTTGTTGATGCTCGAAATTACCAAAAATAACATTACTTCTGATTATAACCTCAAATTATATTTTTTTCGTCAGTCCTTTGTCAGGCATCGCGCCAGAGGACTGAAGTGTTTCCATAGTACTGATGTTTTTTCTAAATTTTGGAGCACTTTTATCTTAATTGCTACCGTGTATAAGCATTCCTATTTTATATTTCAGTTCATAAACATGCGGCACGCTAAAAGCAAATTGACTAGGGAAGAAATACTAAAAAAAAGACAGAAGCCGAAAAGGCTCGCTTAGCCAGAACTGAAAGCGACCCCATGAAATTAGCAGAATACAAAGAAGAACAAAAACTTCAGTACTTAAGGAAAAAAAAGAAAGGACTAAGAAAAAATGTTGAAGACATGACACCACGAGAGCAACGAATAACTAGAAAAAAATGGAAAAATTATTCATCAAACTACAGGCAAAGAAAACAGCTATTGAAACAAACTAGTAATAATTTTATACGCCAGAATAGTCCTCCACTAACTGACGACGAAATAAAACCCCTAATTAATGAAGAAATCAACCTGTTATTAACGAAGACCAAAGAGCAAAAGAAGCTTGGGGACGAATGATATTTATTCCAAGATTTCATCACCGCTATTTTTCTTCGAATTTGAGGTGGAACTATATGAGAAAGAACTGGTAACCAACATAATGGGGTAGAACTAATTGTTCCACTTATAATTCTCATGGAAAGATTGAGTTGTACATCAATTTTATGAACATGGGCACTGTTGAACCAGACTGGGCTGCAATATTCAGCAGCAGAATAAACTAAGGCTAAAGCAGAGGTACGAAGAGTATTTGCATCAGCTCCCCATGAAGATCCAGCTAACTTTTTGGAGAATATTGTTTCTTGTTTTCAATTTTGATCCTAGATTCTCTAAGTGATATTTGAACGTTAAAGTGGAATCTAGTTTAACACCGAGATATTTAGGTGTGAAATTATGTACTAGAAGAGTATCATTCAACGATACTCTTAATGATCTATATTTTTGATTATTGTTCAAATGAAAACAAGAAACTTCTGTTTTAGAAGAGTTAGGACGTAAACACCATTCTAGGAAATAATCACTCAATATTTTTAAATCTTCATTCAGAAAGAATTCAAGATTTTCGAACTCTTTATCTTGAACCGCTAGAGCAATGTCATCAGCATAAATGAATTTTTCGGATTTTGTAGGAGGAATATCACTCAAATAAAGATTGAAAAGGAGAGGGGATAAGACTGACCCTTGTGGAATACCATTGTTCAGAATTCGAAATCTGCTACTCTTTTCATCAATGAAAACTTGAATTTTCCTGTCGCTCAACATACTCTCTATCAAACGAACCATTTTTCCACATTGTAAGTGATTATAAAGTTTATAAATTAACCCATCTTTCCAGACCGTATCATACGCCGAAGAAAGGTCAACAAATGAAGTTCCAGTTTTCAACTTATTATTGAAACCTGATTCAATAAAAGTAGTAAGACTGAGAACCTGATCTGAACAATTTCTGTTTTTTCTGAAACCTCCCTGACAGTTCTGTAAATCCCTTCGATATTTGGTTCTATTCTCAGAAAGATCAAACGTTCCAAAATTTTAAATGGAACACTGAGCAAACTTATTGGACGATAATTTTTGCAATAGAAGGATCTTTACCTGATTTGAGGATTGAAATTATTTTCACTTTTCTAAATTCAACTGGTAATTGTCCAGAGCTGAGGATATTATTATAAAATAACAACAACCAATTCAATGTTTTGGGTCCTAAATGTTTCATGAACTCGGGATATATCCCGTCAAAACCGGCTGCTTTTCTAGATTTCGTATAATTGATCGCCGAAAGTAATTCATTCATATTGAAAGGGCAAGATAAAGTCTCTGAAAAGGGTGTGGAAATTCTCAATTTATGTAATTTTTTCTTCATCTCTCGTGCTTTTGAATTATCTACTTTGTTGGAATTTGAGGTCCTAATTAAACCACGAATGACGACCTCTGGATCTATTTTGGAAGATAACTTAGTAATCTGAGTAGCTTCACCTAATTTACGTAACAAATCCCAAGAACTCCTGCAAAAAGAGAAGTGAAAGACAGAGAAAATCTAGAAACAATGAAATAAGAAAGATGAAGGCTATAGTTTCAAAGCTTAAAACTAAACTAAATACTCAGCGTCAAAAGTATAAACGAGTCAAAAAGCAGCTAAAAAAAGTAATAAAACCTGTTGAAAAAACGCCAAAGACCAGAATTGAAGACATGAGTGAAGATATAACTAAAAAGAAAGAATTAGTGAAGAGGGCCCTTTTTGGGGAAGTTATTAAAACACGATTGGAAGAAAACTACACTAAACTGAAGACTCATGAAAAAAGGAACAAATTTAAACAAGTTATATCTGGAAATTTAGTAGACAAATACAAACTATGGAGAATAAAAAACAAAGCAGTCACCTACAAAAAAACTGGACATAATCTGACAAATAATAAAATAAATAAAAGCAAAATTAGAATACAAGGATTCGTGCAGAAATTTTTCGAAGATGATTTTAACAGCCGATAAGCTGCAGGAAAGAAAGAATTTGTGTCTCGTAAACAAGTCAAAAAACAGAAGAGATATTTACTTGATACCATGAAAAATCTTCATTAGAAATTTTTGAAAACCACTCCATGTGTAATCAGTTACTCCCTATTTACCCGACTTAGGCCATTTTGGGTGGTACCCCTACATTGCTTCTATTGTTTGTTGATTACTTAGAAATGTTAAGTAAAACTAAGTCAAAGTAGTAAAAGTTAAGTAAATGACGTTACGTTAAATGTCAAAAGGCTGTTTTGAAAACTAAGATAGTATTTTCTCCCAGTATTGCATATTATTAATTATTTTTAATTGTTAGTAAGTGATTTTAATACTTAAAAGACATGTGCCATTATTGAATCCTGAGAGATTTGTACCAATTTTTATTGAATTTCATTATAATTCTTACAAAATGGTGTATTTTGTCAGTACTATGTTACCCTCGTCAGTCCCTTGGCAGTCAAATTTTGAAAATTTGAAATATCTCACAATCTACTTAAAAAAGTGACTGGCCCGATTTGGAACGATATATTCATTAGATTAGCCATCTTATACACCCGAATTTGTAGAAATTTGATTTAATAACTATAGTAAACAAAATATGCTCAAGAGTTACCCAACTTTTGTATAATCACCCATATCTCTCGTGTTTTCTGCAATTTCCAAAGCAGCTCCTGATTCACTTGATGTTTTCAGCAGATATGATGGTGCAAATGTATCTACACAAGTCACATCCCACACTAGTCGTTGTCCTTTCCTCCATGGGGCAAGCGTTGATCCGTCGGGGCGTTTACCGTCATCTCTTGAAAGGCCGACTGGTTCCAGTACAGAGCAAAGTGTTATTGTTGTAAAAGCACGTTGGATAATATGGTTTGTCTCATTATGTCTTAAAAATCTTCCTTGACTCATTGCGCAGCTAAGGTCATGATGGGCCGTTTCGTCAACGGTTTTACCACATCTGCAAACATGTTGTGGGTAGATTTTGCTCCCAAGTCTTAATACGATACAAGTCTGGAAATCTTGATTGCCTAATTGGGTTCCTATATTAACACATGGAAAGGCATTTAACTATGAACTGGAGTTTGGTGATTGTACACCTAAAAAACGAGCTTTGTCTGTTGGATTCTCCAATACAATGTCATTTCGATTGAATCCAATTCTTGTTGTGATGCTTTGATTTTGGGCTAGCTGTTGTTTATGCATTTCATGCCTTCAAGGCCTCAGTTGTATGAAAAACTTGAGTTATCATCCTTTGAAGCAAGTAAGATAGACATGAGATTTCTTGCGCCAAATGATGAGCTGAGAAAGGCTGGTAGAGCAATATCAGCTATTTTGCGTAATCGAATTCTTCCGTTTTTGACTGTTAAAGTTGATTGAATCCATTGATTCTCGTTCATCGGTAAATTTAGAATAGATTGAAAGGAGAACTTAAGAACGTGATCCATTTTAGATAAGAGGTCTGGATACTTCCATATGGCACAAATTCTGATGAAGTATGTTAATTTGGGAACAGCAGTTTTTTCACAGAAAGTATGTCACATGCGAGTTGATATTATCAAGTCGTGAAATGAACAGCTTCGGTTGTTCTTCCTCCTTAAATAGATGGAAAGGTATTCCTTCTTCGAAAATTGGAGCTCCAAGTAACTCTAATTCTTCCTTGTTCATCACTTTGATTCCTGGGCAAACTTCCTGGAAATCGCGTACAATATTTGCGTCTATAACATTAGAACAAAAGTAAGATTCGCATTTACTAGAGTTAATTTTGAGTCCTATTTTCTCGGCATCCATGATGATTTTATTGAAATTTTTAATTACTTTTGACGAAACAACACTGATAGTAGAGTAGCGTCGTCCAAATAACAAACATTCAATGCTGAATTATATTATGTACAATTTCTTGTATTATCAAACTGAAGGCCAATGGGCCACAAAGGTCGCCTTGTTGGGCGCCTACTTCCGAATTGATAGTCAAATCGCCAAAGGAAAGATGGGTTGTGATAACATTGAAACATAAACGGATACAATTCTGGAAGATGTTTTTGAACTGTTGTAGCATTACATCTCTTTCGGTACTGTTGAATGCGTTCATGTAGTCTATTTTCAACAGGACTTTGTCGTTTGATGCATTTTTGACGTATGTTCTAGTAGTGTGAACCGCAATCTCTGCCCATCGTTTGGTAGCTACACCTCCTTGATGCGGGTTTGGCTAGCTTTGTGGCATAAGATGTGACCTGTCAAACGACGAAGAATATTGTCAGTTGCTATAGGTCGTATTTCTGCTCCTTTTTTGTTTAGAGCGCATAAAGATGCGCTATTATGTACTTGTGGCGAACGCTACATGGTTGTGGTTGAATATTCTTGACTCCTTGCAGCTGCTCTGGCACAATTTGAATTTTCGTATTACAAACTAACCAGCTCAATATGTTCTTTCATTGTGTAGACCATAAAAATTTTCAAAATATTGAACGAATAAGCAAAAATCGATTTATAATCATCAAATGATCAAAGGAACAATACTCAGATGAACAATTTCTAAGAAATAAAGATGCAGACAACATAAGGACATGCTTTGATTTTTTTTTAATTTGTAATTGTAGAAAAGTTTTCTCAATACTCGAGACCAAATTCAATTTCCTCAAGTTTTTAAAGAAGGCTTAATGATAGTAGGGTTGTACATTGTGGAAATACCCAAAATATTCTTGGTAGCTCGTTTGAGCTGATGCATTGAATTTTGGTAATACGGACTCATCAAAATCATCTTTTTCATACGCCACTGTAAAGAGGCTTTCAATACTTTCAAATGAAATATCCCTCAACCCCTTTCACCTTTTCAATTTTAGGGGGCTAAAGCGCCCCATTCTAGCAGGTCGCTTGTTTAAACCTCAAATATAAGTCAAAAGATGTCCCCCAAACAAAATCATTCGACGTGTTTCACTAAATTTTCCAATCCAAATATGGGATGCGAAATAAAGGGGATCGCTCGCCAGCGATGTAACATTCTTTATATGTATAACATTTTATTTTGATATATTGCACTAATTTTCCTAGCTAAACATTGATGATGTATTTTATATTCAAATTCTAACGTCAAAGGTATTAAATGAATACGAAAAATACAAAAAGATTTCCAGATTAGAATTAAACTACGAATATTCATTTTCCAATGACATGATCAACGGTTACGCCGATCGAAACGAACCGTTTACCCTGAAGGTATAAATTTATACGACGAAAGACAATGGCGTGTGTCAATGGCAAATCTGTTGAACGGGTGGAGTTTCATGATATGTGGATCGCACGCGTTGCGCGAACACCCACCAAAACGACTAGATAGCAACCCGTAAACCTTGAAACTTCCAGAAACGAATGGGGCTGTCATCGAAAACCGAATTCGATTTAGGCCGGAGGAAACTGTTTTACGACTCACCAAAATAAATGAATTTATATAAAGGAAATAATAGAGGAAAAGTTATTGCGGCTGAAGTGATCTGACAGGCGAAACATAATCGACTTTTATGACTAACAAACTTTAATCGAACATTTCTTAATAACTATAATATTCGTTCTTTTGATTGAACACGTTGTCTTATAGCTTGTTCGTAGCAACGTATTATTACTTTTTCTTTTTTATAGGTTTTCTAATTTTGATGTGATATACTCCTGCAACGTTTTGTCGGAAAACTGATTCCGAGGAAAAAAAATCAGATATTTTTCGTACATTCCAAGCCAGGTATGTGAAATGTTATCTTTTATCCTTACCGTTTTGGCTGCTTTTGCTGATTGCTAACGAATTACGTTTTATTTTTTATTCGAAAAAGAATTATACTTATATATTATTATATTATACGACTTATACTTGGTGAAAATCAGTGAATAATTGAACAAATTTCCAGAAAATCCAACAACCATTATTCTGATCTTCCGAAAACAGGTCGGAGCAAATTTTGAAAAATTGAAAAAATGCTGTTTTGTTCATATTATTGACATTGTAAATGAAAATGTCTAGAGCAGGAGTCGTTTTATTGATTTTAATATCGAGTTGATACATTCAAATAATAAATAAATAAATAATAAATTTTGCTCCATTTTTACACTGAAAACTATGAGTGCTCAAAACGCCCTCCTCCTACTTCTGAACATTTCAAGATTCTCTTGCATTAATTTTCAATATGTGCTTTAAAATTTTGACAAGGAACGCTATAAACAACATGAGACATTTTATCTTTTGGCAGTTTACTTTTCAATTTAGTGTAAAGTTGTCGAATTTGGTTTTGTGGTCTATGCGCTATGTGTATGTTGTATGGTTTTAGGATATTTGATATTTTTGGTGATATGAATGGAATAAATGGGATAGAAATATAAGTTTTTTTAGTTGTGATATCAGTTATATTTGATTTGGTTTGCATTGTATTATGAAATTTGTGTATACGATTTTTTATTATTTTATTGACGATATTATTTGGGTAATTATTTTGATATAGAAGTGACTTAATTTTCATTAAAATTTCTGGCCTGTGAATTGGGGATGTTAAATTAATTCCTCTATCTATTATGTTTTGAATAATATTAATTTTGTGAGAAATGTGATGTGATGATTTAAAATTAATTAATCTGTTGGTAGATGTGGGTTTCATGTACCATTTTGTTTTGATTTCATTACCAGATCGAATTAAAGTCATATCTAAAAGGTTTATTTTGTTATCTTCCTCCGTTTCAATTTTATTTGTGTCCATTTTTTCTTGACAATTTCCGGAATGATTTGATTTGATTTGAGTGAATTTAAGTTTAGGATGAAAATCATTGAAGCTATTAAGAATATCATTTATTTCTATGGGGTTGGCTATGAGTAAGCAGTCATCAACAAATCTTTTATATAAAGTTATTTGAAAATTTTGTCTTCCTAATATTTCCTCTTCTAAATGTTCCATTACTATTTTTGCTATAACACTCGATATTGGGCTACCCATAGCGATGCCATCGATTTGTTGATAATAAGTGTCCTTGTATTGGAAAAAATTAGTGTGGAGTGTGAATCTTAATGCATCAATGAATTCAACTTCTGGAATTGAAGTATATTGTTTTATTTGTGTCCATTTTTTCTTGACAATTTCCGGAATGATTTGATTTGGTATATTAGTGTATAAAGAAATAACATCTAAAGAATAAAATTTATGGTTATGTGGAACTATAATTTTTTTCAATTCATTTTTGAGATGTGTAGAATTTTTGATATAATATGGGTTTTTGTTAGTTATATTAGAGAGTATATTTGCAAGAAATTTGGAAAGGCCATATAGTGGAGATTGGATACAAGAGACTATGGGTCGCAATGGAATGTTCGTTTTGTGAATTTTTGGTAGTCCGTATATTTTGGGAGATACACTGTTATGAATAGATAATTCTTTATATGAGGAAGAAGATATAAATTTGTTGACATGCCATTTTTTAATTAATTTGTTGTTTTCTTTCTCAATTGTATTTGTTAAATCTTTCTTAATCATTTTATAAGTGTTATTATCATCTAAAATTTGATTCATTTTTTCGTTATATTCTTCTCGTTCTAGGATTACCGTCATATTTCTTTGTCTGCTTTTACAATGACTAAATTCGAATTTTGTTTTAAAAATTTTTTAGTTTTAGAAAATTTAATTTGTAATTCTTTTGAATGTTTTGTTTGTTGTTTTGTTTTTATAGAATTTCTTGCTAAATTTAATGTATGAGTTAGTTTCGCACGAATTTTATTTTGATCTTTGGTTGGTATTTTTGTCATATTGGTTTCAATTTGGGCAATTATATGATTTATTGGTAAATTTTCTTCTTTTTCAATGTTTACAGCAAATTTGGGATCTAAATTTAAAATTTCTGTCACGTATTCGGGTAATACTGAATTTGTTGTGTTGAGTATATAATTATTTTCAGATGAGCTTATTGGTTTTCTCTTTCGGTTTTTGATATGATGGAGATGTTCTAATTTTTTAATGTGTTTTATTTTGTTACGTTGTATTCTTTTTGTTTGTGCTAAATTATTATAGTATGTAAAGTCATTTAGAATTTCGTCGGGTAATATTTGTTCGAGTTCGTTTGTATCACGTTCAATTTTGTTGGAAATTAGTTGAATATTTTTAGTTGTATCAGTAATGAGTAAATTGATTGTCTTACGAATGAATGACTCAGTGATAATGTCAAACTTTTTTTACTTTATATTAGTATACCGTACATTCCGGCATTATCCAAAAAATAGGTAACATTTTACGTAAATATAATCTTATTCTAACAAATAAACAATACAACACTCTAAATAGATTTTCCACTAAATTAAAAAACCCTACAGATGAAAATAAACAAACGAATGTAGTATACAAAATTTCTTGTTTAAATTGTCCTGGACAATATATTGGACAAAGAAAACAATATTCACATAAGAGAATTGACAACCGTAAATACTCTTTACGATTAAATAATGAATGTATAGCGCTTAGTAAAGATTCAAATGACTTAAACCACAATTTTGATTTCAATAATCAAAGAGATGATACATATCAAAAAATAAATAAACTCTGTCAACTTTAGAACAGATATTGAAAATTCAAGTATAATTTTAAATGGAATATTTTGAAGTTATTGTTGAACAGTAAGTTGTGATCTATATCTAAGCAACATTATTAACATCATCAAATTGTCAAACCACAATCAAAAGTTGTATTGGAAAAATTTTATTAATTAAACAAATACAAGTTTCTAATCGTATAACGATCGAAACTTCGTATGAGACATCCGAATGTTCTTTTACTGTTATTTGCAAATTTGGAAAAAGAAATAATAAAATACTAATTAACTTTGATGATTATTGTATCGCATCGACGCGACGTTACACAAAGATGAATCAAAATATCTCGACACCACATAATTAAGAGGTTGAATGAAAAACAAAATTTGATAAGTCCTTAAAATATACCAGAACTTAAATATTTTCGAATCAATAAAATGAAATCAGTCAACGGAGAGTTCTGTAGCCTTAACAGCCTGAACTCTCTCATGCACTAAACGGGTTTCTCCAGAGTTTTAAGTTATATTACCGTTTAATGGACATCAATATTCCATACAGAAAGGAACAATGCTGCACTTGAACGAATTTAGCGGGGCTCGTTAAAATTGCACGGCGATAAACTTTCTTCGAAGGGACTTATGAATTATTTTCCTCTTTCGTGCGAGCTTTAGAAGCGAACCGCCTAATTCCGAAAATACATAAATCAGAGGACATTGAGAGAGGAATTTCGTAGGAATGAAATATCAACCGATCCTTGTGGCAGTCAAAGTGAAAGTACATAGTCGTTCTTTGAAACATTGATTGTACGGTTTCATTACAAGCTTTGCAGAACGAAATCGGCTCACGATTCAATCCCATTTCCAGTGTTATTAATATCGACCCTCTAACCCGATTCAATTCACCCGATTGTCTGGAACAAATTGTTCGTGCGCCAATTTGTTTCGCTAATCCGACGCGTCAAAATAGGTAATAGAAATGGCAGAAATTCCAACGCGAGTTATGAGTTGTTTCGAAATAAGAGAATTAGATATAATCCAGTTTTCTGTTCGGAAAAATCATGATTTTCTCGATAATACTCAATTTAGAGATATTATCTCCTACTCGATAGCAAAGATCCGGAAATCAGTTGGAAAGATTCGGTTTTGTAGGGGGACTGCTCGTCCCAGGTTATTTACTAGATTTGGAATCCATTTGGCATCGGGAGGACGACGGCGAAATTAAATTTCAAGAATGCCGCGTACCTTTCCCAATCGTCAACAATGTTAAATGGTTGTAAGCCTCGTTGGAATCCACCATTCACCCTCTCTGTTTATTATTAGATTTGTTTTCTCGACCAGTGTCGAATTAATTTGGGTCCTGGCGAGTAGGGCAAAAGTGTGGTTTAATGTTTGTTTTATTACACCGGGAAGGTTCAATGTTTCCGACGAAAAGTTTGTCCAATTTTCCGGTGGGGAAAATTTTCAGTCGTTTGGGATAGGAAAATGAATTGAAGTGTGGCAGAAGTTTAATTCGAAAATTCGCATTGAATTGTTATTAACTTACCGTTCATTGCAGAAAAATCGGATGACTAGATCAAAAAATTGTTGTTTTTTTTCAGTCCTAATACTGATTTCAGTTACATAGACAAACTTTCATTCCTAGTCGGAAACGGTGCTGAACTTGATCGTATATTTCGTTTCCGTTAACTAAATATTGAAGCATTGATAATGGAGAGAAATAGATTTTTTTAAATGACAAAAATAAAATAATTCTTGCAAGGTAGAACTGCCCAACGCGTCGAACGGAAAATATGTCAAATCATAAATGTGGAAACAAAAATATCATATTTTAGACGTGGATCACCTACATTCAATATTGCCTTAAGAATGTATACAGTGAAGAATTGTACTTTACCAGTACCAGAGGGTTACTTCGCCTGACAAATTAACAGGTCATGAATAGCGAATAGCGGATAGCGAACAGAGAATAGCAAACAGAGAAATGTGAATAGGCAATAGTAAATAGCAACTGGCAAACAATGAATAACGAAGGTTCTTTTCGGTTCATGCAATCTGACTATCCAATTCTTTATCGGTTCGTGGGATCCGAGTGACGGCTATTGAAACTCCCCACTCTGCTTTTCCGGACGGTGCCCACTATGACTCCACAATCAAATAAGTTCAATCAATATGCAACGAAAAAATAGGGTCTCTCTGAAAAATTACATACTGAAATTTGACCAGATTAATCGTTAGACGGGCAAAAAAGAATTTTAATGTAAAATTGCCAAAGTCTCATCCCCCCCTGTTTTTGAGAAATTTCATAAAAATATTTTGAAACGCGTTTGTCTCAGAAACTATGGGTTTTGTTGAAAAGTTTATCGAACAAAAATGCAGACGACTCTATTTTTTGTCATTTAAGTGACATCGTAGGACTAACGGTACAGACAGTAGGTGGCGCTGAAACATAAAAAGTGGGTTTTCGTTATTTTCAGTGGAAAAAATAGTTTTTTTGCTATGATGTAAATTGAAAAGTTGTTTGTTACAAAATTAGCTACAACTTTCACTCAAACAATTTTTTTGTAGAACTCACCGAAGTGTCAAATTGAATATTATAGGCGGTAGTGACGCATGTTCTATATGAATTTTATAATAAAAATATTTTTAAATAAAAACAACAATATTCATTTTATATACTTATTTTGAACAACAATTTTGATGAAGAAATAATTTTTCCTTGTTATAGCTTGATTCAAATGGTTCAATAAGAGATGAAACAAATGTTAATACAAAATAAAAGTAAATTTATACAAAATAAGAATTGTTTTTTAAATTGAATTTTTCACTGTTTATTATTCAAATTATCACTAAAATAACTGAGGTTTCACACAGAAAAATTTTTATTTTCACTCTCTTTTGACTGTGAGTATTGATTTTGATAAATGACATGTAATAAATTATTATCATTATTTACTTTTTTCAAAAGGAGGGAGAAAAGAGATGTGTACAAGAAAATTTGCTCTACATTTTATTTTTGTATTTTATTCATTTAACAATTAAGTAATTTGCAAATGAGAATCAAGGTTCCAAATCACTTCGTCGTACGTCGAGCCCTTTTTGGTCTTGGTTGGACTGGAGATTCGCTAATTTCCTCTCCGCCACATCTTTATGATTACAGCTAGAAAAGTATGAATTATAGAAAAAATTGTTCAGATAAAAGTTGAAGCTAATTTTGTTTTTGAATGAAACAAAAATTTTTTATGAAATTCATATAAAACATGCATCAGTATGGCATGTTCAATATGACACTTCTGCAAGCTCCAGCTTGAAAACAATAAGTTTTGCAAAAAAATTGAAGCAAATTTTGTGACAAACACCTTTCCAATTCACATGATAGCAAAAAAACTATTTTTTTCCACTGAAGATAACGCAAAGCCACTTTTTTGATGCTTTAGCGTCGACTACGGTTTGTTCGGTTAGCCGTACGATGTCAATAATACTAATGTAGCTAATAATGTTCCCTACATTTTTTGTTATATAAACTTTTCACCAAATCCCATAGTTTCTGATATAAACGCGTTTCAAAATATTTTTTTGAAATTTCTCAAAAACAGAGGGGGATGAGACTTTGACAATTCAACATTAACTTTCTTTTTTGCCCCTCTAACAATTTATTTGGTCAAATTTCGGTATGTAATTTTTCGGAGTGTCACTTGCATATTAACTGAACTAAATGGCCGATATGAGAGAGCATAATTATTTTATGACAACGTCTCACGTCTAACACTATTCGCTATAGAAAGTGACTACCCTATTCCTCCGATGTGCCCACTGTAGTTGCACGTTATTTAAACTCCACAATCAAATGGCTGTTAGGCGAGCGGTGCACAAGGAACCGTACAAACAATATAACAACGGAGGGTACTACTTACTTTCAATTATTAGTAATTAATAATAAATCAGACGTTATATGATCAGATTGAAATTTTTTGTTTGTTAGTGGAATCTCAGTTCAACTGGTGTGGACCTGTATAGCACTATTATTCAAGTTCCCATAACTCTTTTCCTGATTCGATTCAAAAGAAATCTTTCTGATAATGGTCGTTTTGTTAAAAAAAAAAAAACCATTTTGGTATTACTTACTTCAGAAGTCACTTAAACTGGAAATTAATTTTAATAACAAAATCTCAGTTTTGGGTGAAGAATATTATTGCATTTAATTTTATTAATATTTTTAAACTATAAAAGCGATTGCATCTACTACAAACTTGATGTGTACATGTCTACAGTCTTACGATAACTCTGATACATTTAGAAAAATTGTTTAATGCAGTTCAGATAGAATTTAAATTATTTCGTGCAAGATGGTAATCAACACATCAGTATACTATAACTGCCAGTCGATTCCGTTCTTTTGCGATTTCATAGTTTCTTGATTGCGCAATGTGTCATCAAAAATTAACACAGATGATAAGTGGCTTCATTTTTTATTTTCGATATCAATATGACAAAAAAATTCGAATTTTATTAAAAGGCAACTATAGTTTCCAGAGATAACACATCCGAGATGAAATTTATTTTCTATCTTGGATCGAGTAAAATTATTTTAATGTATTAATGTCGATTCTTCTTCTCGTTCAAGGTAAGAAATCAGTGAAAAGTTCGAGTACTTATGTATCTCGCCTCTTCATAATAAACGAGCAGGCTATGATACTTCGACAGACTTTTCACAAATCTGAAGGTAATTGCCAAAGTAACGTTTTGGTTTTCATATTAATTAAAATAAATAATAAGGTAACAAAAAAAATTTAGGTTTCATGTTCCGGATGTTTTATAATCGGAAGTACGTGATTCTGCGTTGTCGGAATATAGTTTTATTACAAGCAGCCGACGAAGATAGCTTCACAAGTAGGGATACTATTCTTTTCTTCGAGTAATAAATACAGATGGGATTTCAAGAACCCAGGGAGTAAAAATTTACCTGAGTTACTCGAGAGAGTCCCTTTACATTATATTTCATATATTTCCAAATCAATGTATTGTATCAAATACAAATGACATTGTCAAATTTAAAATTAGTAACATCGAAAAAAAAATGGTCCGCATCGATATCAGCAATGACACGAAAGAAAATATTAGTGTTATGCCATTACTGCATATGTAAATCTTTAATGCTATTATCGCAACTTGGGTCTATGAACTCTTTTCTGTGAAAAAAACATTTGTTCGCAAATTTTGAATATCGGTTGTCTTTAGAATATCGTTGAAACAGATGTGAGTACCTGCTATTGCGACCATTTTTCGTTTATACTTTTCGGAGAACTGGTCTGGGGTTTTACGTTTTATTGCGTACCCTGTACCGAAGCTGGTGGTGGGCCATTTTAAAAGCAACCGCGTTTTGGAGAAGTTCGTGTTTCGGCTAAATTATAATATTTATTATTAATTTCATAAAATGAAGTGTTACGAATATCGATTGGTAGCCTTCCACAAGGACGGAAATACAGTGGAAATAATTCCATCAAGATGGGTCTATTACAACATTGACGAAAAAATGGTGATGTGCTATTTTATGCCACCACCATATCATAAAAAAAACTGCAAAATTCTAAAAAAAATAGTGGCAGAACGACAAGAGCCTTCAAGTGATTGGCCAAGTTAGACAATCGAAATTAAAGGAAGAGCTAGTGAGTAAAAATTTTTTTTTACGTATTTTCTGTTCAAACTCGAAATTGTGAAATTATATTTTATTATTATTATTTTAGAAACACTTGATGAAGCCATGGAGCTACTAAATGAACTACGGTATAAATCGTACGTTTATTCTACCGAAAATGAAGAGACGGCCAAGGAAAAAGCCAAGGAAGATGATAAATTTTTTTAAATTGAAAACAAAAAAAACAGGAACAGGAACAGGAACACGTCTGTATACAATAATATTAAAGGTATTTTTCTTTTAAAATGTTTCATGACACTGAAATTTAAATAGAAATGATCTTTTCCAGCCGCCCTGATGATGGGATTCGAAAAAAAAGACGAGGCACCTTTAGGAGAGCACCTGATAATTGCTGGATTATCATCTGTTATCCATAACTGCAAGGACTGGAACGGAGGACGAAAATAGAGGAACACGACCGCAAAATCCGAGCGAGTTTGATATTGTATTATCATACAAGAATTATACTAAATGAATGGAATAATGGTATATAATGTGTTGGAATTCCAAAAGTTCTAAATCCCGAAAATTTTAATTCTTGCAGAATTTTGATACTATTTATCTAACATTTTTTTCATGAGCCAATGTATCCACTTGTTTGTGACAGGAATCTAGTTCCACTTTTTCTATTGTTTAAATTATAATATGCACGAATACTATTTTAAAGAAAAGAATACGATAGCAAATATGCGAGAGAATGTATTTATCTTTTACAGTTGAATATCTCAATTATTTACCTATTTTACATTCGGAAAAATTTGGCTGTATATTCCTAATTGATGATTGATTGGAAAAACTGTAGGATAGATTCCCCTACTGGTACGGAATAACCAAATGCGATCTGCCTTATTGGAACCCCTTCAGGGCCTCACTAGAAAAGCTAGTGAGGCGCAAGTGTAACATGCCCCATGAGGGGCACGCCCCACTTTCTGCGTTACACGCCCGATGTGGGCCTGACGCGGCTGCCCCGTGAGGCCCTCACTTGAAATGTGGCGTTCCCGATGCGCGCCTGAGGAGGGCCCCACTTCAATTTCTAGCCGGGATGTGCACCCAATTTCACCAAGTTTGATCAATTAGTTACTTCGAAATTGCTGTTTAACCAAAGAGATGATAGAAATTATTTTTTAAATAACTTTTCCAAGAATGAAAATTTCTCAATATTATCATTTTGATTTATAAACCTTCAATCTTTTTTTAGTTCCATATATTTTTTCTGTCCATAACTGGACAGTGTCGTGTTTCCGATTAATTCATTCTGTAGTTTAACATTTATATTCTTTTTCGCTTTTTTGTTACGTACTGCTCTGTTCGCGCTAATAATAAATTCAACAGTCAAATGATGTCGAACGCAAACATCACTTTATCTGAAAATACATAATTCGCCCGGCTTCTCCTCCTCTAAAATTCTCTAATTCGATACACAAATCAGCTATTCTTAACTCAGAGGATATTTCCAGAGTCCACATTTCATGGTCTCATTTTGGGTTCAGATTATTGATATTATTATTATTGATTAAAATATTATTATTATTAATATTAATTATTAATATTTAATTATCGGAAATTAGCCTGAAACTTCGAATAACTAAACTAAATCTTGAACTAAAGCATGCATGATAGTCAGGAAAATCTCTCTATTGGCAGGTATAGTGTGTCTACACATCACAAAATACATATGGCAAAGTTGATTACGAAGATATTCAATATGTTGTTATCAGCCTAAATTTTCATCAATGTTACCAATCATTTCCATTCTGTAAGCAAAAAGTAAGGAATGAAGTATAAGTGAAATTCAGATAAAGCAAAATACCATCAAACCCTACAGAAAATTCAATCATTAAGTCTTAGACTTTCTATCGGTAACTGAAGTACTTGAGACAGCATGCATCTCATCAGAGAGATGTTGTCATCAGAAAACATTACCAATTCATCACGAGAGCAACAAAGAATAGGGGTTCTAGAACAGACCCCTGAGAAACACCGTACTCAATTCTCTGCGCAGATGACTGAATTCCATTTATCTCTAAAAATGTTATTCTGTCTGATAATTAAGATTGAATGCTTCCTACTTATGGAATAGTAGTTCATAAAAGATCAGGTTCACAAGTATGTCTATACGTAACACAATTGGAGTTTATGACAATCTCTCTCTTTAGAGAGAACGCGTTTCAAAAGTAGCCATAGCAAGCAATGTTCTTCGGAAAGGAATGATTTACAGAAACCACAAACGATAAAGAAACATTCAGGTAATAAATCGATGTGGTAATCGCTATTCATATTAGAACCGAACTGTTTATAAGTGGTGAATCTATAATTGGTAAAATGGGTCAATGAAGGTTCCATAGTTGTTACTTCTGATGTGTAGGTTCATTCCAATGTGTACACTCATGAAAAAAGGTTGATTCTTCAGTAAATCAAGTTATTATTAACATAGACAATTCGATGAGTATAACAGGTTGTTTCAAAATATCATCAAAAACAATACTCAACGATGGTCAAAAATTCCGTTTGTTTCCATTTTTTCATTTCAATAATTTCTGTGTGTAATCTTGCGGCATATTTGGTCTTATGGCAAGTATTATAAAAGTTATCGCTTCTAAAAGGACAGTTGACAGCATCCCTGTTTTCGAACTGTCGGCTTCAATTTGATAATATCAAAAATGTTCTTTGACTATCAGTAGCTGTTCAACTGTTAGTTGACACAGGTTTATGATACCGGCCCTTATTATGTAATCTCTCAGCTCATCTGCCTTCAGCTCATTCTCAGTTCCTGTCATTTGAATGAAAGGAATCTTTTTAAGTGACCTTTGATTCTTGTGGATGGTTAGGCATAATTATAATAGCCTTGTTGGGTTTTTACCGAACCAGGATAAATAAGAGGCACGATATTTTCATTTTTTCTCTTGTTTTTATTCTGTTGATATTACTGTGTATTGTATTTAGTTCTGCGCTCTTATATTGTTTCAGGCCTTCTGGTTCCTCATGTATCGAAACTGAAAATTCAAAAAAGGAACAACATGAGTCATAGAGGCAGAATATAACTTTCCTGTCGTCTTGAACAATATGCAGACCTTTCATAAAAAGTTCGACACACTTGCAATGATTTTTGTTTTGGTTTTCCATAGGACGAGACAATAATTCAATGTTTATTAGCAAATGAAGGACTGCGGGGTCATACAACTATCACGTGTAATATTTACTTTCCCGTACAACACATCACATTTTCTATGTTCAGTTAGCTTTTATCCTTCGGTACAATTTGCACCACAAATAAATTACTTTTATGCGCGATTCCATTATAATTTGTCAAATTTGATCGAATTTTTATTACTCAAAGATCTCTTTATTGCCCCCGGACGCCTTTATTATTAATACGGGCTATAATGTGATGTTAAATATGCGGATGCATTGTTAACATCGCTCTTTTTCTGCAGCTTTTTCGATTTCGTTCATGTTTGTATTTCAAATTGACTACGGAAACAAATGACTTTCAAGTGTTTTCATAGTAATATAACAATGCCTACTGGTTATAAATGACAACTAAATTCTTATTGAGAGAAACATAGTGGAGATAGGTGTTTGCATGACGTCACGATATAGCGGAGGAAGTGTAAAACAAGAACTTAGGGAAGTTATTAAAATATCAAATGTATGAATCGTGCGTGCATAAAGGTTTTTATGCTCCGGCTTCGCGCCATGTCTCGAAATAGTGCCTCGAACTATAAAAAGTTCTTTAGGCCCTTGGTACACAAATAAGTAGTGAACAATATCAGGCGATGTCAATACAAACCGTTCGCTCCGAACAAAAGCAATTGAAAATCTATGCAATAGAAAGTTAAGAGTTCACGATAAGTTCATTTTCAACGAATGACGCGCGTCTAATTTTAATAACTTGGATAAAACTTCGCAACACTATTTCACTATGTTACGTTACACAAAAAAGATACGTTGAAAGTAATAATTGTGCAACATTCAGTGAGTTCCAACATTTCATAATCTCAGTGTGCAGAATGAGTAGACACAAAAGCTTGAACTACTTACTATACTATCCTAACCATTTAACCCACGTTTGAACCACGCGGGTTTAATTGATTCCACCATCAGACTGCAACTTAGCATTAATTTCCCGCAATACGGAAAGTTTCCTTTCGTATGATCCACAACGAGGGATCCCGCTTTGAAACTTCATGGGTTAAAGCAGCATGCCCCCATTTGAATACGGTAATCAAATGAAATGAACCCAACTACTTTGCTGCGTTATCGTCGAGAGTGATAGCGCAAATGGAACCATGCCAAGTGGGCCTCTTAAGCCGCCGCTATATGTGAAATATTCCGTTGGAAGCCCGCGGGTACATTCGTTTTTATTCAAGTATAATACCTACATGCATAGGCATACATTACTTTCGAAATTCGGACTAATCCCACCTTTAACCCAGTGTAGCAACGGCGGCGAAGCGGTCTTCGGCTCGGTCGTTATTACGTACGGAAACTGCACGAACGTGTGAATCCCTTGTTGACGCCAACCCCCTCACACACGCGAACAGAGTAAAGAAACAGAAAGAAAATAAAGCATCCTGCGGCTTAGCGGGAAACGAAAGACGCTTTAAAAGAAGCCTCGTCTTATAAAGCTCCCGGTCTGCCATCGTCTCAATTCGCGTTATAAGATTCACCCTCACTCGACTAAATAAAAGAAAACCTCTCCTCGAATATTTTATTAGACACGCTTTATTTCAAACACTTTTTTAATCTTTTTATCTCGCTTTCCGCGAAACCCTCCTTTTATTTTATTAGACTGTAATTTCGTTTCTCTCATTCCCTAATTATATGGGTTTCAAATCCCCGACGAAAGCCTTCATCCACTCATCTCGGTCGAAGGGATGGTCTCGACGGAAAACGTCCTTTAAAAATTCGAAAATTCGTTCCTAGAAGTTATTGGGAGAAATGTCGCGAATGCTGACGTTGCTTTCGAGAGGGCTGGCGCGTTTCCTGCTGATCCGAGACAAGTTCAAATTGAAAAGATGATAGAGAGGGGCCGCAACCGTCTGTATGTTAATCCAAATAGTGGGCTTTGATTAGACTCCTCGGCACGTATTTTCGACGCTGAATATTTGCTAGTGTTCCTAGTGGAACAGTCTAACGAACTGCAAGCAGTCGCTCAAGTGGGACCTTCCGACTTACGTGCCCGATCGGGAATGCCAATGCCGATCTGTCGAGGTGACGAGGTCTACGTGAACTCTTTAAGAAATGAAACGTAATTCAGAAATTTATTCGTTCTGTAAAATAGACAACTACTCATTGCAATTGATAACCGATTGTCGATTGATATGATTGTGTTTTGAGGAGAGTTACGAAGGACCAATGGTACACATGAGAAATTTACACATAACTTAATAGACAGTAACAGTGGCCATCTGTCAGTAGCGTTCCTTGCTTTTGAATTACATCTTCAGCACCCCAAATTAACAGCTAACGGCATTTCGACTGATTATGAACTTGTATTATTTCTTTTCCAAAATTGCAGTCAACAATAAAAGAATATTTGGACGTTTCATAGAACGTTTCGATCGTTATACGATCATAACCTTTTATTTGTTTAATTAAAACATTTTTTTCAGGCGACCACGTAAGAAAGTGGTATATATCGCCACGCCTATCTATCATGCAATTACATGCAACTGTGCGGAATGTCTTTCCCGCACGGATAAAACCAGTTTGATCCGTGCGGGAAAGTGGTGACATCGAAATGAAACCGCGCCAAGTAGATAGAAGTAAATGAAAAGTTTAGTTCGTATATCTCATTAAATATTGATAAGGCTAATGAGTTACCAGAACATATCGTATCATTAACGAAGATCTTAACTTGATTCGATTCTCGTTTATAACATGCAAAGTGAAAAATATCCCTACAGAAATATTAAAATCGTGGGATTGCTAACAAATCTGAAAGGTACGGAATAACATAAACAAGTAAAGTTATCTATTATTTTTGCTACAACGCCATCTATAAGCTGAAGATTAAATTATTCAGTTCTACTTGGGTCTAAATCTTCATTATGCGTTGTCAAAGTAATTATCGTATAATTCCATTTTTGTGATCGCCTGAAAAATGTCGTTCATTACTCGTGGAAAGTCAGTTTTCATTGCTCGTGTTTACTGACACTCGCATGAAATCATCGACTTTCCGCACTCGTTATGAGATATACTATTTCAATACAACTTTTGAGTGTGGTTTGACAATTTGATGATGTTAATAATGTTCCTTAGATACAGATCACAGCTTACTGTTTAGGAATAACTTTAAGATAATCCATTATAAATTATACTTAAATTTTCAATACCTGTTCTAAAATTGACAGAGTTTATTTCTTTTTTGATATGTCTCATCTCTTTGATTAGTCGTTTCTGATAGTTTGATTCTTTATCGAAGATTATTACATTATTCAAATCAAAATTGTGGTTTAAGTCATGTGAATGTTTACTAAGAGTTGTACATTTATTATTTAAGCGTAAAAAGTATTTATGGTTGAAAATTCTTTCATGTTAATATTGTTTTGTTTGTCCAATATATTGTCCTGGAAAATTTATACAAGAAATTTTGTATACTACATTGATTTGTTTATTTTCATCTCTAGGGTCTTTTAATTTAGTGAAAAATCGATTTAGAGTGTTGTATGGTTTATTTGTTGGAATAAAATTACATTTACCCAAAATGTAACCTTTTTTTGGATAATACCGGAATGTACGGTATACTAATATACTTTATATTAGAAGAATCTAATTCATTATCATTATTATTATTATATATTTTGTTTATTCTTTCTTCTATAACGCTATTTGATAAACAAATGGGATAACTGTTAACTACTAAAATATTTTCTACTTTATTAATTTGTTCTGCGCGTTTTGTTGGTTCAGTTAATTTCACTGCTCTATCTATCAAACTAACAATAACATTCTTCTTAAAAATTTTTGGTACGCTTGAATTGAAATTGATATATCTTCCAGAATTCATGTTTTTGATAAACCATGTTGTACTTATTTTGTTTTCATCATTATTATAATCGGGAGTTCGATCTGAAAAGTTTATCGTTTTGTTTTTATCCGTTTCTATTGTGAATTTAATTGTATTGTGATAATTATTGAATGCTTGTAATATATTGTCGTCATCATTGATTGGTATTGAAAGTATTATATCATCTACAAAACGTTTGTATATTGGTATGTTATATGGAATGGTAAATAGAATATTTCCTTCAACATATTCCATTGCTACATTTGCAATGAGAGATGATAAAGAAGATCCCATTGCTATTCCATATATTTGGCTGTAGCAAATTTTGTCAAATGTAAAATGAGTCCAACTCAAACAAATTTTTGTACCATTTAAAAATTGTTCTTTTGTTAGTGTAGTATGTTCTTCTAATTCATGCCATATCAAAATTAGGTATATTTAATGCAACCTCTACTGGAATATTTGTGTATAATGAAACCACATCTATTGAAATAAGTCTATACTTTTGTGGAACATTTTTATTTCTGATATATTCTTCTAAATACCAAGAATTTCTGATGAAAGATTGTACCATATCAACAATTTTTGTGAGTATTTGCGTTAAATATCTGGAAAGGTTGTAGAGGGGGCTGTCAATCGAACTGACTATTGGTCTCATAGGAACAGTTTGTTTTGTGTAACTTTGGTAAATCATATACTTTAGGTGCTAATCCATTATTACAAATAAGATGATTTTTACTTTCAATACTAATGATACAACTATCATACCAATCATTTATAATTAGATAAATCATTTCGTTCTTCTTATATGTGTTTTCATCTTTAAAAAAATTGGAACTTTATACATTCTGGAAATTAACTGAACCAACAAAACGCAAAGAACAGATTAATAAAGTAAAAGAATATTTTAGTAGATAAGAGTTATAATAATATTAATGATGAATTAGATTCTTCTAATATAAAAAATATTAGTATGCCCTACATTCCAGCATTATCCAAAAAAATAGGTAGCATTTTACGTAAATATAATTTTATTCTAACAAATAAACCATACAACACTCTAAATAGATTTTTCACTAACTTAAAAGACCTTACAGATGAAAATGAACAAACGAATTTAGTATACAAAATTTCTTGTATGAATTGTCCAGGTCAATATATTGGACAAACAAAACAATATTTACATAAAAGAATTTACAACCATAAATACTCTTCACGATTAAATAATGAATGTACAGCTCTTAGTAAACATTCACATGACTTAAACCACAATTTTGATTTTAATGATGTGACAATTCTTGATAAAGAATCAAATCAGAAACGATTAATCAAAGAGATGATACATATCAAAAAAAGGAGTGAACTCTGTCAGTTTTAGGACAGATATTGATAATTTGAGTATAATTTATAATGGGATATTTTGAAGTTATTGTTAAACAGTAAGCATCATCAAATTGTCAAACCACACTCAAAACTTGTATTGAAAAAAATTTTTTAATTAGACAAATACAAGTTTATGATCGTAGATATTCTTTTATATTTGACTGCAATTTTGGAAAAAGAAATAATACACATTTGTATAATGAAGCTATTATTATTTTTGTGTGTATTTTAATCCTATTCAAAAAAATTGACGTCACTATTTGAAAAACTCGAAAGTTTGACCTTTTGAAATATGTTAGTTCAGTCCAAGTTTTAGAGCAGCCTGTATCAAGATACTGTCCTATCTTATCTTATTTACAACAGTCTGAGAATAAAAAGTCGTTCAAGCGAACTTACCTGAAATATTTAAGGATAGTTTACATTATGTTTTCACTGAAAATTGAAAAGAGAATGCAAATAATTTGGTAACAAAAGGGGATAACGAAAAATTTTTTCGGCTGAAACATTCCGCACATTTAACGAGCCGTCCAAATGGGTAGAAAAGCACAGAATGTTGCAATTAAAGTAACGAAGTTGATATCAACTTCCGGTATAAACGTAAGTATACCATCTCAAGAATACTTTCGAAATTTAGATAACATTTTCAGACCCCGATGTACAAAATTTCGTAAAGATTGTGCGAATAGTTTTCTAGAAACGTCTAACGATTAAGGTAATGTAAGACATTCTGTATATTTGATATATAGTCGTTAGGTCATGCCAGAGGCACTGGTGCGATCTGAAAACTCTGGCACTAGACCCAGGTCAGTGGGTTACACGATCCTACTTACTTTTTTAACTATGCAATTGAAATACGGCACGCACCAAATAACCGAGTTTTCAAAATTGCATTTTTTAGAAGATTCCCTGACAAATTTAAGAGAAAAAACACATTTCCGAAACCGTTTTACCAAAGACTTAACATTTTACTCCGCACCATCAATTTCACCTTTCCTCAAATAATCCACACATATTCAAGAGTCTTGGCCCCCAAGGATTGCTTCAAAGTAGTCAATGAATGTTGCAAAATGAGGTGAAGTTTTGTCTTTGCTTCAAATGCCATCTTTCTTATATAAAAATTTTGCATCAAACCAACATCTGATTACGAAACAACTTCCCACACAATGTGAAACATATCATATTACCACATCGAGCAAATACTCATTCGAATGCAATGCTGCAGAAATGCTCAGGACCAAATATAACATCCTTATCAACTTGAAGGATGCATTGAACAACGCCTTAAACTTCATAAATGACTTCGGAATCCGCTAAGACTTATGGAACGATGTTTTTATTTCTCTTTTTCGTAATTTTAAATGTAGCTATCGGCTTAAGACAATAGATATAAAGTAATCGCTAATAACTGCAAGGTTTATGCAACCCAAAATAAAATTGAAAAAAAAGGAATTATAATTTTATTCTTGTTTTAGGGAAACTTTTACCTTCACATCTACAATTTCATAGTCATCTACACAAACAGTCATAATGTCTGATTAATAGAGCCATTTCCACTTTCAAAGATGCTCAATCGGTCATTTTTTCAGTTCAGTACAACCCATACGAACGAATTGAGGGTTGCAGATACGCGAAGTAAATTGTGAAAAAAGGGAAGTTATAAATCATCAATGAAAACGGGTTTCCTAATCACAGATCATAATATTTTCGAGCGGAAAAAATTGCAATTACGTCGTTGATGAACTGGTATATTTTATGTGATTAAACTGTGACAACAAAGAAAAATTCATTTCGTTCTAATTCCACTGGACATGTGGGTATGGTTGTCCGCAATACAGAAGCCGGAAAGTATATTTTTCGAGATGATCTCATCGCCGCCGTTTCCCGTTCGAAAATTCGGACGAAAAATAAACCCCGAAAGTATTAAGCGCAGCCACTGGCGGCATTTCCTTCCTTTCGCCCATTTTACAAAACAAAATAGAAGATCGTATTTAAGATAAGGAGCGAAACGGTTCTCTTGCGCTACTGGCTTAATTTTCTTGAGTTATAGTTGTCCGAAAGTTTCATCCCATTTCCGTTCCACATTCCGGAACGAGCTTCTTGATATTTTTCCATCTCTATCAGCGGAAACGAGATGATCGTTGAAAATTCATGCCCGGTATGTTACGAACTGGTACAGTAACCGTGTAGATAGCGTAGAGTTACTAGAAAATCCCGAAATCGGTTTCGGGACATCTCCGCTCGCGATTTTCCTTCCCATTTTCTTTGAATTGTCGCTCGGAGCGTCATCGTTCTCAATTTCGATATTCCATCACACATAATCCGGTGGAGATAATTATGCGATAAATAATTAATGGATTGGAAGTAAAACGATCGGACTAATGCATATTATATGCCGGGGTGAGGCTGGGGTTCGTTGCTATACGCTCTCCCTCGGCTTGTACATAACGCGGCTGACATTGATGGGAGCAAATGTGCCTGACACGCCGTGCAACAGTTTTCCCTTCGAATTATGTCACGGCCCAGATCCGCACTTTCAATATTTCCCATCAACCTGACGTATAATATACTGTTGCTGGATTCAACACATGAATAAAATAATGGAGTTTCCGAAAGATTGTGTTTATCTGGAGATGGAAACTTTCGTCCAAACGAAATTGAATGTGACATTTCCTGATACCGAGAAAGTGTGAGAATGTCGTTGAAGACTCGAGACGAGCGAGAAACCAAGGCATTGATCGAGATTACTGGATATATATATGAGACAGGATCATTCTCGGTTATTTAAGGGGTAACATATAGGTCAATGCAATTTTTATCCGCAAGACAGGAAGGAATGGATAATAGTAATCAAAGTATTTCATCCCACTTTTCTGACAAATTCAGAGAAAGAACTTCATTTTTCATATAATTTTTCAAGTCGATTTTCGACTTTGATGGTTAAATAAATCACGTTCAAATCAAGCTCAAAAACTCCATGCGGTCATAGGAGGACCGACCCCCTCTCACCAAAAATACGTTTGAGGGAGATTGCGAAGCCCCCTAGTAATTCAAGACGTTTAGTAGTTATATTATGATTCGTTAAATTACAAAATTATATCCGTATCTTTTTCCTTGTTTAGATAATTTTTTCCGTCACAAGGGTGTATACCTCGTGGGTGGGAGGGGTCTAGTTGTAATTAGTTTGAATTTGTATTATTAGACGCGTCATGGGAAATGTGCATCTAAAAGCACCATTTTTTTTATCGTCCGCACCCCTTATTATTTTTCTTTATTCTTTGCTCAAGCTTAATCAACAGAGAGGAAGGGATGGATTCACTTTCGAATAACGTCCATTAAGAGAAAGGTGTAAAACTTACCCAAGATCTTCCTCAAGGTGTAAGATGACCAAAATAATAAACTCAAAGTTGCGCACGCGCAGAATTTTTTTACATAGGAATGAGTAAAGTCTACGTACCGCTATAGAGTGAACCTGGCTTAACCTAAACTGATCTGACCTAACTCAAATCAAGCTGACGTGAACAATAAAATTAAAAATCAGTGAGAACTTGCGCATGCGCAGAATTTTAAAAAATTGAAATTAAAAGCCTCTGGGATTAACCTAACGTAACCTAACCTGATATAGCCTAACCTAACCTTACCCGATCTAATCTTTTTTTTCACGTTCCAGCCAGGTGTTTGGACTGGAACGTTTCGGAACACGCGCCTCGTCCCGTGTAGGGGATGCCTGGCCAACCTTACATGAACCAAATCTAATCTTATTTTTTTTTTTTTTTTTTTTTTGACGGAGAGAAAATGCGTTACGCACTGCCCCCCGGGAAACGGTATCCTTCGGGGAGTGTGGGACTCCCTAGAAGACGACAATCCCCCACTCCCATCCAGGACATAAATTCATGGATGGGCGCAAGGCATCCCCGACAACCAGGTTTACCCACTAAAAACCCTCCGTGCCCTTCACGTCCCAGCCAGATGTCCGGGCTGGAGACGCTCCGGGACACACGCCGCGTACTACGGGGGATGCCTGGCCGGCCTTTAATAGGTCTTTACATCAGGCATCCCCCTACACGCCCTTAGTAACCTTGGTCAGCCACACCTCACTCCCCAAGTCCTATGCCATCTCCCCTCGCAACCCTACTCTGCTCATGCTCCCTATCTTCCCTCTCTTTCCTCTCAATCACACTACAAATATAATCATACAAGACCTGCCAGCTCCGCCTGTCACCAATCATGAATGAGATGATGGCAGACGGAGTCGGCAAGGTCCCCACACCCAGATCACTAATCACCCTCTCCCTCTCATTCTCCCATCTCTGACATTCCCACACTACATGCTCCACACTGTCCCTCACCCCACAAATCCTACACTCGTCCGTTTCCGTCTTCCCTATTCGGCACGTATATGTGCCGAACGACCCGTGCCCCGTGAGGAACTGGCTGAAGTAGTACGACGTCCTTCTGAAAGGACAGCCGCACCACTCCCGCAAGTCCCCCACCAAGACACGAGTCCACTTATCCACCTTTTCCCACTCACTCTGCCATTTGTTCATAGTCCTCACTCTCGCCATGCGCCTGACCTCCGGAAGATGGCCGTTGCCGACGGTGAAGAGGTACACCCTCTCCGCCACCAGCAGGTCTATGGGCGGGACGGCAGACACAACTTGTGCCGCCGCCGCCGACACCGTTCGATACCCGCCAATGGCTCGGAGCAGAATCCTCCTCTGGCACATCGTCAGCAACGTTCGATATTTAGGTATTTTTAGCACCATCCTCCAGGCAGGCGGCCCATACAACAGAATGCTGTGCGCTACTCCACACAGCACTCTCCGTTTCACACTCCCTGGCCCCCCTATGTTTGGCATAAGGCGGGCCAGGACCTCCATTCTCGCATTTGTTTTCCCAATCGCAAACCTCACATGCTCCCCAAAACTCAGCCTCGCATCCAGTCTCACTCCTAAATAGGTCACACACTTACTCTCAATCACCCTTACCCCACCTAAATTAAATTCTAAAACCCTCCTACCCTTCTTTCCCCTCATCACACACACCTCTGTCTTCCTTTCAGCCACCCTTAAATAATTTTGTTCCATCCACTCCTGTATTTTCCCAAACACACTCCCAATCCTCTCCTCAACTCCCCTCTGTCCCTGCATTCACCACCACCATCAGATCATCCGAATCTAACATAATCTAAGCCAACCTGATCTAGCATAACCTAAGTTAACCTTATCTAACCTAAAGTGAGCTTACTTCACCTAAGTTAAACTAACATAAAATGTAAAATTGACATTATAATTATTGTCAAATTTTTATTAAATGAATTAAATGTGATTAAATGTAAGAAAATTCTGCCTATGTGTAACTTTTCACTTTTTCACTTTTTTCTTTGTCTTACGCCTTGAGGAATATCCTAAATAAATTTCACACCTGTTTGTTGATGAAGGTTTTTTGGAAGTCCAGTCGAAGTTATTTGTAGAAATCAGCATGATTCCATCATGTCAAATTTGAGGTTGAACGAAAATAATTCGATGCAGAAGGCATATTTAACCACCTCACATTCTTAAAGAACAGAAAATGAGCTTTGAGCTGATAAATCGGTTTTACATCCGGAATTCAAGGATGAGTGAAACTACAAGCTTTTGAATCGCCGAACATTTGTTCTCCTGGGAAAAATACGACTTTGTCTTGAACGGCTTTGGCTTTTCGTATTTGGGAACACGCAATTCTAGAAAATTATAAGAAACTCAATAAACATACCATCGATAAAACGATAAATTTGACAATATTTGGAACATTTAGGTTAATTGATCGGTTTCAGGTAAAAATGGACACCATGAATTTTCACTATAACACTGATTTTAACCGGCTGAAATGGTTGTCATTTGTTGGAATTACTTTCTAACTTTCCGACTGCATGACTGGCAAGCATTTTCAGAGGTCTTAGCATCTTGATACATTATAACACAACAACAATTCCTCGGTTCAGATGGTATTTATATGTGGTTTTCGAAGATGATTTATTAATGGCAGCTGAAGTACAGTACTATTGACGGATAAAACGGCGGTGTCAACAGAAAAACTTGTAGCATTGATTGGGGATGGTGTGGCTGTTTCAAACGATGTCACATAGCTTGGTGCTCGGGTACCGCTTACCTCTTGTCTCATGCGACAGTTAATCTTTTGTTCCTTCAGTCCAATGTCCACCGATCTTTTTGTTGTGTCAATTTCACACGAGCAGAGTATCCTATAAAATTTGGTTGCTGCTGTTGAATCTCATCTCATCTCATTATCTGTTGAATCTTCGTTGTTGGTTTGAAGATTGTCTGGAGATTTCATTGCCGAAGTACCTTAGTAATCGTTCCATAACTCTCGATATGAATGTAAGATATCCTGTCTAGTGCTCTGCTCTTTTCTCCCGCCCAAGTACATAATCTTCTCTATATATTGGTGTATCCGTTCTCTTAGGACACTGCTCTTAGATTGTCTAGCCCCATTTCCAGTCCCGTGTGTTGACAGTCTTCTGTTCAGAATGATAGTTGGCAAATGCATTTCTTAATATCGATCGGTATGAGTGGTTTCCCAAAATAGGATGTGTGGATGAATTTTATAACCTGAAGTTTCAACAAAACATCTGAAAAAATCAGCTGATTCGTTTGTTCTTCCTCCATCATGATTTAGATGTTCGAATGTTAACATTTTAGGTGTTCCAGGAATAGCATTAGTTTCTCCTTTCCATGACCAAAGCATCACTTCTCTGTCATCTGGTCAAAATATATGCCCCATTGAGACATCGTTGGTTTGTTCGTGAAACAAGAAAACCGTTACAAAGTAGCGTCCCGTGAGATGTCTTGTGAAAAAATCAACTAAGCCCAGAGGAATAAATTCGAGATGAGGTAGATGTATTTCTCCAATGGTATTCTGGTGAACCCAGAGTACACGTCGGAACTCACAATTACATTCTCTTCTTTATTCACCAGGTCTTCGACCTTATTTTTGAAATCACTCGAAACCTTGATGAAGCTGTTCGTTTTTCCAATGTGAAGTTTGAGCATCAATGTAAGATGCTTCGCCATGTTATGAGTTGGCTCGTCCCAGGACACTAAAAAGTGGCCTCAAGCGAACCTTTGTTTTTTAACCATTTGGTACTTTGTATAACCTCTCTGATACCGCTCTATGGGACTGAAGATGCCTTGATTAACTTCTATGTCATCCGGAGTTTTGCTTGTGAGGGCAGCTCTTCAGTTGTCTATTGCTTTATGGGTCGAATAGGTCCTATATCTTCGACTCCATCTTCATTACCACAGTAGCGTTTCCTTTATCAGCTGGCACGATGAAGATATTTAAATCCTGTTTCTAGGTTTCGATATTCTCCGCCTCATCGTTAGATAAATGTCTTATGACCGCTTCTGTATTCGCCACCACTCTTCTATTAGCAGGCGATGTCCCTTCGTCAAAATGATAGTATCCTCCTCTGTAGCCACCCTCTCTGTCAATTTCATTATCATTCTGAGAAAGCCATCGAAAGATATGGTTCTGGTGAGTAGATCATACTTTCGTCGTATGGAATCATGGAAGTAAGAACCTAATGCCATTCTTGGATCAACTGACCAGTTGATATCCTAACATTGGGTTGAAGATGTAAGAGCCATGTGCTAATCTGTTTCCCTTTTTTCACGTGTTGACGAAACGTTTGGATACAAAATTCGGTCACACGGTGTTCAGGAATAACATTTACCGATAAATAAATATTTGTAATCTCCAATCATCATCCTGCGCAACAACAAACATGAGGTAATCGTTACCTAAAGTGAGCTTACTTCACCTAAGTTAAACTAACATAAAATGTAAAATTGACATTATAATTATTGTCAAATTTTTATTAAATGAATTAAATGTGATTAAATGTAAGAAAATTCTGCCTATGTGTAACTTTTCACTTTTTCACTTTTTTCTTTGTCTTACGCCTTGAGGAATATCCTAAATAAATTTCACACCTGTTTGTTGATGAAGGTTTTTTGGAAGTCCAGTCGAAGTTATTTGTAGAAATCAGCATGATTCCATCATGTCAAATTTGAGGTTGAACGAAAATAATTCGATGCAGAAGGCATATTTAACCACCTCACATTCTTAAAGAACAGAAAATGAGCTTTGAGCTGATAAATCGGTTTTACATCCGGAATTCAAGGATGAGTGAAACTACAAGCTTTTTGAATCGCCGAACATTTGTTCTCCTGGGAAAAATACGACTTTGTCTTGAACGGCTTTGGCTTTTCGTATTTGGGAACACGCAATTCTAGAAAATTATAAGAAACTCAATAAACATACCATCGATAAAACGATAAATTTGACAATATTTGGAACATTTAGGTTAATTGATCGGTTTCAGGTAAAAATGGACACCATGAATTTTCACTATAACACTGATTTTAACCGGCTGAAATGGTTGTCATTTGTTGGAATTACTTTCTAACTTTCCGACTGCATGACTGGCAAGCATTTTCAGAGGTCTTAGCATCTTGATACATTATAACACAACAACAATTCCTCGGTTCAGATGGTATTTATATGTGGTTTTCGAAGATGATTTATTAATGGCAGCTGAAGTACAGTACTATTGACGGATAAAACGGCGGTGTCAACAGAAAAACTTGTAGCATTGATTGGGGATGGTGTGGCTGTTTCAAACGATGTCACATAGCTTGGTGCTCGGGTACCGCTTACCTCTTGTCTCATGCGACAGTTAATCTTTTGTTCCTTCAGTCCAATGTCCACCGATCTTTTTGTTGTGTCAATTTCACACGAGCAGAGTATCCTATAAAATTTGGTTGCTGCTGTTGAATCTCATCTCATCTCATTATCTGTTGAATCTTCGTTGTTGGTTTGAAGATTGTCTGGAGATTTCATTGCCGAAATACCTTAGTAATCGTTCCATAACTCTCGATATGAATGTAAGATATCCTGTCTAGTGCTCTGCTCTTTTCTCCCGCCCAAGTACATAATCTTCTCTATATATTGGTGTATCCGTTCTCTTAGGACACTGCTCTTAGATTGTCTAGCCCCATTTCCAGTCCCGTGTGTTGACAGTCTTCTGTTCAGAATGATAGTTGGCAAATGCATTTCTTAATATCGATCGGTATGAGTGGTTTCCCAAAATAGGATGTGTGGATGAATTTTATAACCTGAAGTTTCAACAAAACATCTGAAAAAGTCAGCTGATTCGTTTGTTCTTCCTCCATCATGATTTAGATGTTCGAATGTTAACATTTTAGGTGTTCCAGGAATAGCATTAGTTTCTCCTTTCCATGACCAAAGCATCACTTCTCTGTCATCTGGTCAAAATATATGCCCCATTGAGACATCGTTGGTTTGTTCGTGAAACAAGAAAACCGTTACAAAGTAGCGTCCCGTGAGATGTCTTGTGAAAAAATCAACTAAGCCCAGAGGGAATAAATTCGAGATGAGGTAGATGTATTTCTCCAATGGTATTCTGGTGAACCCAGAGTACACGTCGGAACTCACAATTACATTCTCTTCTTTATTCACCAGGTCTTCGACCTTATTTTTGAAATCACTCGAAACCTTGATGAAGCTGTTCGTTTTTCCAATGTGAAGTTTGAGCATCAATGTAAGATGCTTCGCCATGTTATGAGTTGGCTCGTCCCAGGACACTAAAAAGTGGCCTCAAGCGAACCTTTGTTTTTAACCATTTGGTACTTTGTATAACCTCTCTGATACCGCTCTATGGGACTGAAGATGCCTTGATTAACTTCTATGTCATCCGGAGTTTTGCTTGTGAGGCAGCTCTTCAGTTGTCTATTGCTTTATGGGTCGAATAGGTCCTATATCTTCGACTCCATCTTCATTACCACAGTAGCGTTTCCTTTATCAGCTGGCACGATGAAGATATTTAAATCCTGTTTCTAGGTTTCGATATTCTCCGCCTCATCGTTAGATAAATGTCTTATGACCGCTTCTGTATTCGCCACCACTCTTCTATTAGCAGGCGATGTCCTTCGTCAAAATGATAGTATCCTCCTCTGTAGCCACCCTCTCTGTCAATTTCATTATCATTCTGAGAAAGCCATCGAAAGATATGGTTCTGGTGAGTAGATCATACTTTCGTCGTATGGAATCATGGAAGTAAGAACCTAATGCCATTCTTGGATCAACTGACCAGTTGATATCCTAACATTGGGTTGAAGATGTAAGAGCCATGTGCTAATCTGTTTCCCTTTTTTCACGTGTTGACGAAACGTTTGGATACAAAATTCGGTCACACGGTGTTCAGGAATAACATTTACCGATAAATAAATATTTGTAATCTCCAATCATCATCCTGCGCAACAACAAACATGAGGTAATCGTTGATTATGTAAGAAGTATATGTCAACGGACGGAACTGGAAAAGGAGCCAGATCATCTAAGAGCAGTGTTCCAGAAGAATGGATACATCGTAAACAGTATAGAGAAGGCAATGAAATTAACAAGGAGAAGATAGCAGAACACTGGCAGGACACGAATATTTGAGTCCTGTTCGTATCATTCACACGAACAGGATAAAGAATACTTCGGAAATGAAATGTCCGAACAATCTTCAAACCAGATCGCTGGCTTCGCTCGCGACCTGACCGGCCCCTACGGAGACCTCCACCCACCTTCTCTTTTATTTCCGCCCGACTTCTTAGGTATAGGAGTATCGAATTTTTCTTAAAATAGTTACGAAAATTGGGAGAGAATATACAATTGTTTGTAATGCGGTCGAATTTCGATGTGAATGTCACGGTGTGGATTTATTTTTTCTATTTTTGTTCGGTCACTTTGGCTTTGCTGAAACCAAAGCGAGGATATGTGGTTGTAAAGTGTAGTTTGAATGACGTCCGCTTTCTCATTCAAATAGCGTTCTGAATTTTTTTTCAATTATTCATTTTTTAGACTTCATTTATTCATTTATTTTTCATGCTTCATTCTTTAATTCTACTCCATCCAAAAGAAACCTTTTTTTTTTCTTATAATTTCATTATTTTTATAGTTGATTTTTTATTTTTGGAATCGTTTTTTTATCCATTTGGCCGTGCTCAAACCACAGCAATGATATACGGTTGTAAAGTATAGTGGGGATGATGTCTGATGTTTTCATTGAAAACGAATTTCGGAATTTCAATTTGTTTTCAAGTATTTCTATTGAAATTAATTTCTGTTTGATTTATTTTTTATGCTACGAACGATATTTCTTGGTGATTGAATTTCTTTCGGATTTTCACATTCATTCTTTCCCTTCATAACTATAAACTACTTTGTACCCGAGGACCGTTCGTTGAAAGATTATATAGATACAGATTGCCATAATAATAATAACGTAGCATTTATTTTTTTCCATCGGAGATAATTGAAAAATATTACGCCGGTGAAAAAAATTTTATCGCCGTCGTGGTTTCGAACGCGAGATCACTCAGTACGAAACCGACCACTCGACTACCTCAGCTACGATAACGCCTACACGGAGGTGCTCAATTTGACGATTGAAACGAACTCATTGTGAACTGAACGAACTCGAAATAATGACGAGGATCCATTCGGACGCGATCGGTAGGCGAATCTTCGAAATTTATAGTTTTTATTCGTCCGATAGGTACATCGATATTAACCCTGCAAAGGCCGGACGGGCTTCTTTATTTTAGATCTGTCCACGCGTCCGTTCGGAACTTTCCGGAGAGAAATCGTATATCTTCGGCACACAAGGAGAATTTTTCCAATTTCTCGATTTTGTGCCATTTTCCTCGAAAACGGCTATTCCTACGGCCTTATGCTTTTCGGACGATTCGTAGCTAATTTTTGTTCCAATATTTTCGTGTAAACGATAATTCGATACGTGACATAATCAAGGATATATTACGAGACGAAACCTTTTTCGAGCGAGACGATTTGGTTTTGGAATTTTTTGCGGAAAGTTGGTAGATTTTACGACCGCCACGTCCCAAAAAGAAAAAAAGTCGTATTAATTACATATTCGAAACGGGCATTCAAAATTTTTTAGGAGCTAGCTGTACCCGACCAAAATCGATTCGCGGCACCTTATGTTTTTCTACTTCTATTATGATGTATCCTACAGGTTCAGGAACTTCCAGCGAAAGATGGCTTGCAATAATTGAGGAACATCTTTAGGAGATCGTCGCGTCGTCCGACGTACCGCCTCCGAGATATAAGCAAAAAACGAAAAATTTTGCGTTTACGAATTTTTTACTTCAAGAAGGACACGACAAGCGATATCGAGCAGAAGACAAAAAAAAACAACTATCTTTGCCCTTTTGGAGAACGTATCCCGCGTCTTATCGAGATACGGACTTTTAAAAATTTCGCGATATTCGGTTTTTCGCGAAAAAATGCAATTAAATTTGGGGTCCGAGCGCGGAAAAAAATGCCGCGATAAAATATCGTTCTTCGTGGACCCATCCGAGCCCTCTTTCGACCTCCTAGACCCTCGATAAAGGTCACAAAAAATTTGCGAAAAAAAACGCGCGACCGCCGATAACTCGATAACGGCTGGACCGTGGCGTCCGTTTTGAAACTGGTTCAGCTCGCTAACCTCTCTACATCGACCCCGCGACGCAAATTTTTCCCGCCGCATCGATCTAACGCTACCGTTATAGCCACCATCCAAGAGAACCAATGACAGGTCAGAATTAATCGAATACCGTGTTCCTGTGGAAGAGTCTACATTGGTACCACGAAAAGATTGATGGGAACTAGACTGAGGAAACCCTAGATGAACTGTGACCCGCACGATTTATTGACCGTCATACCAGTCGAATTCGGGATCTATTCATCTCTTGGGCATAAAATATCATTCCTATCGTCAAAATGACTTACTTACTTGGGCCTATGTGCGGGTGGACGAACTGCTTACTCAATGATGGCTTATTTTTGGGTTTAAACTTTTTATTTTGAAGCATTTTGATGATCTGAATATCGTTTCAGATTTCAGGACCCACTCAATATTCGCACACGCGACCCACCAGTTGGTGTCAACTCATACTTTAGGACATAGTTTCGGACCAATTTCTTTCATTGATACAGGCGAGTTTAAGATAATTTCACGAAATTTTAGCAATCTATCTTGGGACTCTGTTCCGAACTGGTCCACTTAGAGGAAAACTAGGAAAAGTCTTAATTTATGATGTGTGATGTGTTAAATTCTCTATTTTAAACCGTGATTTTGACTGGTGGTAGTGGTGAATTGAAAGATTCAATTGAGGATTGTACATATTATTCTGTACGATGTTCCTTAATTATTACATTCGAAATGTGGCATCTGGTTCACGTTCTTAGTTTAAGTTTTTATTCTTCATACCAGTCCCTTCAAAATAATACAAATATAAATTGAATGCCTCATACTTTTCATATATTCAAATGAGAAAAAAGACTAATGATCTCAAAATGAATGAACGATTTTAATAAATCACAATACCGTTTGAAAATAAAATATCATCTGACGGTCCAGAAGCATTTTCCAAGGACAATTGTACGGAATACAAGGGAAGAATATATACTTTTATACCTGATTCGAAATTCGGTTTTGTATGAGAATCATTAGTCAAGCTGTCAGAACATAGCAGTTTTGTTTTATTTCAGCGCTATCGTCATTGTATTTTGGGAGGTGATTTATTACGCATTCAACCGCGAGTTGGCACCATCAGTTGTCGGGCACGCATCGAATACGCAATGAAGTAATTCTGTATTTCTTCGCAATCTGGGCCAACCAGATATAACTCCCTGAAGAGTTATCATGAATAGACTTAAGTGGAAAGACAGGGATATCAACTTGATTTATGTGAATTTGGAGGAAAAAACCAGATGATTTGAAATTCAGCCGTCTTATGTTTGGGCTCTTCGCTGCATGGATGTCGAAAGTAATTACCGAATTATATTTGCGACAATTAAGCTGTATTTCCAACTAGGAAAACTCGAAACGCGAAATTCCCGAGCTAGTGATTTGTCGCAACTCAACAGCGCGAAGCAAACAGCAAATCGTTAACTTGTCACGTTTATTTGCGGAACGAAGGGGCGCGAGCAGATTCGAAATGAAAAATATTTGATTTAATCTGTTGTGTAGACAAAGTAATCTGCAGCTATAAAAGTACACAAGAAGTCTCGCCTTTCCTTAAATGAGCCAATATGTCATTCCGGTCCCCTCGTTGCTTGACTCAGCCGCTTCCTCGCTAAAATATTTGACAAATAGCGGAATAACAAACAAATGTTTCGAGGGAAAGTGGAGTTTTCTCTGTTAGAGCCGTTCACTTTGAATAACGCATTCCGTCCTATCGATATTTTTGGGTAAAACGAGCCTTCCGAATCTGATAAAGAAGCATACGGGAAATCGTGTTTCTTCCCCGCCGCTTCCACCACCACCGCATATAGCCGCCCTGAGCGTTTAGTATGTTAATATGATTTGCGTGTAACGACACATTAATCAGGTTGGCGTTCTTATCTGCTGCCATTACACCGATGTTCTGTTGTTCCCGATCACCATTAATCAAGAACGTCGTAATCATCAACTTCAGTTCGGAGCAAATAACGTAGGTGTGTGTGTGTATGTATACGAGATTTTGATTATTTGCTCCCGGCGCCGCCGTCGGCTTGAAATATATCACGGTTTACCGAATTGCGATTCTAATTTGTTAGTGGCTCTTTGTGTGTCCCTGGTCTTGGAACTTTTCATTTATTCTCGATCCGCTGACGTTTAATTTATTAAGATTTTCGTTGAGTAATCGGATGGAAATTTCGCGCAGATTGCCAATGACGAGAGATATATCTTCCTTAAAGGGGATGCACACATTCGGGGATATTCATAAGTAAAGCCTGGACTTTAGGCACTATAAATTCGTTAAAAAAGGCAGTGAAAAGGCAATAAAATACTCAAAATAGCCACTTAAAATAGGCATTTATTATATACTGATAGATAAAAACAGATAAGATAAAACAAAAAAACATTCGATGTGAATACTTATTCTTTATTAAACATAACTACCAATAGTTTCTCAAATTTTCAAATTTTATACTTTGTCGTCTATCTGATAAAATATGTTTATACAACGAAAAAGATCTCTCCACATCAACAGATGTCAAAGGTGCATACATAAATGAGGATATTTCGGTAGGGTTCAAGAAATTACTGACCCCATCTCCTAATGAAATCGAATTTATTTCGCGCATCTTGACCAAACCACTATTGTTCTGCAACACTTTTTCACATTTTTCTTTCATGAACTCTCCTTTTAATCCAGGCGCAGAATTGATTCTTTCAATTGTTTCATCCATAATGTTCAATTGCTCTTGTAATTTTAAATTCTCTCTTCTAGTTTTTGTATTGATGGTGGAATTGAATGAAAATGTGCAAGTATGTATGCTAAATCAGACTGGATATTCTTTTTGACAAAACATCTTTACATATTCTTATTGAAGCTGCATCATTTTCGAGGTGATCCACTATTTCTACAATTTTCTCGAAATGGGTAGCGTAATAAATGGCAGCCGATATCCATGTACCCCATCTCGTTATTGTAGGTTGAGGTGGTAATGGCAGATCTGGTGCAAGTTCTTTGAAAATTTTCACCCTCGATGGATCTTTTAAAAAACTTTCTTGACGTTTGATATTAACAGATCGACATCGTGAAATAAACTTCGCGCTTCTTCAGCAACTCTATGCGATGCATGAGCTATACACGTCACATGAACCATTTTTGGAAATAGAACTTGCAGAACTTTTCCAGCTGCTTTCATGTATGGAGCGGCATCAGAAACAAATAGCAACACTTTGTCATGTTTCATGTTTCATGTTTCACTCCATCTGGCCACAATAATGAGAGCGCACTGGTAAATAATTGGGCTATTGTCGAATTATTGGCTGATTCGAGTACTTCACTTGTTAATAAATACGTGTTAGAGTCCTGGTGAGTTGATTGTAGAGTTCCAATAATTACGTTGGCTACGTAGCGGCCAAGAGCATCGGTTGTTTCGTCAATGGACACCCACAAATTTTTACCTTCCGTTTCTTTTCTAATTTTGTTCATCTTTTCCTGGAACACTACATCAATATAATTTTTCCGGAGGGTGGACTCACTTGGCACGTGTTCTTTGGTGTACTTTTCAAGGAATGCTTTTAGAGAAGGATTTTCCAATTTCCAAAGAGGAATGTTCGCATCCATCAGTGCTTTACATAAATCCAAAGAGAATTGGGATTGTCGATTGGATATAACGCCGAAATTCGGAAGCAGACACGTTTTTTTACTATCGCAATTTTTCGAAGCAGCATTTTTATGTTTCACTGTTGAAAGGTGCTGGGATACAAAATACTTCTTCTCAAAATTCACTTTACAGTCACATATTTTGCAGAATAACACAGAACCGTCACTACTGAAAACGTCTTTACCGAATTCAAGTATTAATTTATTCAATTTTGTTTGCTCAGATGCTCTGACTTTAGGCATATTGGCTGGCGATAAGTTGAACTGAATGGGCGAATGGTGAAAAACAACTGAACGGAAATGGGTATTACGATATATTTATACCTATAGGTATCTGGTTTTAGGTTTTCCCATCAGTAACAGTTGTTGTATCAATTCCTAGAAAAAGGGAACTATCTCTTGTCTATGTACCAATCCTGCCTACCTGAGATCTTAGGGTTTCCCACTTTATACTATCATAAATTGTTCGAAATAGGCGAAATAAGTCATAAAATCCCATTTTAGGCAAAATAGACAGAAAATACGAAAATAGGCATTTTATGGCATTTTGCCTAACATCCGGGCTTTATTCATAAGGATTCTTTGTTAAGGATTATCACATTATTGAGATCAAAATTGTGGTTCAAGTCATGTGAATGTTTACTAAGAGCTGTACATTCATTATCTAATTTTAAAGAGTATTTATGGTTGTAACTTCTTTCATGTCAATATTGTTTTGTTTGTTCAAAATATTGTCCTGGACAATTCATACAAGAAATTTTCTATACTACATTCCTTTGTTTAGTTTCATCTGTTTTTAATTTGAAAATATCTATTTAGAGTGTTGTATGGTTTATTTGTTAGAAGAAGATTATATTTTCGTGAAATTTTACCTATTTTTTTCGATAATGCCGGAATGTACGGTATTCTAATATGCTTTGTATTAGAAGAATGTAATTCATCATCATTATTATTATTTTATATTTTATTTATTCTTTGTTCCATAACGCTATTTATTAAAGTAATGGGATAACTGTTTTCTACTAAAATATTTTTCACTTTATTAATTTGTTCTTTGCGTTTTGTTGGTGCACTTAATTTGACTGCTCTATCTATTAAACCAACAATAACATTCTTCTCAATAATTTTTTTTGGTACACTTGAATTGAAATTGATATATCTTTCAGAATTCATGTATATGAATGTGCGTCGCACGCATCGATGTTGAGAGGTTAGCGGTCAGATTTTAGGAATAGGGGGTTCATTTTAGTAGAGATCAGTAGATCTCGACATTCTTTGAACAAGTTCGAAAACGTTATCGATTTATCAGCGGTCGCGCGTTTTTTCAAGAATTTTTTGTGACATTCGTCGGGGGACTAGAGGGTAGGAAGGGGGCTCGGACGGTCCGCAAAGAACGGTATTTTATTGTGGGTATTTTTCCTTGCTCTTGAACCCGAAACTTAATACGATTTTTCTCGAAAAAGCGAAAATCACTCATTTTCGCGAAATTTTTAAAACCCCTTATCTCGAGAAGTACGTACGATTGGAAGACGCGAGGTACTTTTTCGAAGAGGGCAAAGATAGTCCTTTGTTTTTTGTTTGCCGCTCGATTCTGTAGCTCCCTCCCTTCTTGGAGTAAAAAATTCGTGAACGCAACATTTTTCGTTCTTTGCTTATATCTCGGAGGCGGTACGTCGGACGACGCGCCGATCTTCTAAGGATGTTCCTCAATTATTGTGAGCAATCTTTCGCTAGAAGATTCTGAAACTGTTGGACCTATCGTAAGAGAAATAGAAAAAAGTAGGGTGCCGCGAATCGATTTTCATCGGGTACAGCTAGCTCCTAAAAAATTTCGACTGCCTCTTTCGAATAGGTAACTAATACGGCTTTCTTTCTTCTCGAGACGTCGCGGACGTAGAATCAACCGATTTTCCCCAAAAAATTCCAAAACTAAACCGTCCGCTCGAAAAACGTTTCTTCTGGTAATATCTCCTTTATTACGTCACGTATCGAATTATCGCTTACACGAAAATATCCGAAAAAAAATTAGCTACGAATCGTCCGGGAAATGTTAGGCCGTAGGAATAGCCGTTTTCGAGGAAAAGGGCAGAAAATTTTGAAAATTCGAAAAATTCCTCTTGTGTGCCGAAGGTATACGGTTGCGCGCCGGAAAGTTCCGAACGGATGCGTTGACAGTTGTAAATTAAAGGAGCCAGTCTAGCCTTTGCAGGTCAAATATTGTTGTACCTATCGAACGAACTGAATAAAAACTATAAATTCCGAAGATTCGTCCGGATGGAGTCTCGTTGTTATTTCGAGTTCGTTCAATTCACAAGAAGGGTGTTTCAATCGTCAAATTGGACACATTTGTGAACATGTTATCGTAGCCGTGGTAGTCGAGTGGTAGGTAACATAGTGAGTGATCTCGGGTTCGAAACCGCGACGTTAAAAAACTTTTTTTCATCGACGTAATATTTTTCAATTATCTCCGATGGAAAAAAAAAATAAATGCTTCGTTATTCAATGTTGTAACGAAAAATCCTCGGTTACAAAGAAGTTTATCGTTATGAAAGTAAAGAATAAATGTCATTCAAATAATTGAAAAACCTAATAAAGTATTTCGTTAAGAATATTTGAAAAATATCTTCTATTTACATACGAGCAATGAGCGTTCATGACCTTAATGTGTATTTTTGGTTCCTTGCTTGCTATTTTTAAAATTTCAAGTGCACCTCATTACGAGTAGTCGATTATCTGCTCCGTCTATGTCCGTCTATGGTAACGTAACATAACCTTATTAATTTTTCTTCTTCTGTAAATTTATTTTGATCATGAATGCAAAATCAATTGTATCGATTTTGAGTGGTTACTATTTCAATTAAACTTTTAATTTCGATCACAGGATAAAAGCGATTTGAATGAGAACAGACACATATCTATACAACTTACAACTGTATATCATCGCTGTGGTTTCAGCACAGCCAGAATGACAAAAAAAATAAATGAACGCTCCAAAAAACAAATTTACAACTATTCGATTCCTTTTATAAAAAATGAAAACCAATATTGCATGAAGAAAAACAGAGCAGAAAATAATTTCCTTCTTGATGGAGTGTTAATATCGATTAGAAAAAAATTGAATCCCCAAAAAAATTTAGTTCGTAGCATACCAAATATATGAAACAGAATTTGCTTTCAATATAAATTGTACTTGAAAACTAATTGAAATTTCGAAACGCTTCTTCGATTAAAACATCAGATATCATATACACACACCATACTTCACAACCGCATATCCTCGATGTGGTTTCAGCACAGCCAAAATGACAACGAAAAGATTCATAAAAATTGAAAAATAAATTTGCAAGTCCTCGGTTCCTTTTATAAAAAATAAAAAATTAATTGATATAGGAAGAAAAATACATATCATCCACTACACTTTACAACCGTATATCATCGCTGTGGTTTCTAGCACAGCCAAAATGACAAAGAAAATAAACTTTCCAGAAAATAATAAATCTACAACTAATTTCTTCGATTCATTTTATACAAAACGAAGAAGAAATTACTTCACACTCTTCAATATGAATACTTGAAAAACAAATGAAAATCATCATCCGTACACTTCCAAATCTTATATTATCGCTACACTCCGACCATAGCCTAAATAATAATAAACAGTTTCTTTCATCACGTGACATTCATATCGAAAATCGACCGCATTCCAACCAAACCAAGCATTCTGTTGAGTTTTGTCGGTGCCGGAGGTCCCGACAACGGGTGGCCCCAGGAGCCCCCCTTCCCGGCCGAAGGCTAAACAGTAAGCTGTGATCTATATTTAAGCAACATTATTATCATCATCAAATTGTCAAAGCACACTCAAAAGTTGTCATGACAAAAATTTTTGAAATGAATAAATACGAGTTTATGATCGTATAACGATCATAACGTTCTTTTATTGTTGACTGCAATTTTGGAAAAAGAAATAATTCAAGTTTATAAGGAAACGAAACTTATCCAAATAGTGATCGTTGGTCGCAGTGATTGTGAATGCGTCACGATCAGTTGGTATACCTACAGCAGACACTTTTAGACCAGACTTGATAGTCATTAGATATCTATCAGGACGGAAGACAGCCGTAAGATCTACTAAAGACCGCATTTTCATATTGAATTTATTGTGGCAGGTAGTTTCTTTGTTAAAGTGACTCGTTCCAGTTTAATAATTTCTCAGTGGTAACACCTCCTTTATTACTTGCAAAAATTTAAAATCTCACAGAGGGTTCAGATAAACTTCGAAGTCGATGATTCATCATGAGTGTTATAATAGGCTAATATTTTTCAGGTTCATCTTCATATACCGGGAATTTCAACGCGGGTTGATCATTAGACGTTCACGTAGAACTATTTATTGGGTGTTTTAGCTTGAAATTTTGGGTTATAAAGAGTTTGCGCCTGAAAAGACAATTCCGGATGTACCGTATATTGACGCCCTCCCTTTTTTCAATTAGAATGTAGGTATTTCTTCCATCAATCTTTATTGTCAATCGAAAAATAAAGCTATACTTTATTCGTACTACTCACAGCTGATTCTCAATCGTTTCGAAGTTATTTCCACTTTTGTGATTTTTTTTGGCACTTGGAGAGCTTCACTAAAACCTATTCATCTTCGGAACCCCTTGACTGCTAAAACTCTAAACATTTTCTGGTTATACGAAAACTTTCAATAATTTGGTAGATCTAAGTTTATTAATGAACCTGTCTTCCCTCAAGTGGACTTCAATTAGTGAGAAGAGTCGCAAAATTCGTTCACCCATTTATTATAAATTGCAAACATAATGAAAAAAATCGAAGAGGCAGAGCATTTCCAAGCAAAGGAATCTTTCGAATAATTCTTAGAATCCTGAAAAATCGATAAGGATTCAAATGATTCGAGAAAAAAGTATATAAAAATTAGAAAAATGTGAAAGATATGATTGGAAGACCAGAATCCACCTCCAGAGAAACGATGGTTGAATTAAAATACTGTCGGAGATGAGAAATTGATATTTCTAAGAACAAAATACTCGAAACCTTTCACAAGAAAGATATGAACCATGAATTCAAAAATTTGTAGCTAATTCATTGAAACTTCATTGTGAATTTTCCAAACGTCTAGAATTGAATACGAAAACTTTGAAAAGAAAGGAGCGGAAAATAACTGGGAATGACTGAATCTCATATCTGAAAATATTTCATTTGAAGAAATCTCTAGAAAACATCTCAGAACCTTTTGAAAACATTCTGAAAAGGTTTGAACCATAGAGAATTTGACAGAACTCGAAAGTGCAATAAAAACAGTAAAACTTTTGAAAATGAAATGAACAAAATACCAAAGGTTGAAAGAACTCGCATGAAATAGAAACATGAACAGATAAAGAAATTAATAGAAGAGAAAATCAATGAAACACGTGAAAACCATCAATAAATTGTGAAAAGAACAAGAGACAATAGAAGAAGTTCAAAATAAAGGAAACCGTCACAGAAGATATCCGAATTTGGAATCGTAAAATTCCTAAAAACTTAAGAAAACACTCTAAGAACTCAGCTTATCGATTGATTATATGAATGAGTTGGAAATTCCGTTCAAGCCTTCGTTAATAACACAGATAGTTTTTCGAAATATGAAAATAATTCGGAATCATGGCCAAAAGTTCAATTTCTCACTTTCGATTTCTTTTTCATTCATGAAAATTCATTTGAATATTTTACGTTCTACAAATTTTCTTCGCATTTTCAAGTGTTACACCTGATAGAAAATTTTCGGGGAGATTAACAGCATTCAAGAATGCTGGAAAACAGAAACAAGGAAGAGCCTGGAAAACAGATATGAATTTAACTTGAGAATTTTTCCATTGAATTTTGATCCTTTCTGAATTACTGTTTTCGGCTTAATGATTCCATTAGAAAAAAGTTTTCCAGAGAAGTGGAGGGAATACTTAAGAACGAAGATAAAATTTCATTCATTACTCGTGGATAGTCAGACTTCAGAGCTCGTGTCTAGTCTCACTTGGCTCCACTTCGCTTCGCCTCGTTCGTCAAACTGACACTGGTATGAAATCATCGACTTTCCGCACTGCTTATGACATATACTATTACGCGATTGTTCAATGATAGGTGTGAATAGTGAGCTGCATGAAAAACGGATATAGCTGTGAATCCTGTTCTGTGTCAACTGATTTTCAAAATTGGAAAAGCAAATGGAACCGTTGAAAGTTCTTAGGACCTGATATAGTACATTTATCTTCATATCAATCTTATGAAAATAGTGTAAGACTCAATTTGAATCATTAGAATTACTAAAATTGAGAAAAAACACCTATTTGAACCTGACATCTCTGAAACTGCGGTTGCTTATGATCAGGCATTCTATGTTTTTTAGATTCGTCATTATTTCACATCGAACGGTTTCAATTTCATCAGAATATCCAAAATCAAACAGATTGAAGGATTGTTAAAATTGTGAATGAAATTCGTACGTTTAATTGGCATTAATTGCGAAGGATATCAAATATTAAATTGGCAATTCCAGCAGTTAAGATGGAATTTCGAAGCGATTTGATGATTTGCCAATCATTTGGAGTGGGAATGTTAAAATCATCTTTGAAGATGAATTAATTTATTTTACAAATGATAAGCAGTCATTGCAATCTTACCACAACGAGATATGAAGTTTGATGTCGGCTTTAAAAAATATTGAAATAGATTCGAATGAAAGTTGTTTCGTTCCTACTTCAGTTGTGGTAATGATATAGTGGAGGCATTGGAATATAATAATTGTAATTGTGAATTATAGTGATGGAAGAATTGTTGAAATGGAGAAAGAAAATGCTTGAGTTCTGATTTCAATGAATAACTAGTAATTAAATTTCTTATTCCATGTATTTGTAAATCAACGTTTTAAGCAATTGATGTCAGTATTTTTATTCAGAAGAATTTGCATTAACAGGAAGGAATGGATAATAGTAATCAAAGTATTTCATCCCACTTTTCTGACAAATTCAGAGAAAGAACTTCATTTTTCATATAATTTTCCAAGTCGATTTTCGACTTTGATGGTTAAATAAATCACGTTCAAATCAAGCTCAAAAACTCCATGCGGTCATAGGAGAACCGACCCCCCTCTCACCAAAAATACGTTTGAGGGAGATTGCGACGCCCCCTAGTAATTCAAGACATTTAGTAGTTATATTATGATTCGTTAAATTACAAAATTATATCCGTATCTTTTTCCTTGTTTAGATAATTTTTTCCGTCACAAAGGTGTATACCTCGTGGGTGGGAGGGGTCTAGTTGTACTTAGTTTGAATTTGTATTATTAGACGCGTCACGGGAAATGTGCATCTGAAAGCACCATTTTTTTTATCGTCCGCACCCCTTATTATTTTTCTTAATTCTTTGCTCAAGGTTAATCAACAGAGAGGAAGGGATGGATTAACTTTCGAATAACGTCCATTAAGAGAAAGGTGTGAAACTTACCCAAGATCTTCCTCAAGGTGTAAGATGACCAAAATAATAAACTCAAAGTTGCGCACGCGCAGAATTTTTTTTACATAGGAATGAGTAAAGTCTACGTACCGCTAAAGAGTGAACCTGGCTTAACCTAAACCGATCTGACCTAACTCAAATTAAGATGACGTAAACAATAAAATTAAAAATCGGTGAAAACTTGCGCAGGCGCAGAATTATAAAAAAATTGGAATTATTAGGGTAACGGGCCTTATTATTAGGGTAGAACGAACCTAACATAACCTAACCTGATCTAACCCAAACTAAGCTTACTTCACCTAAATTAAACTAACCTAAACTGTAAAATTGATATTATAATTATTGCCAAATGTTTATTAAATGAATAAGATGCAATTAAATGTAAGAAAATACTGCGCATGCGCAACTTTCAACTCGTTTTTTTTTGTTAACCTTACGCCTTGAGGACCATTCTGAGTAAACTTCACACCTGTTTGTTGATGGGGTTTTTCGGAAGTCTAGCCGAAGTTATTTGTAGAAATCAGCATGATCCTATCATCTCAAAGTTCAGGTTGAACCAAAATAATTCGATGCAATAGATATATTTTACCACCTCTTATTCTTGAACAAGAGAAAATGTTCCTTTGAGCTTTGAGCTGATATACCGGTTTTACATATGGAATTCAAGGATTAGTGAACCTACAAGTTTTTTGAATTCCCGAACATGGCGCTGATGTGAGTTGAATTCTTTTTTCTTCAGTTCTATACTGTTTTATATATTTTTATCGCAATCATCGCTGTTCCTCCTGGGACAAATACGACTTTGTCTTGAACGCTTTGGCTCTTCGTATTTGGGAACACGCAATTCTAGAAAATTATAAGAAACTCAATAAACATACCATCGATAAAACGATAAATTTTACAATATTTGGAACATTTAAGTTAGTTTATCGATTTCAAGTAAAAATGGACAGCGTGACTTTTAACTGATTTCAACTTTGTAACTTTCAGACTGCATGAGCGGCAAGCATCTTGCTACATTATAACACACCAACAATTCCTCGGTTCAGATGGTATTTATATGTGGTCTTTGATGGCAGCTGAAGTAACGGATGAAATGGCGGTGTCAGAAGAAAAATTTGTGGAACTGATTAGGAATGGTGTGGCTGTTTCAAACGATGTCACATAGCTTGGTGCTATTGAAGACATGGCTCGGCAAAAATCATGCTCGGCTACCGCTGACCTCTTGGTCTTATGTTCCTTCAGTCTAATATCCACCGGTCTTTTTGTAGTGTCAATGTAGACTTTTTCACACTAGCACAGTATCTCATAATATCTGGTTGCTGTTATTGAATCTCTAGGACCAACGACTCATCTCATCACCTAGAATCTTCGTTGTTGGTTTGAAGATTGGTTGGAGATTTCGTTGTCGAAGTGCCTTGGTAATCCTTCTACAACGCTCGATATGGATGCAAGATATCCTGTCTAGTGCTCTGCTCTTTTCTCCTGCCCAAGAACATCATCTTCTCTATATATTGGTGTATCCGTTCTCTTAGAACACTACTCTTAGATTGCCTAAGCCCCATTTCTATTCCCTGTGTTGACATACCCTTCTTGCACGGTCAATGTCAGCGTCTTCTGTCTGAATGATGGTTGGCGAAAGCATTTTTAAATATCGATCGGTATGAGTGGGCTTCCTAAGTGGGACGATTGGATGATTTTTTAACCTGGAGTTTCACCAAAACATCTGAGCCTCCTCCATCATGAACCGGATGTTCGAATGTCGACTGTTTAGGTATTCCAGGAATAGCATTAGCTTCTGCATTTCCTGAACAAAGCATCACCTATATACCGAAACGATGCCTTAGTTTTATACTTTCTTCCCAAACTGTTCCATGTAGAAAGTCATGGTTACTGGTCTCAGTAGACGCCCCATTGAGACATCGTTGGTTTGTTCATGAAACTAGGGAACCCTTACCAAGTAGTTTGCCGTGAATGAGGTGATTATATTTCTTCGATGGTATTCTGGTGAAAAGAGAATACACGTCGCACGTCTTCTTGAATCACCAGGTCTTCGATCTTGTTGTTGAAATCACTCGAAACCTTGATGAAGCTGTTCGTTTTTCCAATGTGAAGTTTGTGCATCAATGTAAGATGCTTCGCCAAGTTCTAAGTTAGCTGATCCGGGGACTTCAAAAGTTGGTCTCAAGCGAACCTTCGTTTTATGACCCTTTGGTACTTTGTTTGGAAGTGAAAATGCCTTGATCAACTGCTATGTCATCCGGAGTTTTGATTGTGTGGGCAGCTCTTCGGTTGTTTATAGATTGATGGCTGGAGTAGGTTCTATATCTTCAACTTCATCTTCATTACCACAGTAGCGTTTTCTTTATCAGCTAGCAGGATGAAGATATTCAAATCCTCTTTCTAGGTTTCGATATTCTCATCGTTAGATAAATTTCGTATAACTGCTTCTGTATTCGCTACCACGTTTTCAATTAGCAGGTGATGTCCTTTCGTCAAAATGATAGTATCCTCCTCCGTAGCCACCCTCTTTGTCAATTCCATTATCATTCTGAGAAAGCCATCGAAACCTCCGATTACAAGCCCTATGATATCGCTCTGGTGCTTGGATCACATTTTCGTCGTATGGAATCATGGAAGCAAGAACCTAATGCCATTCTTGGATCGCCTGACCAGTCAATATCCGAACATTGGTTTGAAGATGTAAGAGGCATGTGCGAATCTGTTTCCTTTTTCACGTGTTGATGAAACGTTTGGACACAAAATTCGGTCACATGGTGTTCAGGAATACCACTTATCGATAAATAAATATTTTGTCATCTCCAATCATCATCCTGCACAACAACAATCATGAGATCCTTAGGATAATCGCTGACCCTGTAAGAAGGATATGTCAACAGACGGAACTGGAAAAAGAGCTAGGTCATCTAACAGCAGTGTTCCAGAAGAATGGATACATCGTAAACAGTATAGAGAAGGCAATGAAATTAGCCAGGAGAAAATAGCAGAACACTGACAGGACACGAATATTCGAGGTAACTATGATTCATATAAACAGGATAAATAGAATACTTCGGAAACGAAATGTCCGAAGAATCTTCAAGCCAGATCGATGGTTTCGCTCGCGACCTAACCGGCCCCTACGAACGCCCTCGGCTACCTTCCCTTTTACTTCTGTCCGACCTTTTAGGTCGTTACAGGCGTATCGAATTCTTCTTAAAATAGTTACGAAATAGAGAAAGAATATACATACGTTTGTTTATAATGCGGTCAAATTTCGATGTCAATGTCACGGTGTAGTTTCATCTTTGTATTTTTTTTCGGTCATTTTGGCTTTGCTGAAACCAAAGCGAGGATATATGATTGTGAAGTGTGGTGCGGATGACGTCCGCTTTCTCATTCGAATACTGTTCTGAATTCTTTTTTCGATTATTAATATTTTAAACTGTGAAATGATTTTTTCTTCGTTTATTTTTCATACTTTATTCTTCAGATCTACTCCATCAAAAGAAATCTTTTTTTTCTTACAACTTCATTTTTTATAGTTGGTTTTTTAATTTTGGAATCGTTTTTTTTGTCCATTTGGCTGTGCTCAAACCACAGAAATGATATACGGTTGTAAAGTATGATGGGGATGAAATTTCAATTTGTTTTCAAGTATTTCTATTGAAAGTAATTTCTGTTTCATTCATTTCTTATGCTACGAACGATATTTTTTAGGAATTGAATTCTTTTCGAATTTTGACATTCATTCTTTCCTTTCATAACGATAAACTACTTTCTACCCGAGGATTGTTCGTTAAAAGATTGAATACATACAGATTGCTATAATAATAATATAACGTAGCATCAATTTTTTCCATCAAAGATAATTAAAAAACATTACGCCGTTGAAAAAAATTTATTGTCGTCGTGGTTCCGAACGCGAGATCCCTCAGTACGAAACCGACCACTCGACCACCGCGGCTACGATAACGCATACAAGGAGGTGCTCAATTTGACGATTGAAACGAACTCATTGCGAATTGAATGAATTAGAAATAATGACGAGAATCAATTAGGACGTGATCGGTAGGCGAATCTTCGAAATTTATAGTTTTTATTCGTTCAATAGGTAGGTATATCGATATTTACCCTGCAAAGGTTCTTTCATTTCAGATCTGTCGACGCGTCCGTTCGGAACTTTCCGATGAGCAACTTCGGCACAGAAGGGGAATTTTTTCGAATGTTCTCGATTTTCTGCCGTTTTTCTCGAAAACGGCTATGCCTACGGCCTCATTTTTTTCGTATGATTCGTAGCTTATTTTTTTCCAATGTTTTCGCGTAAACGATAATTCGATACGTGACGTAATAAAGGAGAGAGCGAGACGATTTGGTTTTGGAATTTTTTGCGGAAAGTCGGTAGATTTTACGTCCGCGACGTCTCAAAAGGAAAAAGTCGTATGAACTACCTATTCGAAACAGGCATTTCAAATTTTTTAGGAGCTAGCTCTACCCGACCAAAATCGATTCGCGGCAACCTTTTTTTCTTCTATTTCTATTACGATATGTCCTACAGTTTTGGGACCTTCTAGCGAAAGATGGCCCGCAATAATTGAAGAACATCTTCAGAAGATTGTTGCGTCGTCCGACGTATCGCCTCCGAGATATAAGCAAAAAACGAAAAATTTTGCGTTTACGAATTTTTTACTCCAAGAAGGGAGGGAGAAGCGGAATCGAACAGAAGACAGAAAACGAAGAACTATCTTAACCCTTTTGGAAAACGTATTCCGCGTCTTCTGATCGGGATACGGGCTTTTGAAAATTTCGCGATTTTCGAGTTTTCGCGAAAAAGCGAATTAAGTTTTGGGGTCCAAGAACGGAACAAAATACCGGAGATAAAATACCGTCCTTCGCGGACCGCCCAAGTCCTCTTCCAACCTCCTAGTCACCCTATGTAGATCAAAAAAATTTTCGAAGAAAAAACGCGCGACCTCCGATAACTCGATAACGGCCGGACCGATCGCGTCCGTTTTAAAACTGGTTCAGCCCGCTCACCTCTCTACATCGATCCGCACGACGCAAATTTTTCCCGCCACATCGATCTAACGCTACCGCAATAGCGGTTATATAACCATCCAAGAGAACCAATGACAGGTGTCAGAATTAATCGAATACCGTGTTCCTGTGGAAGAGTCTACATTGGTACCGCGAAAAGATTGATGGGAGCTAGACTGAGGAAACCCTAGATGAACTGTGACTGTGAATTCGGGTTCCATTCTCTCTTGGCCATCTTGAAAAGGAGGCATAAAATATTCCTAACGTCAAAATTGCTTAATTACTTGGGCCTATCTGCGAGTGGACGAACTGCTTACTCAATGATAGCTTATTTTTGGGTTTAAACTTTTCATTTTGAAGCATTTTGATGATCTGAATATCGTTTCAGATTCCACGGATTTTTCAGCAATCTATCTTGGGAGTCTGTTCCGAACTGATCCACTTTGGGGAAAATTAGGAAAAGTCTTAATTTATGATGTGTAATGTGTTAAATTCTCTATTTTGAACCATGATTTTGACTGGTTGTGGTGGCGAATGGAAAGATTCAATTGGGGATTGTATACATATATTATTGTGTACGATGTTTTCGTTAATTATTACATTCGAAATGTGGCATCTGGTTCACATTCTTAGTATAAATTTTTATTGTTCATACCTGTCCTTCCAGAATAATACAAATACAAATTGAGTGCCTCATATTTTTCATACATTCAAATGAGAAAAAAGACTAATGATCTCAAAATGAATGAACGATTTTAATAAATCACAATACCGTTTGAAAATAAGATATCATCTGACGGTCCAGAAGCATTTTGCAAGGACAATTGTACGGAATACAAGGGAAGAATATATACTTTTATACCTGATTCGAAATTCGGTTTTGTATGAAAACCATTAGTCAAGCTGTCAGAACATAGCAGTTTTGTTTTATTTCAGCGCTATCGTCATTGTATTTTGGGAGGTGATTTATTACGCATTCAACCGCGAGTTGGCACCATCAGTTGTCGGGCACGCATCGAATACGCAATGAAGTAATTCTGTATTTCTTCGCAATCTGGGCCAACCAGATATAACTCCCTGAAGAGTTATCATGAATAGACTTAAGTGGAAAGACAGGGATATCAACTTGATTTATGTGAATTTGGAGGAAAAAACCAGATGATTTGAAATTCAGCCGTCTTATGTTTGGTTGGGCTCTTCGCTGCATGGATCTCGAAAGTAATTACCGAATTATATTTGCGACAATTAAGCTGTATTTCCAACTGGGAAAACTCGAAATTCCCGAGCTAGTGATTTGTCGCAACTCAACAGCGCGAAGCAAACAGCAAATCGTTAACTTGTCACGTTTATTTGCGGAACGAAGGGGCGCGAGCAGATTCGAAATGAAAAATATTTGATTTAATCTGTTGTGTAGACAAAGTAATCTGCAGCTATAAAAGTACACAAGAAGTCTCGCCTTTCCTTAAATGAGCCAATATGTCATTCCGGTCCCCTCGTTGCTTGACTCAGCCGCTTCCTCGCTAAAATATTTGACAAATAGCGGAATAACAAACAAATGTTTCGAGGGAAAGTGGAGTTTTCTCTGTTAGAGCCGTTCACTTTGAATAACGCATTCCGTCCTATCGATATTTTTGGGTAAAACGAGCCTTCCGAATCTGATAAAGAAGCATACGGGAAATCGTGTTTCTTCCCCGCCGCTTCCACCACCACCGCATATAGCCGCCCTGAGCGTTTAGTATGTTAATATGATTTGCGTGTAACGACACATTAATCAGGTTGGCGTTCTTATCTGCTGCCATTACACCGATGTTCTGTTGTTCCCGATCACCATTAATCAAGAACGTCGTAATCATCAACTTCAGTTCGGAGCAAATAACGTAGGTGTGTGTGTGTATGTATACGAGATTTTGATTATTTGCTCCCGGCGCCGCCGTCGGCTTGAAATATATCACGGTTTACCGAATTGCGATTCTAATTTGTTAGTGGCTCTTTGTGTGTCCCTGGTCTTGGAACTTTTCATTTATTCTCGATCCGCTGACGTTTAATTTATTAAGATTTTCGTTGAGTAATCGGATGGAAATTTCGCGCAGATTGCCAATGACGAGAGATATATCTTCCTTAAAGGGGATGCACACATTCGGGGACGCAGAAATCGATGTGTTACCAAGAACGCGATTGGTGGCATGTTTCCTTCATTCCTAATTTCTTGAAAATACATGATCGAGTTATCTCGTGGGTTACATTTCGCTTTGCGGCTGAAAGGATGGGGTTTTTATGAAATTCCTTTTCCCAGTTTTTCATTGAAAAAGTTGATAGAAAATATATATTTATAAGTAAAGCCCGGACTTTAGGCACTATAAATTCGTTAAAAAAAGGCAGTGAAAAGGCAATAAAAATACTCAAAATAGCCACTTAAAATAGGCATTTATTATATACTGATAGATAAAAACAGATAAGATAAAACAAAAAAACATTCGATGTGAATACTTATTCTTCATTAAACATAACTACCAATAGTTTTCTCAAATTTTCAAATTTTATACTTTGTCGTCTATCTGATAAAATATGTTTATACAACGAAAAAGATCTCTCCACATCAACAGATGTCAAAGGTGCATACATAAATGAGGATATTTCGGTAAGGTTCAAGAAATTACTGACCCCATCTCCTAATAAAATCGAATTTATTTCGCGCATCTTGACCAAACCACTATTGTTCTGCAACACTTTTTCACATTTTTCTTTCATGAACTCTCCTTGTAATCCAGGCGCAGAATTCATTCTTTCAATTGTTTCATCCATAATGTTCAATTGCTCTTGTAATTTTAAATTCCTCTCTCCTAGTTTTTGTATTGATGTTGGAATTGAATGAAAATGTGCAAGTATGTATGCTAAATCAGACTGGATATTCTTTTTGGACAAAACATCTTTACATATTTTTATTGAAGCTGCATCATTTTCGAGGTGATCCACTATTTCTACAATTTTCTCGAAATGGGTTGCGTAATAAATGGCAGCCGATATCCATGTACCCCATCTCGTTATTGTAGGTTGAGGTGGTAATGGCAGATCTGGTGCAAGTTCTTTGAAAATTTGCACCCTCGATGGAGCTTTTAAAAAACTTTCTTGACGTTTGATATTAACAGATCGACATCGTGAAATAAACTTCGCGCTTCTTCAGCAACTCTATGCAATGCATGAGCTATACACGTCACATGAACCATTTTGGAAATACAACTTGCAGAACTTTTCCAGCTGCTTTCATGTATGGAGCGGCATCAGAAACAAATAGCAACACTTTGTCATGTTTCACTCCATCTGGCCACAATAATGAGAGCGCACTGGTAAATAATTGGGCTATTGTCGAATTATTGGCTGATTCGAGTACTTCACTTGTTAATAAATACGTGTTAGAGTCCTGGTGAGTTGATTGTAGAGTTCCAATAATTACGTTGGCTACGTAGCGGCCAAGAGCATCGGTTGTTTCGTCAATGTACACCCACAAATTTTTACCTTCCGTTTCTTTTCTAATTTTGTTCATCTTTTCTTGGAACACTACATCAATATAATTTTTCCGGAGGGTGGACTCACTTGGCACGTGTTCTTTGGTGTACGTTTCAAGGAATGCTTTTAGAGAAGGATTTTCCAATTTCCAAAGAGGAATGTTCGCATCCATCAGTGCTTTACATAAATCCAAAGAGAATTGGGATTGTCGATTGGATATAACGCCGAAATTCGGAAGCAGACACGTTTTTTTACTATCGCAATTTTTCGAAGCAGCATTTTTATGTTTCACTGTTGAAAGGTGCTGGGATACAAAATACTTCTTCTCAAAATTCACTTTACAGTCACATATTTTGCAGAATAACACAGAACCGTCACTACTGAAAACGTCTTCACCGAATTCAAGTATTAATTTATTCAATTTTGTTTGCTCGGATGCTCTGACTTTAGGCATATTGGCTGGCGATAAGTTGAACCGAATGGGCGAATGGTGAAAAACAACTGAACGGAAATGGGTATTACGATATATTTATACCTATAGGTATCTGGTTTTAGGTTTTCCCATCAGTAACAGTTGTTGTATCAATTCCTAGAAAAAGGGAACTATCTCTTGTCTATGTACCAATCCTGCCTACCTGAGATCTTAGAGTTTCCCACTTTATACTATCATAAATTGTTCGAAATAGGCGAAATAAGTCATAAAATCCCATTTTAGGCAAAATAGACAGAAAATACGAAAATAGGCATTTTATGGCATTTTATGGCATTTTGCCTAACATCCGGGCTTTATTTATAAGGAAGACAGCTAGAGGTATTTCGACTGATTGTGAAATTGTATTATTTCTTTTTCCAAAATTGCAGTCAAAAATGAAAGATTAATTTGACGTTTCATACGACGTTTTGATCATTATACGATCATAAACTTGTATTTGTTTAAGTAAAAAATTTTTTTCAATACAATTTTCGAGTGTGTTTTGACAATCTGATGATGTTGATAATGTTGCTTGAATACAGATCACAGCTTACTGTTTAACAATAACTTTAAAATATTCCATTATAAATTCTACTTAAATTTTCAATATCTGTTGTAAAATTGACAGAGTTTATTTCCTTTTGGATATATATCATCTATTTAATTAATTGTTTCTGATAGTTTGATTCTTTGTTGAGGATTCTCACATTATTGAGATCAAAATTGTGGTTCAAGTCATGTGAATGTTTACTAAGAGCTGTACATTCATTATCTAATTTTAAAGAGTATTTATGGTTGTAACTTCTTTCATGTCAATATTGTTTTGTTTGTTCAAAATATTGTCCTAGACAATTCATACAAGAAATTTTCTATACTACATTCCTTTGTTCAGTTTCATCTGTTTTTAATTTGAAAATATCTATTTAGAGTGTTGTATGGTTTATTTGTTAGAAGAAGATTATATTTTCGTGAAATTTTACCTATTTTTTTCGATAATGCCGGAATGTAAGGTATTCTAATATGCTTTGTATTAGAAGAATGTAATTCATCATCATTATTATTATTTTATATTTTATTTATTCTTTGTTCCATAACGCTATTTATTAAAGTAATGGGATAACTGTTTTATACTAAAATATTTTTCACTTTATTAATTTGTTCTTTGCGTTTTGTTGGTGCACTTAATTTGACTGCTCTATCTATTAAACCAACAATAACATTCTTCTCAATAATTTTTTTTGGTACACTTGAATTGAAATTGATATATCTTTCAGAATTCATGTATATGAATGTGCGTCGCACGCATCGATGTTGAGAGGTTAGCGGTCCAGATTTTAGGAATAGGGGGTTCATTTTAGTAGAGATCAGTAGATCTCGACATTCTTTTGAACAAGTTCGAAAACGTTATCGATTTATCAGCGGTCGCGCGTTTTTTTTCAAGAATTTTTTGTGACATTCGTCGGGGGACTAGAGGGTAGGAAGGGGGCTCGGACGGTCCGCAAAGAACGGTATTTTATTGTGGGTATTTTTCCTTGCTCTTGAACCCGAAACTTAATACGATTTTTCTCGAAAAAGCGAAAATCACTCATTTTCGCGAAATTTTTAAAACCCCTTATCTCGAGAAGTACGTACGATTGGAAGACGCGAGGTACTTTTTCGAAGAGGGCAAAGATAGTCCTTTGTTTTTTGTTTGCCGCTCGATTCTGTAGCTCCCTCCCTTCTTGGAGTAAAAAATTCGTGAACGCAACATTTTTCGTTCTTTGCTTATATCTCGGAGGCGGTACGTCGGACGACGCGCCGATCTTCTAAGGATGTTCCTCAATTATTGTGAGCAATCTTTCGCTAGAAGATTCTGAAACTGTTGGACCTATCGTAAGAGAAATAGAAAAAAGTAGGGTGCCGCGAATCGATTTTCATCGGGTACAGCTAGCTCCTAAAAAATTTCGACTGCCTCTTTCGAATAGGTAACTAATACGGCTTTCTTTCTTCTCGAGACGTCGCGGACGTAGAATCAACCGATTTTCCCCAAAAAATTCCAAAACTAAACCGTCCGCTCGAAAAACGTTTCTTTTGGTAATATCTCCTTTATTACGTCACGTATCGAATTATCGCTTACACGAAAATATCCGAAAAAAAATTAGCTACGAATCGTCCGGGAAATGTTAGGCCGTAGGAATAGCCGTTTTCGAGGAAAAGGGCAGAAAATTTTGAAAATTCGAAAAATTCCTCTTATGTGCCGAAGGTATACGGTTGCGCGCCGGAAAGTTCCGAACGGATGCGTTGACAGTTGTAAATTAAAGGAGCCAGTCTAGCCTTTGCAGGTCAAATATTGTTGTACCTATCGAACGAACTGAATAAAAACTATAAATTCCGAAGATTCGTCCGGATGGAGTCTCGCTGTTATTTCGAGTTCGTTCAATTCACAAGAAGGGTGTTTCAATCGTCAAATTGGACACATTTGTGAACATGTTATCGTAGCCGTGGTAGTCGAGTGGTAGGTAACATAGTGAGTGATCTCGGGTTCGAAACCGCGACGTTAAAAAACTTTTTTTCATCGACGTAATATTTTTCAATTATCTCCGATGGAAAAAAAAAATAAATGCTTCGTTATTCAATGTTGTAACGAAAAATCCTCGGTTACAAAGAAGTTTATCGTTATGAAAGTAAAGAATAAATGTCATTCAAATAATTGAAAAACCTAATAAAGTATTTCGTTAAGAATATTTGAGAAATATCTTCTATTTACATACGAGCAATGAGCGTTCATGACCTTAATGTGTATTTTTGGTTCCTTGCTTGCTACTTTTAAAATTTCAAGTGCACCTCATTACGAGTAGTCGATTATCTGCTCCGTCTATGTCCGTCTATGGTAACGTAACATAACCTTATTAATTTTTCTTCTTCTGTAAATTTATTTTGATCATAAATGCAAAATCAATTGTATCGATTTTGAGTTGTTACTATTTCAACTAAACTTTTAATTTCGATCACCGGATAAAAGCGATTTGAATGAGAACAGACACATATCTATACAACTTACAACTGTATATCTTCGCTGTGGTTTCAGCACAGCCAGAATGACAAAAAAAATAAATGAACGCTCCAAAAAACAAATTTACAACTATTCGATTCCTTTTATAAAAAATCAAAGCCAATATTGCATGAAGAAAAACAGAGCAGAAAATAATTTCCTTCTTAATATCTTCTTAATATCGATTACAAAAAAATTGAATCCCCAAAAAAACATAGTTCGTAGCATACCAAATATATGAAACATAATTTGCTTTCAATATAAATTGTACTTGAAAAGTAATTGAAATTTCGGAACGCTTCTTCGATTAAAACATATACACGCACCATACTTCACAACCGCATATCCTCGATGTGGTTTCAGCACAGCCAAAATGACAACGAAAAGATTCATAAAAATTGAAAAATAAATTGGTAAGTCCTCGGTTCCTTTTATAAAAAATAAAAAATTAATTGATATAGGAAGAAAAATACATATCATCCACTACACTTTACAACCGTATATCATCGCTGTGGTTTCTAGCACAGCCAAAATGACAAAGAAAATAAAATTCCCAGAAAATAATAAATTAACAACTAATTTCTTCGATTCCTCGTATACAAAACGAAGAAGAAATTACTTCACACTCTTCAATATGAATACTTGAAACACAAATGAAAATCATCATCCGCACACTTCCAAATCTTATATTATCGCTACACTCCGACCATAGCCTAAATAATAATGAACAGTTTCTTTCATCACGTGACATCCCAACCAAACCAAGCATTCTGTTGAGTTTTGTCGGGGCCGGAGGTCCCGAAAATGGGTGGTCCCAGGGGCCCCCCTCCCCGACCGAAGGCTAAACAGTAAGCTGTGATCTGTATTTAAGCAAGATTATTATCATCATCAAATTGTCAAACCACACTCAAAAGTTGTCTTGACAAAAATTTTGAATTAAATAAATACGAGTTTATGATCGTATAACGATCGAAACGTCGTATGAAACGTCCAAATGTTTTTTTATTGTTGACTGCAATTTTGGAAAAAGAAATAATTCAAGTTTATAAGGAAACGAAACTTATCCAAATAGTGATCGTTGGTCGCAGTGGTTGGGAATGCGTCACGATCAGTTGGTATACCTACAGCAGACACTTTTAGACCACACTTGATAGTCATTAGATATCTATCAGGACGGAAGACAGCCGTAAGATCTACTAAAGACCGCATTTTTATATTGAATTTATTGTGGCAGGTAATTTCTCTGTTAAAGTGACTCGTTCCAGTGGTAACACCTCCTTTAATACTTGCAAAAATTTAAAATCTCACAGAGGGTTCAGATAAACTTCGAAGTCGATGATTCATCATGAGTTATAATAGGCTAATATTTCTCAGGTTCATCTTCATATATCGGGAATTTCAACGCGGGTTGATCATTAGACGTTCACGTAGAACTATTGGGTGTTTCAGCTTGAAATTTTGGGTTATAAAGAGTTTACGCCTGAAAAGACAATTCCGGTTGTACCGTATATTGACGCCCTCCCTTTTTTCAATTAGAATGTAGGTATTTTTCCATCAATCTTTATTGTCAATCGAAAAATAAAGCTATACTTTATTCGTACAACTCACAGCTGATTCTCAATCGTTTTGAAGTTATTTCCACTTTTGTGAATGTTTTGGCACTTGGAGAGCTTCACTAAAACCTATTCATCTTCGAAACCCTTGACTGCTAAAACTCTAAACATTTTCTGGTTATACGAAAACTTTCAATAATTTGGTAGATCTAAGTTTATTATCGAACCTGTCTTCCCTCAAGTGGACTTCAATTAGTGAGAAGAGTCGCAAAATTCGTTCACCCATTTATTATAAATTGCAAACATAATGAAAAAAATCGAAGAGGCAGAGCATTTCCAAGCAAAGGAATCTTTCGAATAATTCTTAGAATCCTGAAAAATCGATAAGGATTCAAATGATTCGAGAAAAAAGTATATAAAAATTAGAAAAATGTGAAAGATATGATTGGAAGACCAGAATCCACCTCCAGAGAAACGATGGTTGAATTAAAATACTGTCGGAGATGAGAAATTGATATTTCTAAGAACAAAATACTCGAAACCTTTCACAAGAAAGATATGAACCATGAATTCAAACATTTGTAGCTAATTCATTGAAACTTCATTGTGAATTTTCCAAACGTCTAGAATTGAATACGAAAACTTTGAAAAGAAAGGAGCGGAAAATAACTGGGAATGACTGAATCTCATATCTGAAAATATTTCATTTGAAGAAATCTCTAGAAAACATCTCAGAACCTTTTGAAAACATTCTGAAAAAGGTTTGAACCATAGAGAATTTGACAGAACTCGAAAGTGCAATAAAAAACAGTAAAACTTTTGAAAATGAAATGAACAAAATACCAAAGGTTGAAAGAACTCGCATGAAATAGAAACATGAACAGATAAAAAAATTAATAGAAGAGAAAATCAATGAAACACGTGAAAACCATCAATAAATTGTGAAAAGAACAAGAGACAATAGAAGAAGTTCAAAATAAAGGAAACCGTCACAGAAGATATCCGAATTTGGAATCGTAAAATTCCTAAAAACTTAAGAAAACACTCTAAGAACTCAGCTAATCGATTAATTATATGAATGAGTTGGAAATTCCGTTCAAGCCTTCGATAATAACACAGATAGTTTTTCGAAATATGAAAATAATTCGGAATCATGGCCAAAAGTTCAATTTCTTACTTTCGATTTCTTTTTCATTCATGAAAATTCATTTGAATATTTTTCGTTCTACAAATTTTCATGCTATTTTTGCAAAATTTTTCACAAGTTCTTCGCATTTTCAAGTGTTACACCTGATAGAAAATTTTCGGGGAGATTAACAGCATTCACGGAAGAGCCTGGAAAACAGATATGAATTTAACTTGAGAATTTTTCCATTGAATTTTGATCCTTTCTGAATTACTGTTTTCGGCTTAATGATTCCATTAGAAAAAAGTTTTCCAGAGAAGTGGAGGGAATACTTAAGAACGAAGATAAAATTTCATTCATTACTCGTGGATAGTCAGACTTCAGAGCTCGTGTCTAGTCTCACTTGGCTCCACTTCGCTTCGCCTCGTTCGTCAAACTGACACTGGTATGAAATCATCGACTTTCCGCACTGCTTATGACATATACTATTACGCGATTGTTCAATGATAGGTGTGAATAGTGAGCTGCATGAAAAACGGATATAGCTGTGAATCCTGTTCTGTGTCAACTGATTTTCAAAATTGGAAAAGCAAATGGAACCGTTGAAAGTTCTTAAGATCTGATATAGAACATTTATCTTCATATCGATCTTATGAAAATAGTGAAAGACTCAATTTGAATCATTAGAATTACTAAAATTTAGAAAAAACACCTATTTGAACCTGACATGTCTGAAACTGCGGTTGCTTATGATCAGGCATTCTATGTTTTTATATTCCTCATTATTTCTCATCGAACGGTTTCAATTTCATCAGAATATCCAAAATCAAACACATTGATTGAAGGATTGTTGAAATTGTGAATGAAATTCGTACGTTTAATTGGCATTAATTGCGAAGGATATCAAATATTAAATTGGCAATTCCAGCAGTTAAGATGGAATTTCGAAGCGATTTGATGATTTGCCAATCATTTGGAGTGGGAATGTTGAAATCATCTTTGAAGATGAGTTAATTTATTTTACAAATGGACAGTTTAATCAAATGATAAGCAGTCATTGCAATCTTACCACAACAAGATATGAAATTTGATGTTGGTTTTAAAAAATATTAAAATAGATTCGAATGAAAGTTGTTTCGTTCCTACTTCAGTTGTGGTAATGATATAGTGAAGGCATTGGAATATAATAATTGCAATTATGAATTATGGTGATGGAAAAATTGTTGAAATGGAGAAAGAAAATGCTTGAGTTCTGATTTCAATGAATAACTAGTAATTAAATTTCTTATTTCATGTATTTGTAAATCAACGTTTTAAGCAATTGATGTCAGTATTTTTATTCAGAAGAATAATGAAAATTGCCATATTCTCCTGGGAAGCAGGTGGCTGATATTTATTCACTGTCTCTTTCAGTGTACCCCGATGTTCTTGTTTTAGCCGCAGTACTTCTTCCTTTAATCTCAAATTGTTTAGCCTCAAAATCAACTCGGATTCCATTAATTGCTTCAGCCTTGAAGAAAGTGACTGCTCTTCATCCACAGCAGGTGGTGGAGATTCCTGTCCGACTGGCGCTGATTCATTCAATTGTTTTCTCAGGCATTTCGAAGACGCATTTCAATTCCAAATCCATTAATTGATCGAACATTAAGGATTCATTAACTAACAGTGGTTATTTATTAACAGTTTGTGTATCATACTATCTTAAGCCTGGAATTCTTTATTTTTGTTTGTTTTTGTAATCAATCCAAAGATATTAGGAAAAAAATTGAATTGTTATACATCGTTATTAATTGAGAAAATAAAGCTTATTATTATTATCATTATTATTATTTTACTTTTCCATCTCACAATCACCACTAAATGTATCGCAGGTGTTGAAATAGTGTATCAAAATTAGTAATACTAACGCCATCTATGTAAAAAGTATGTAACTGATGTATTGTCAAAATTGAAATAAAATAGTCAGTCTGTTGCGAATACTCGACGTGTCTTAATAGGTTATGGGCCGCTCCCACATTTATCAGTTATTTTAATAGTTTAAAATAGATAAATAGTGCACTAGTATTGCAAAAAAATGGCTACGAACTATATTACCAGTGTGCCAAAGTTAAAAGGCAGGGAAAATTACGACGAGTGGTGTTTTGCTGCTGAAAACTTGTTGGTGCTAGATGGAATGGACAAGTACATCAAACCGCCAACTGGATTTGAAGTTAAACCAGTGGAAGATGCAAAAACGAAGGCGAAGCTTATTTTGACGATAGACCCAGTATTGTACGTGCATATCAGAAATACCCAGAGCTCAGCTGAATTATGGACTAAGTTAAAGACCATGTTTGACGACTCGGGATTTTCTAGAAAGATCACCTTGCTTCGACATCTAATATCCATAAGACTTGAAAACTGTGATTCAATGGTAAGTTATGTGACTCAAATTGTCGAAACAGCGCAAAGGCTGAATGGCACAGGATTTACAATTACGGATGAATGGGTTGGGTCATTATTATTGGCTGGCTTGTCGGAACGATATTCTCCAATGATAATGGCAATAGAACATTCGGGAATTCTGATAACCGCTGATATCATTAAGTCAAAATTACTTGACATGGAAGTTGTCAATGTCAACGACTCAGAATATAATGCAGAAGGTGCTGCATTCACGGCTAGACGAAAATATAACTCTGGCAACACTAAGCAAAGAAAATTTGGAGGTAACCGCGGTATGCCAACGTCAGATAAGAAAGTAACAAGTGATACAACCAAAACAAAAGTTAAAAAAATTTTTAGGATCAAAGTTCAAATTAAAGGACTTAGGCCCTGTAAGACAGTATCTAGGCATGAGAATAAATTTAGATAAAAATAAAAATGTAATAACTTTAGACCAAAAGCAGTATATTGAACAGTTAGCATCTAAATTTCAAATGTCTGATTGTAAGCCACAAAGTACTCCAATAGAACCAAAATTAAATGTACAGAAATCTAAAGAATGTTTACCTGATGTACCTTATCAAAAACTTATTGGAAGTTTAATGTACTTGGCAGTATTAACAAGACCTGACATTGCCTATGCAGTCAGTTATCTCAGCCAATTTAATAATTGCTATAATATTAATTGTTACAACTATGCAAAACGAATTTTGAGATATCTGATTTGTACCAAAGATTACTGTTTAAAATATAGTAATAGTGACACTGATCTACAAGGTTATGTAGATAGTGATTGGGCAAGTGATGCTCTAGATAGGAAATCTTACACCGGTTTCTGTTTTGTGATGTCCGGATCGGCCATTTCCTGGCAAAGTCGGAAACAGAGCACTGTAAGTCTTTCCAGTACAGAGTCAGAATACACAGCTTTGTCCGAAGCTTCTAGAGAAGCTGTATATTTAAGAAATTTGTTACATGAAATTACAGGAAAATTGTGTGCAATTAATTTGTATTGTGATAACCAGAGTGCATTGAAACTAGCATCTACTCATCAGAGTCATAGTAGGTCTAAACATATAGATGTACGTCATCACTATATTAGAGAGGTTGTTAGGAATAATTATGTAAAAATTAATTATGTTCCTTCTCAAGAAATGCCTGCAGATCTTTTGACCAAAGGTTTGTGTTCTGTGAAACACTATAAATTCATGCACATGTTAGGTTTATTTCTATTGTAATTTCTTATTAGTTCAGTTTATTTTGATAAGTGGGGGTGTTGAAATAGTGTATCAAAATTAGTAATACTAACGCCATCTATGTAAAAAGTATGTAACTGATGTATTGTCAAAATTGAAATAAAATAGTCAGTCTGTTGCGAATACTCGACGTGTCTTAATAGCAGGTATAATTATGACTCGACATTTTTCTGGGAGATGAAACTGATTACTTAATGGTTCATTAGAGTAATACATCGAGCCTATAATAAATAGTGCATTATTCGCAGAGATCATATTTAGTCGATTCATAATAAATCTTAGAGAATAACTTCAATATCAACGTTCAATATCAACGAGGCAATTGAATTAATTCGCAAAATATCCTTAGAAAAAAATATAATGCTCAGAATATTTGTAATAAAGTTGACTTATTTAAACCTTTAAGAAATGAACAATTTCGCTTTAATTTTCTTAAGATCCCCGCGTACTTCTGCTCTTTGTCACTGCTCATTAATGGGGTGCGTTCTTGGCGTTAACTGTTGCTCCGACCACCGTTCATTAAATCCGCGAGCTCGATACAGCGTCTGCGAACGCGGCAGTTCTTCATCTAATGAAATTTGGAAGTGGAGAGTGAGTTTCACGGAAATTGTCAAAGGCTGCCGAGAAATTCAATTCTGAATGTTAAGCGAATTTAACGGAAACGGGAGCAAATGATAGTAAGAGTATTATTTCCCCTATTTAACGATAAGAAAAGCCCCGTACCACGCTCGGCCTGTTTTCCGTTGCCAAGGCGGGACCCCTTCGTGAAATATGCGATGTACCGACACTTGTAACTTTCAGACGTATAACATGCAATGCGGCAATAACTTTTTACGATGTACCGGTTGTCGGGGCCAAATTAACCCGCCAGCGGCGCTTCGCGACCCCTCGCAAAACCTCTTTCCTACCTTTACGTGAAATTCGCAAATTTTTCAGCAATCGAAACGTGACTATCGACTTCGCGTTTCCCTACCTGATGTGCAACGACGCGAATGTCTTTCTATTTGAAAATCGTCGAGTTAATGGTTTTTCGTTTACTCACGACGCCTCTGTTCGTATCATTTTCAAGGTTTACAGAGACTTCGAATAATTGCTATTCCCGAGAATACATTATCCGCAGGCAGATAAGCCTACAGAGACTATACGCGGGCATTTCTTACCGAATTGTGGCGTAATTGAAATTGCAAATGAGTAAATTAGAATTATCACGGCGGAATCCTAACACTAGTCTGAACGTATGCCTTGCGAATATACTCAGATTTTCGTTGCTTTCGAACATTATGGTTGATTTTGATTGAAACTTCAATAGCCTGAATGGTAATTTGAAATAATCTACAATAGATGAGTATCATATTGAAGGATATGTTAGATGCTACGATATTTTTAACAATACTAACTATTGTTTTTTTATATTGCAGCAAAAACTGATTCATTTTGAGGAAGGTGAAACCAGGAATGATAAAGCTGTTACATTGTCTTCAAACGGTTATTGCAACTTTGTAGAAAATTTCAGGAGCTCATCTCCATGGAAAGAGAAATGAGATTGCGAATAACTTTAGCCTGGAGGGCGGTGGAAGAATGCATCAAATAAAAGCTTGCAACAGGCTGCTTTAAAAGTAGACAGTTTTCTGTGAGAGTAGATAGTTATTGATTGTTCGATTACGTGCCAGTAGGTAAACAACATAATTTTTCTGATGTTTTTGGGCAAATTAAGCACTCCCACAATTTTCCTTCGGGTTATAAGAATGTCCTTCAACTTCTGAAACAGTTCCAAAGGACTTTTTCAAATCTTCTTCTTTCCCTTTGTCTTAACGTTGATGACAAAGCTCTTGATGCCGTTGAACCCGTTCAGGGATACATCCACAGCAGACTTCGCTTGGTAGATTCATCTCATGAAGGACCTCCGGATATTATTTACTTAAGGCGCATTCAAGCGTACAACGTGGTCATGAATGTAATAGTAAACGTGGTCATATATGTCAACGTCAAAAACTCTTGTCTAAACTTAAAAGCGGATGACCTAGCGTTACAAGCTCGCGAGGTGAGTAATAAATGCGGTCAAATACGAAGCGGCAGAACGAAATAATCAACAAAAAGCCTAACCTCAAATAATTTGTGCAAATAATTCGGCACAATATTATAATCGTACGAGAAATGTGAAGTACGAAGTGATTCGAAAGGCAATTTTTTTATAAAATATCGACACGTTTTTTGCAATTGGATTCCTTCATAAAGCATTGACATTTGAGGCTGCATCATGTCAGCCGATAAAGAAGGTTTTACAGCGCTACATGGAAACAAGAGTACCAATTCCTGATACGTTCTCTACAAAAATTATCTGATATTTGTTTGAATATTTGCAAAAACTGCTTATAGGTTCTGGTAGATCCTACTTTGTTAAACCCATTTTCCTCGTCTAATTGTACAAAATTTTTCGAATTTATCCAACTCCAGGTAACTGAAAATGATTATTTACGCGGGCTATGACATTAGGAAAATTTTCTCTTTCTTTGCGAAAATGATTACAAAGTAAGTGTTTTTCTATTGTTTTCAACCTTTATTCCACATAATTTCCATATTTTGGTTGTTACCAATTATTATACACACGAAAAACTCCGGTTATGAAAAAAGCCTTTTCAAATAGATCAGCAATTTTTAAACCCGCATTACTGGTTTATATAGAGGTAGCTGAAAAACATGTATTTCTAATTTTGGTAGCAATTGCCGTTGAAATAATTGTAATAATTAATGTTCTCTGTTGAAATTTTCATCCACAATTATTGAAAGTAATATTAATTCACCTCGTTTTGCCATGATTTTCAAGCGTTTCTTAACTTAAAGTGAATCGACATAACGTAGAAATAGAGCGGGAATTGAAGAAATGCCAAACAAAAAAGAGCGGGAATTGAAGAAATGTCAAAGAGAGAAAAGCGGGAAGTCAAATGACAGTTGATGATATGATGACCAAGTTCGTGACCATGTTGTTCGCTTGAATGCGCCTTTAGTGTGACGGTGAGCCTCAATTTTTTAAACCCGAATATCCAACATTTGATAACTTTTAATTTGTATAAAATATTTTCAGGCGATCCCGTACGAAAGTGGTATATATGCTTACCTATTAGAATAAATTGTCAATTTCAAGCAACTGTCCAGAAATGTCATTCCCGCGCGGGTTAAACCGGTTTAATCCGTGCGGGAAAGTGGTGATATCGAAATGATAGATCGAAATATATGAGAAATTTAATTCGTATAACTCACTAAATATTAATGACGCGTATGAGCTACCATATGGTACTATCAACGAAAAGCATCACTTGATTAAATACGTCAATTTTTCATTTCTAGATTCATTAACAAATTAGATTAAGTTTTTCCGTGTCGCGGAGTATTGCCCTTATGGTCAAAGATATCCTGAGTAGAACAAACGTCAAGACCAGGCGCAGATGTGAAGTTTAGTTAATATTTATGATATCCTAAAAGTAGGTAAATATCCTAAATTAGAATAATTTCAAGCTAACTGGAGTCTACAGTTCTTCCCAGACATGTATGAGCTCTTTTAACGATCACCTGAACAACTATCTAGAAAGCTTATCACAAATCAAAACACATGCTATAGTTGGTGATGTGAATATTAATTTATTATCGGAAGATGAAGCGAGTACAAAACCAGCTTAAATTCTTTTGGATTCATTTCAATTAAACTGTTTCAATTAAGAATGAATGCACTCGCCCCGAATCAGGTAGTTGTATTGATCATATATTCCTGAAAACAAAAAACTTTGAGAACAAAACAAAGAATATAAAAGTCTATATTTTACATGGTCTTATAAATGCCCACTACCCCATTGCCCTTAGTATTAATCTCAAAGGCTGCATATTTCCAATAAACAAAATCTAGAAATTCGAGAAAAGAAATACAGAAATTATATTGAACTGAGAAAAAATTAACAAGTTAATTATGGTTGTAAATGTTTGAACAAACAAACCCAAATATGATTACAAATATTTTCATTGAAGTACAAACACAACACTTAAAAAACAAAACGCAGTGTTTGAAGCGAGAAAAGATTCAAGACTTCAAAGAGAAATGGATGACCCAATCGATTTTAAAAGAGGTTACAAAAAAACAAGCTGTATCTAAAACTGAAACAAGATCCCTCAAATGAAAGCCTAAAGTCAGAATACAACACTTTTTGAAGAATAAAATAAAAAAATTAATAATCGCAGCCAAACAAACTCATCTTCAAACAATTGTTGGCGAAAATCAGTATGAATCTAAGGCCATTTGGAATTCGATGAAAAACTTGTGTGCAGAAGAACACAAGTCAAAACTGAAAAGAGAGAAGATAAATAATGGTAGTGAAGTAATGAATGAGGGAGACAAGATAGCTAACTTATTTAATAGTCTACCTGTACAATTGGTAAACACTTAGCTGAAAATATATCAGAATTGCATAATTATAAAAAGATTGAAAGCAAAAAATGTATTGTATCGATGATTGATACACTCAAAGCAAAAACATCACCAGGTTATGACATGATACGAACGGAAACATTGAAAAAAGTAAAAAACAGAACAATAGAACATTCCTTTTTACGTGTCTTGAATCTGGTTGTTTCCCGGAGGCTTTTAAAATAGGTATTATTAAGCCAATTTATAAAAGCGGGGATAGAAATGAAGTTAAAAACTACAGGCTTATCTCAAATTTGTGCAAGCTTCTAGAAAAAATTCTGAAAAATCGGATTGTCAAATATCTAGATAATTATGAAATTAAAAGTGGAGAGCAATTGGATTTTTGAAACTTATATTAGAATTCAGACAAAAATATTTCATCTTTGTGCAGTTTTATAGACCTTGCTAAAGTTTTTGACAAGATGTATCACAACAGATTGTTAAAAAAGTTGGAAAACTCTGGTTTTAGAGGACTGGCCCAAAGGATGTTCATGAGCTATTCGTCGAAAGCACATGGTCGAAATAGGCGAATACCGTAGTAAACAAGATATACGTATAGTAAGAAGACATAAGGAATACCCCAAGGCACAGTCTTGGGTCCGATTTTGTTTATCCTCTACATAAATAGCTTGTTGAATTAAGAGGAGGCAAACGGTCTCATATGCTTTGTAGATGATGCTGTGCTCTAATATACGGATAAATTGTGGAGAGAAATAAAATTAAAAGCGGACTGTAAATTTGCGGGAATAAAAAAGTGGTTCACTGCCAATAAACTTACATTAAAGGTGATACCAGGTATATCACATTCAGTTCGAATAGTATCAACCATCCAAAATTCGGAGACTTAAAAATCGATAATGAAACAGTGATAAGGTCGGCTGAAACTATAAGATAACGATTGACCAAAATTTAAAACGGGAACTCACTAAGAAAAAATAGAAGCAATGCAGAAATGGTTTTTGAAAACAATACATAAAAACCTCGCACCTTTCCAAGCGATCAACTATTATTTATTTTGTTGAGGTTCATGATGAGAGACAATCATATGCGTTAAAATTACAGCATACATATGAAACCAGACACGTCAACAAAAGTGAATTGGCCGAAGAAGCTGTACTAACTGAACATCTGACAGAAATTAAAAATTTCAAGTTCTCTCAAAAAGAGATTAAAATTATGGGTGGATAGTGATAAAAGAAATAAAGACAAACAAATAGTAGAAAAAGGAAAAAAATGAATAAATACCAGAAATTTAAAAACACCTACCCGATGAAGACTTACCTGATGAAAACTACACGATGGAGACTCACCCGATGATGACCTACCATAAGATTTACCTGAGGAAGACTTACTCACTTATTTCTGAACCTGAGTTAAACTTTTTATTTATGAAGAGCAATTTTCAGAAGAATATTTTTAAGTTTATATTCACATACAGAACAAAGAATTTTAAAGAAGAGAATTTGGGCAGCTCTAAAAAACTCGTGAGAAATATTCCTAAAAAATCCAAAAGAAACTTACGAAGCAACATACGATTCGTGAGTTGAAAACAATGGAAGTAGAAAACTTCATTCTCTCTTGATGTGTTATTTTTATATTCTGATGAGCAACATAAACAAATAAGTAATACTTATTATTTACATTTTACACTACAATACATTTTGTACTTTATACGTATTGCATACCAAAAAAAAAGAAAACAACAAGGTTTGACCAAACCAAAGCATGGGAACGAAAAATCAAAGGAATATTACGAAATGAGTTGGCTAGTATCCTCGATTAGTGAAGTGAAGAAAGAATCAATAGTAAAATTTTTTCCAGCATTAGCTGCCGCCCCCAAATCTTGCCGCTTGGGGTAAATTGCTTCGCACTTATCGATTAGTTATAATCAAACTGGCCGTACCAGAATAACAATTGCGGCGCAGGACAGATTTCTGAGAATTCAAGCTATGAGAAATGCAACCCACACGACAGGTCAAATAAGTTTGGAACTCAAAAACGCTCACCACATCCATATTAGTGACAAAACTGTGAGAAAGAGACTGCACGACTCCAATTTACGTGCCAGGCGTTCATGGAAAGCTGCACCATTATCCAGAGGAAATCGCGAGGTCCGAATAGTTTTGACTAGAAATCACAACAAATGGGGCGTGCAAAAATGGATTCCTGTGTTTTTTTATTGATGAATGGAGATTCTCGTGTATGGATACAACCTGGAAATGTTTGGAGACTTAGGACTGCGCAGGAAGTTTACAGCTATCAATGCGGAAGGGTGATGCTTTGGGGTGGTATAAACATGGGAGGAAGAAGCGACCTCGTATTGCTGGTGAGGTTTGTCAATGGTCTTAGATAAAGAGACGTGATAATAGAACCATTTGTCGTTCCGCATACAGCTGCAGTAAGTAACAACTTGATCTCCATACATGAGAATGTTTCTCCTCATACCACCTCGATCGTAAGAGATTACTTGGATGAGAGTGGTATAAATGTTTTGGTGCGGCCTGCTCAATCGCCAGATCTGAATCTGATTGAGCATATGTAGGAGTTTTAAGGCGCAACATTTTCTTCCACTTACGGACTTCTTTGTTCCACACTGTGGTTGAAAAAGGGAATGTGATTGACCAGGGAATCATCGATAGCGTTATTCTCAGCTCACCAAATCAATATAGAGCAGTTTTGAAAAACCGCGGTGGACAAACTCTGTATTAGACATTGAGCGGTGACAATATTCTTGCTCAGAATCCTAATTGCATTGAATTTGAATTTTTCACTCTTTTCAGTTCGATTCAATCTTTCAATTGATTTGCAAACTTTGTATGAAATTATAAACAAGTTCTAAGTAGGTAACAAAAATTGTAATGAATTTCCCGTTGCCAAGTGAAGGAACCCTAAAGGCGTGTGTATAATTGTTAATAGGACATCGCTACTTGCCATAAATCGATATAGAATGTGAATTAACGAGTTCAAATATATATGTAATTCTTCCCCGTTATACAAATAATAACAACTCAATGATAGTTATAACAAAAGTCGGCAATGTTTCGACAATTTTTTTTTATGAAGTTATAATGTAAAACCCTTGTCCGTAAATCGACCGCACAGTCAACCAGTTTTTGAAAAAGAACGTATATCCAGGTTTGGTTTGGAAAAAAAATATTTTCACACTTGTCAAAGAGCAGTAAGCATTTATTTATATGGAAAAAAGAAAACTACTACACTCTTTACCAAATTGAGAAGAATCGGGTTAGCAACTACATTGAGTAGTTTTCGAGTTATCCACATATTTGTGAAAAAGATTACGGATAAGGCATTCCAAAAAAATTGGTTTTTCTCAATATCACAATGCATAATTTTAGATCTGTCCTCTGAAATGAATTATTAGGAGATCACTCAATGTCGTTTCATAAATGTCGGCAATCTATGTTTTACAGGATGTTCAACACACACTGCCGAATTTGGATTTGAAAAAATGACGATAACTCCGTTTTTTCAATTGTAAACTCCAAATTTTCTTTTCGTGTTTGGATAAAGAACAAAAAAATAAGGGTAATTTGTTTATAATTCCCTATATCTAAATTGTATATCTTTTGAGATAACTTAAAATAATTCTCAAATGGAGGCAAAGTATCAAATTTTATCATATTATTATTCTGTGCTCGCTTATTGCACTTGCACATTAGAAATCTCTATGAGCATCGAATAAAATTTTGGTTCAATGATCCTACTGTTGATAGTTATCTGAAAATTCTGCGAACGTCGAAATAATTAATTATTTAGCATTTATACTGAATCTAACAGAATTATTTCTCGAGCATGTGATACATTTGGAATTAGATTTCCAGAGAAGTCGAAACCGTCACGAAGAACTCTGAAACGAATTATGAAAAAATTCTTACGCCATGGCACATGGAAATCAAAAGTTACAATGGCGAGATTCTTTTAATGATTGTTGAACAGTTCTGCTGATTTATAATCAGCTTAGGAATTTTTCTATAATTCGTTTCAGAGTTTTTCCTGACGGTTGGAAATCTAATTCCAATTGTATCGCATGCTCGACAAATAATCCTGTTAGATTCAGCATGAAGGCTGAACAAATTTAAATAATCTTCGTTTGCGTAATTCAAACGTTCACCCATTTTTGGATAACTGTCAACAACAAGAGCATAGAACCAAAATTTGATTCGATGCTCATAGAGCTTCCTGATGTGCAAGTGCAATAAGCGAGCACCGAATAATAATATGATGCAATTTGATACTTTGCCTCCATGTGACAATTATTTCAAGTTATCTCAAAAACAGTACTATTTATGTATAGGGAATCATTAACAAACTACCCTTATTTTTTTGTTCCTCATCCAGATACGAAAAGAAAATTTGGAATTTATGTTTGAAAAAACTGAGTTATCGTCATTTTTTCAAATCTAAATTCGGCAGTGTTTGTTGAACTTCCTGCATAACATAGATTGGCGACATTTATGAAATGACATTGAGTAATTCATTTCAGAGGGCAGATCTAATATTATGCATTGTGATATTGAGAAAAATCACTTTTTTTGACAGGCCTTATCTGTAATTTTTTTTCACAAATATGCGGATAACTCAGAAACTACTCAATGCAAATAATAGTACATGAAATCAAGTAGAATTAAAAAGTCCATCGAATGATGCTAAAATATAACGAATGGCTTATTTAAAACAAGAGAGCAGGTGTCATTTCTGGTGTAACCGGAAGTGGAAAATTGGTGCTATTATTTTAGAAAGTTAACCTCAATGGATTGATGTCCATTTACAAAGTTTCAAACAAATCGGACAACTATTTTCCGTAAACTTCCAATGGGCATTCACGGTGGGACAGCCTGTATATTTCCCAACATTGTTTGGATATAAAAAAAATCTATTTGATATGACCATTTTCCAGGATCGATCAACCAGGAGTTATAAAGTAATTTTTGAAACTGGTGACACACATCCAACAAATTCTCAGCCAACTTGAACTGAATTCAATTAATGGAAGAAATTTCAAATGTTTTCCTTTTTTCCCTCCGGAGAAACTCGTTGAAATATATCCCACGATGCAATGAAGCAACGTATAAGACACCTCCGAAGTTTGTAATTACCCGCGAGGTGTTCGGACGAGTTGGTACGGTTTCGTTTCTTAGTAACTGATGGAGTATTCGTGCAAGTTAGTTGACTTTCGTAGCTCATACCATGTTTTCGCGCTAATTAAACCGCGAATATTCCAAATTCCGTGGAAAAACTTATCAAATTGACGCGTTGTAGAATGGACTTGATACGCCCTAGTGAAACTTCGTTGCGTTACATGGAGAATCTTAATTACGTGGCAGTTTCCCGGCAAGCGCAAAAACATTTTTCCAGAAAGAGCAAACGTCAGTGGGTGTTGAATTTATGGCCCCGAATGTGGTGGAATTACCATCTACTTTCCATTTAAAACCGGGAACGTGCCCGGCTGATAATTAGAAAGATAACCGCAATAAATATTATCGAAATGATGGATAGAAGAGCGAACCTCGGCGCCGCTGCAACATGTGTCAAACGCCTTCGGAAGTTATCCACTTGGCGCTCCAATATCCACCCGACAACTTCCAATATGGCACGTGTGGACTCCGGCCTCCTGCCTGGCCTATATTTCTCTTTCGCCAACAAATGACACCTTGTACTTTTTTTTCATATATTTCACCGGCGATGAAAAGTTGGGTCACAGGTGCCGATACTTTTTCTAAGTCGATATAGACAATCTCGTACCTAAAAGGGAACATTGCCTGAATAACGACAATTGGAAATCAACGGATCGAAAAGGGCGAAACAGGGAAAGCCAATGGACCGTCGCCTCGGCTTTCCTCTTTGCATTTTCAGCAAGCCATAAATACAGGCTTGACATCCCGAAACTGCGGAACTGTAGCAGGAGCGTTGTTATGGTCATTTTCGATTCTTTGTTGCGATGGCCCCGACAATTGTACGAGTGCGATCCGGTGGAGTGTGTGTTGTGCACGTTATTTATTCGCATCGACAACAGAATGGGTTATTTGGAACTTGCACACAATTGTCCCCTCGTTTTTTTCAAATTGCTGGCCAACGAATAAATCAGTCGAGCGACAGCCGAAATCATTCGAATTTGGCGACTAGTAAGCATCAGCCACGCCGAACAAATATATCAAACTCTGCAAACTTCACTGTAAATATTTGTTTTAGTTTTTTATATTGTGGCAAACTCTCTGTTTAGATTTGAGCTTATTGATTTTTCTCGAAATATTAATTTCAATTAGGAATTACATATAAAATTGGTAGCAATAGAATCTTTGAATATCCGAGTCATCCGAACTTGAGTATGTCCGCAAAATACCGAAATATCAGAACTATACATAAGTTAGGATTAACTCAATCGTGACACTTTGATGCAGAAATTTAATACTGTAAAGTAAAATAACATGTACAAGGATATGCAACGCAAAATAAGAATGAAATTACCTCAATCGCACTAAAGATCTAATTCGCCGGGTTACCAAAGCAAGTGGAATGAAAACCTTTTATATTCGATAATTTACCGCTTACTGACTCGTGCATTGGTACACCGGCGATATAAAGCGAAGCCGATAAGCCGTATCTCAACGAGATCAAATAATTAACAATAACAATAATCCACTGTCTAGACCGGTCGACTACGGTTAGACAAATGAGGGAAGTACTGAAAGGGGCCATTCACGTTGCGACAGTCGCACGGACTGGAATCCCATGCGACAAGTTCGATCGTGAATAGGGCTGTCGTACAGCGGACCCTGAGACCAAGGTCCGTTGAAATGAGCAACGGACCTTGCGACACGACCGTTACTGTCGTACCGTAAACGGAGAATTCGGACGGTCCGTACGACCAAGCTCAGTCGATCACTGATCGTGTCATCGTTAACACAGAGGAAAAATCAGAAAAAAATTATAACCGCATTGCTATACATGTACAAATGGCACTCTTGTAAACAGAGATCGCTATATGAGAAAAAATAATTGATAAATGATCTATTTAAGGTTACCACTTTGGACCTAGCAATTCCGAATGTCGAGATCTTGGGTCTGTGCATTAGGAATCAAGACGTTGTCTTACACCTTGTGTGTATATATCGACCTGGCGATACTCAATTAACCGATAATAACATCCTTATAGAGAACCTTAAAAATCTTTCCAATTTAAAAAATTTGGTTATCATGGGAGACTTTAATTTTCGTGATATTGTCTGGCCGATTACCGTTGTACCGGAGATCTCTACAAATCCTACAGTTAGTTTCATGAATTTTAGTGGACATTCTAAACTCACACAGCTTGTAAATCAACCCACACGTTTTAGATTGAATAATCAGCCTTCTGTTCTTGATTTAGTTTTGACAAATGATGTAAACTTATTAACCGAACCAATTGGCAACTCCGATCATGCTGTGATAAGTACTCAGCTTCGATTCAATGTAACTTCAAATAATAAAATTAAAAGCACGACGATCGAAATAATTGATTACAACAATTTAAATAACCAACTGCTCGAGATAAATTGGGATGAGTTAGTTGTTTGGCAGTTCGGAGGACCCCAATGAATTATGGATGTTATTTGTTAATACATTAAGAGAACGCAAAAGTAATAACACAACAGTTAAAGACATATATAAAAACATTTTGAAACCCTGGATAAATGGTAAATTGATAATTATGATAAAAATTGAAAAGAAGTTATGGCGTAAGTACAAGCGTACTAATAGTACTCAAGACCTTCAAGCTCATAAAAGATATGGGAGAAAGGTGAAGGTAGCTATAATGAAAGCTTGAGAAACATACGAATCATCCATTGTGACTAGCAAAAATAACAAGAAACTTTTCAAATATATTAGGACTTACCTATCCTCTGAAGTATCAGTACCTCTAGTAAAGACACAAGATGGCAGTATTTGTCAGAATGTTGCTGAAACTGCCGATATACTAGCAGACATGTTTGAGAAAGCTTATTCCCCCAACTTTTCTTTGAGCCAACTTCCAGAATTTCTATCCCCAAGATCAGGTAATTCGCTTTATAGTATGAATACACCCGACAGTATCAAATGCAAAATCAGAAAATTAAAACTTCAATCATCTCCAGGTCCTGATTCAATATCTCCTGCGCTATTAATAAAATGTTGTGATGGCTTGGCCAGCCCCCTGTCCAGAATTATGTTTGCTTCGTTCAGTGCTCATATTTTACCGGATGCTTGGAAAACTGCTATCGTTACACCGATCTTCAAAAACGGTAATAAGCTAGATCCATGCAACTATCGCCCAATTCACTAATGTCTGTCATTTGTAAAGTTATGGAATCAATTGTGTGTGAAATTATTTCAAAATTTTGCCTCTCCGAAAACATTATTCCGGTACAACAACATGGATTTGTCAAAGGAAAATCAACCATGACTAATCTGTTATGGTGTGTAAGCAAATGGACATCTGCATTGGATAAAAAACGCCCACTAGATGTAGTTTACCTTGATTTTTCCAAAGCGTTTGACCGAGTGTGTAAGCGACGCCTTCTTCATAAACTGGATCATTTTGGTATTAGGGGACAACTACTTCATTGAATCGATAATTTTCTGTCAAACAGAAATTTTTGTGTTCGTGTTGGGGACCATTCATCTTCATATAGGCCAGTATTAAGTGGTGTTCCGCAAGGGTCTGTTTTAGGGCCGCTTCTTTTTATTTTGTATACTGCTGATTTTCCCCATTCCATTAAATCACAACATGCCTTATATGCCGACGATACAAAAATATTTGGCGACGCAATCTTAGATTATCACAACATCCAAGATGATCTCAATTCAATCTTAAAATGGGCTCCTACCTGGGGATTACCACTCAACATAAATAAGTGCGTTGTTCTCCATATGGGCTCCAACAACCCTCGTCACAAATACACGATAGATGGCCAATCGATAACAGACGTCAAATCGCATAACGATCTTGGTATCACGGTTACCGAGAATTTGAGTTGGTCAGCACATATTGCGAAGATTGTTAAAAAATGCAACAGCAAGTTATACATTCTAAAGAGGACTTTTTCTGTGCTATCTTTTGATAATTGGATTGCTCTGTATAAGTATTACGTACGTCCAATTCTGGAATATTGTGGATCTGTGTGGTCTCCAGAGTTGGTGCGTGACAAAAACCTTGTTGAAAATGTTCAACGTAGTGCTACTAGAATATGGTTTGGGCGTATACGCCCGACTTATAGCGATAGACTGTCTAGAGCCAACCTTACAACTTTCGAACAACGCAGAATGTGTAGGGATTTGATTCTTACTTATCGTATTCTGAGGTACAATCATGGGAATATGAAACACCTGTTTCTGATGCACCATGAAAACAGATTGCGTGGAAATTCATACAAATTAAAGAAGGAGCCTTTTCTAACAAGTGTACGTCAGAATGTTTTTTTCAACAGGGTGTTTTTACTATGGAATGGTCTACCGCCTGGAGTAGTGGAATTAAATTCTATAAATATTTTCAAGAAGAAGTTGGACGAATTTATGTTCGGTGGATCATAGTGATTATTCATCTGATGATTTGTACCATTTCTTTTATATAAATGGATTCATAGGTTTTTGTAACCTCAATCCTCATTCAAATGTAAATAAATAAATAAATAAATAAATAAATAAATGGATGAAAAAAACACTGATATTTTTGGATTTGAAGAAAAAAATTTATGACAACAAAAAATTTGTCCTCATTTCGGAATGTCGTAATCAAAACTTTTCGATGGTATCTAATTGAGTAAACCTATGTTTTCCTTAGCAACGCTTCATTTTTCTCATTCATAACCAGAAGTACTTTAGCTTTTTTTTCATTATGAAGTCGAATTTTTTGGGCGGTTTTTCGGGTCGTATCACGTAAACCACCTACGCTGAGACAGTAACAACATCCGTACAAAGGGCATGGGGAACGCTTGATGACACATATCCGAGGCCACAGTGAGGAGAAAACATCTAAGTATACGATTATTAACGCGAAGACTGTTCGATTGAGCCCTATATTTTAATAACATCGAACGAATAAAAAGATTGTCTACAATATCGAACAAAAGATGCATATTCCTCATTGAATAAGTTCAACGACTGTTTTTTCATAGGCCTGTCTGTGCGACGTGTCGCAACGTCTGTGTGGTAACCGATCCGTCGCAAGGAAGGTCGGATCCACAAGTCCGTGCGACAGTCGCAACGTGAATGGCCCGTTTGAGGCATACCGAAAGTCTTATATCCCCCCACCAAGAACAAAGACCGGAAGAGGGCACATGAACGTTTCTCTCTTTCTTTTTTCATATTTTGTATCAAATTTCTGTTTTTTTTTTAATTTTTTTATTTATTTTTTTTTATTTTTGATGCATACGAGTGTACTGCAAGAGCAATATGTTCAACGTCTATATAGAACGAGTTTACTAACGTGATACTTTAGTAACGTCTTTCGAAACTTGTCATTTTGTACTTATGATATGCTGCGATATTATCCTAGTAATTGGAAAGGGTCCCTGACGAATTTCATCTAATTTAGTTCTGTTTAATTTATTGCCAGCTTCGGTGTAGACTAGATCTCCTATATTAAAATTCCAATTTTTCCGTTTCTTATTATATATCCATTCGTTTCGTTTGTGTGCTTTTATTGAGTTCCGTAGTGCTGATTTTCTATCCTCAATTAAATTCGTCTGCTCATATATTTCTGCCGGAACGAAGCTCCTGCGGTCGCCATGTAGGAGACATCGAGGAGCGTAGCCAGTAGAGCTGTGCACCGTATCGTTGTACTCATTCACATATTTTTTGGCAATTGTTGTCCAAGCTCGTTTAATATTATTGTTTTCATTCATTTTACACCTAATTCTATTGACCAAGGTTTGATTTAACCGTTCGTTTAGCCCATTTGAAAATGCGCAGTCAACAGCCATTAAGACAATATCAATACCTTCGTTGCGTAAAAATTCTTGAAATTCGTTAGACGTTGTTCCGTTCTATTGATCTTCCTTGATCCACTATTTAAACCGTCGTCTAATCTCAGCCTACTTTTCTTTAATTTATATTTCAAATAATTATGGAATCGCTCAACAGAAAACGCGGTACCATTAAAACCAAACTTACACAATTTCGTAGTAATTCTAGAAGAAACGATTGACGCCGTGAAAAAACCTTGAACGCGAAGATTTTGAAAATTCATTTTATAAAGATTTCAGAACAAAAGAAAAACTCAATGCACTTTTCAATCTGAATCAGCCTGTAATGCCTTATCGTCAGCGATAGCGCAAGCTTGTTTCAGTGTCATCCAAAGAGCGAATATCAAATTGCCTACAATTCGTTCGACGGCTCGCTTCATAATTGGTTGGAGTATCAGGATATTTTCGAATCGTTGACGAAAATGATACGATAAGCGACATACAAAAAGTTTCATTATTTGAGAGCTTCACTTTCTAACGAGGCTCTTATAAAGGAGTCGATTTTTCAGCTGTAATTACAAGACTATGTGGATTTATTGCTCCAGCGGTACAACAATGACAAAATGTTGTAATTCTACATTGGCGTTTTCTTTATTTTCAATATTTTTAATTATTCGTATAATATCAGATGCATTTTGTGTGTTCAATGTTAATATGAAAGCAAATCTAGAAAAATGATCTACTACTAAATGGAGGTATCTTTTTGTTGAACGCCGGCCTCCAAATCCACCTATCGTATCTAAAGATATAATTTCAAACGGCCGCGTGGCTGGCCCGACCATACCTAAAGTGCCCAACTTTATCGGCTTCCGCGTTTTATTTTTAATACAGACAACGCATTGTTTGCAATATTTGTTTATTAACATTTTGAAATAATAATACTTTTTATTGAATCACTAAAGTTTACGTCGCAGTTTTTGTTTGTTTTGTAAGCAGAGCAGTCCACTTAGAACTAGTTTCCGATCTCACTAAGGAATGCTTTATATTAACGTTGCGCAGGTTTATAGCTAGAAGAGGAAAACCTTTCCGAATATTTTCTGATAACGCGACCAATTTCGTAGCAGCCGGGTCTGAGATGAGGATTTTGCTAAATTCCTAAAACGTAATGAACCAAAGTTGAACGCTTCAATGGTCGATGAAGGTATAGACTGGCAATTTATTCCACCTCAAAGTCCGCACTTCGGTGGTCTTTGGGAGGCCGGTGTCAAAAGCATGAAATTTCATCTTAAGCGAGTCGCTGGAAACGTTAACTTGACTTTCGAACACTTTGCCACTTTATTGGCTGAGATTGAAGCGGTTCTAAATTCCAGACCACTAACACCCTTATCAACAATCCCCAAGACCTAAACCCTTTAACACCTGCTCACTTCTTGCTGGGACGTCACAGCGGTTCCATACCTAGCAGCGATGTCACCGGCGCAGCCTTCAACCGACTTGATGCTTACCAACAACTACAACAAATAAAGCAACACTTTTGGCAGCGATGGAACAAGGAATACATAAGTGAGCTGCAGCAGCGCTACGAAGTGGAAGCAAACTCAGTCGGATTTAAAGCAAGATACAATAGTTTTGATAAAGGACGACAACTTGCCTCCCATGAAGTGGAAGTTGGGGAGAATCCATGGCGTAATCCCGGCACGGATGGGATTAATCAGTGGCAATAGTGAAAACTGAAAACGGAATGATAAAGAGAAGTTTCTCTAAAATTTGCCCTCTATATTAATTTGCCTTAATTTAAATTTTTTGTTATCATCTGGATATTTTGTTTTCTGTACTTATTACTGATTTCTATTTGCTTGTTTATTTTTTTTTTCTTTTTTTCATTGATGTTTCGTGTACATACTTTTTGTCGCAATGTGTCCAAAGGAATGGTGAAATCTATCTATAAGTTTTTCGGCTATATCTTTTGACAATATTATTCTATTAGTGTTTCTTTTGTATTTTATATTGTTATTTTTAATTGTTAAATTTTTGATGCTGTGTATATTATCTTGTTGATCTTTTTGTATTTCATGTAAAGACAATCCGCTTCGGTATTTTCTTTTCCTGATTTATACTTTATTTGGAAATCAAACTTTGACAGGTAATTCGTCAGATTACCTAGTTCTTCGTCTGTTCGTGATTTGATATTCAAATGCTCCAACGGTTTATGATCAGTAAATACTGTGAACCTGTTTCCCAAGAGCCAATCCTGCCAAAATTTTACCGCTTCTTTAATCGCTATGCATTCGAGACAAATCGCTTTTTTTTCTTTGTGAATCATTAAACCTTTTCGAAAAGTACGCTACTGGTTTTTCTGTTTCATCTTCTTGTATTTGTTTCAGAACAGCCCCCATACCATCGATACTTGCATCTTAAGATGTGTATTGGAGCTGCTCGATCGAAAATAGCTAGTATTGGAGTTGAAATCAAGTAACTCTTAATGTATTTAAAGGCTCGATCGCAATCGTTGGACCAGATAAAAGGAACATTTTTTCGTAATAGATTGTGTAAAGGTTCTAATATTCTCGAAGAATTTTCAATATATTTGTGGTAGAAGTTTATCTTACCCAAAAATTGGCGAATATTTTTTCTATTTTGCGGTTTTGGAAAGTCACGTATGGCAAGCAAATTATCATTTAATGGTCGAACGGAATTATTTTCAATTATGTGTCCTAGATATTCAGCGGAACGTTGTACAAGGGAGCATTTGCTAAGATTCAACCGGAACCCTTCGATTTTAATGGCGTTTAAGACTTTTCGTAAATGGGTGAGATGTTCTTCGAATGTTTTTGAAGATACCAAAATGTCATCCAAAATAATTGAAGCAGAACGAATTTAGATTTTGTTTACGTATAATTCGTGATAAAACACGCTGGAAGATGGCTGGACAGCTTTTTAATCCAAATGGCAGACATTTCCATTGCCGGTGTCCAGATAGTGTAACGAAACTCGTTTTGTAGCGATCTTTTTTACGAATTGGCACCGACAAGAACGCCATATTTATATCGATCACCGAACACCAGGAACAATTTTGGGTCTTTGCTATGAGGTCATCTATTAAGGGAAATGGGTAACTTTCTGGGACAATTATCTTATTCAGTTCACGGAAATCGATACAAAATCTGGTTTTATTTTTGACGCCGTTTTCTTTTTTGTATGCTTAAGTAACCGGTGCTGCGAAAGGCGAGTCAGACTCCTCAATGATGTTATGTTCTAGTAGCGCTTTCATTTGCCTCTCAATTTTTTCCTGATCAGAAAAAGAGCATCGGTAAGGTTTGCGTCTAACATATTCATTTGCGACGAGTTTGATTTGCGCCTCGCAGTCTTTGACTTTCCTGACATCGTATTTATTCTTTGCGAAAATTGAATCGTAGTCAATTAGTATATTTTCAATTTTTTTCTTTCGCCATTCTTCGAGATGATCTAATGTGGTGAAATTTTCGTTCAGGTTATTTAAGTTAACATTTATTTCGTTATTTTTGCTATATTTTTCATTATTTGCATTTTCGTGATATTGGAATATTCGAAGTTTATGGTCTTCACAAAGGCCAAAAGCTGTAATAATAGAATATCGTATTTAAATTGCTCCTGCTCGATTACAAAAAAACGCATAGTTTTTTCTATTTTGAAAATCTTTAGTTTGAGGAAAACTATACCCTTTTGTTGATTGTCCCCATTCATTGTTCTGAAAGTATATGTTTGCTCATTTTTCACTTTTTTATTCAATTTCGAAACGATATTTGCATTAATCATAGAAATGTTCGCGCCAGAGTCATAAAGTCCGATAGCGTCGATATTTTCAATTTTAACTTTCAGTGAAATGAGCGGGGGCAGAATTAGTTTTTTTTTTTTGGATTAGTTTCATTGAGTTCCTCTTCTAATTCGGCGTTATTTGCCAATTTAATATTTTTATTTGTATTATTATTTGATTTTAAATTTTTCGGATTGTTCCAGCATAAAAACTCGGAATGAAATCTACCTGTGAAACCAACTTTTTCGCAAAATGCACACGGTTTGTAGATATTCCTTTTTTTTTTAATTATTTTTATCGTCAGAATGTCTCGCGGATTTTGGTGCTACGAGGGACTCTAGTTGATTTATCTCTACAATTAACCGACTTTAGGTTTGAATATTTTTTCGATGTAATCTATAGCGAACGAATGTTGGTAATCCTAGCGCGACCAAATATATTCGGGATATTTCGGACATTGTAGGTTCGACATCTAATAATAGGTTCAATTTCCTCAGAACATATTCATTTAAAGTAGGGATGTTACGGAGGTGGTTTCATCGGCGTCGGAGTCGGAATAGGAGGTCGCACATTCACCTTCGCGGAGTCGGAGGTATTTCGGAGTCGGAGGTGTTCCGGAATTGGATAACCAAATTAAACTGTTCGCGCTACAATAAAACTTTACTATAAAAATAAAAGTATAAAAAAACCATGGTATACGTAAATACGAACTGAAATATATATGTATTAGAAAAAATAAAAATCCAAATAATAATGAAAATTAATTTCACTGCTTTGTCTTCGTCTGACCTACATCAAGAATGATTCTTCTGGAATTTTGGAATATATATCACTACAAATATTGTGAGTGAAAAAACTGGCCACCTCACATATTATAATTGTGCGCCAGCGTTGGCATAAATTTAATAAATTCCAAACTCTCTACAACATTAAACATCAAAACGTCTAAAACGATCATTTACGAAATTAATTTGTCAATTTCTTTCGATTTTGGATGCCCCTTTTGCTTCTTATCAAGAAATTGGCAAGTAATACAGTTCGCATTATTCAAGTCAGTTTCACTGAAGTTATTCCAAATTGCACTCCTTTTATATAAAAGAAACTTTAAGGAACAATGAACTAAAGTGAAGGATCAAAAACCCAGAAACCATTTCACTCAATTAAATACAAAACTACTCGAAAAAGGAGAAACGAAAAAGTCTAAAATAATCTGAAGACAAACCAGAAATTTTTTCATTCTCATCCCTTCTTGTCTTGAGAACAAAAGACATTAAAATACACGAAAATAACTTCTCAATAGGTCAGATTGAGTTTCAGATCACAACTGCAATATCTTTGCAAAAAACAACGATTGCACCTCCGACACCTCGAGTCGAAGTCGAAGTCGAAGCTTAACATCCCTAATTTAAAGAACCCTTTACATATTTGTCAGAAAATGCGTACCTACTCTACATCTGACCAACCGCGATCTCCAAAAGAGTTGACCATTGATTTTTTCTATGAATCCCACGGGTCGTTCAACGACAAAACTTTTTAAGAAAGAGAGTATCATTCAGTGCCCAAACCTTCCAAAAATAAACGTAGAACCTCAGGATACTTGCCAATCATTATATCCAATCGTTGACATTCGCTTTCAAAAAACCCATATCCTTGACCACCGATTGTTGGGATTTCTTCGGTTGATAAACGACGGATTGGTTCAATAAAGCATCGTTGATAGCCGAGTTGTTTTCTTCCAAGAAGTATTCCTTGAATCACACATTTCCTTCAGCGTCCAGATAAATATCAACAATATCATCTGGTTGCGTTATGTTTATATAACGATATTGGTTGCGTTTAGTGAATGTTTTCAGAGCGAACTTGACGATTGGCAGCTCACACAATTCTGGATGTTGCAGATATGGTTGTAACTCCGGAGGGAAAAAATAAATTTCCTCCTGATCCAAAAATCTTAAACTTTTTATTTTTACCACTGACGATTTTTTGTCGTCAGAAATTCCGTAAACGAAGTGAAATCGTGCTTTTTTTGGCATGTGGGAGAACGAACTGCGATTTATAAGTTAGGTTGAACTTAATCGTGATACTTTGATGCAGCAATTTAATACTGTAAAGTAAAATAACATGTACAAGCATATGCAACGCAAAATAAGAATGAAATTACCTGAATTGCAGTAAAGATCTAATTCGCCGGGTTACCTAAGCACGTGGAATGAAAACCTTTTATATTCGATAATTTACCGCTTACTGACTCGGGCATTGGTACGCCGCGCCGGCGATATAAAACGAAACCGATAAGCCGTATCTCAACGAGATCAAATAATTAACAATAACAATAATGCACTGTCTAGACCGGTCGACTTCGGTTAGACAAATGATGGAAGTACTGAGGCATACCGAAAGTCTTATGTATATAATGAAAATACTGGAACAAGTGACCCTTTCTATGTTGAAACTTCTCCGAAAACTATTATTTTCCTGAACGTTCAGTGGAATACGAGCACGCATAGAAGTCTTCCATTTTGTTTTTCCGATTTCGTTACGGATATACTTCGTAACAATAAATCAAACGAAACTCTATCTTTGCAATATGGGGTTGCCGCCAGCAGGCCGGCACCCATTGAACCCTGTCCATTTCTGGCGATCTCATCATCCGCGTCCATTCAACAGGGCGAGTGTGTAGCTTATCGTTTAATCCCCGCTGTCCCCATATATCAGGGGACGTTTTCCTATCGCTTTTATGTGGGGCGTCGGCGGCTGGTGGCGACAATGCCGTCGTCTTCAGCTACCCGGGGATCTACAGTCTTCGACAATATGAATTTCCGCACGATTCATTAGTTTTCCCTCTACCCCGGTTCATCGAGGCCTATGAGAAATATGACCGCTGCACGGGATATCTTTTTCCTCATTCTAATTCTGCTCGCAGTATTCAACCCCTTCGTTATACGAGGCTCGAGGACAGAGAACGGTCGTTTTTTCTGGATACGACGGTCGGAAAACGAAAGACGCAACAAAAACGTCCGCAATCAAACGCGGTCCTGTTGCGCTAATCCAGAAATAATTATTTAAAGCCAGAATTCACGAAGTTAAGTCCGGTTTATGGGGCTATAAAGATGTCAACCGGTTGAGCAAACGGCAATGAGACAAACCTTACGTGTCCAGCGATGCGTTTATCCCTCCGGCCAATCCACCCCCAAACAGGACCGTAACAACCTAGATACATGATAATTCATTAATCGGATTATAATTGCATCAGTATAGACAACGTTGTCACTTTTCAGTTTCCGTGATATGCATGATCGCTTTCCACCGTTTCTACTATCACCGAGTTATTTAAATCAATTTGTTCTGGTTCTGCACGCTTATATCTTATCCAGCATCCCAGTTGCTTAAGTTCCCTCCTCATATTCTCTCCGCAGTGTTCCCACATAAACCTGTTCTGTCCCTGTCTCTGCTGTAAGCGTTTTGATAATTAGACCCCAGTCATAATTAGTCACCTTTTACTCATGCATGAGATCATATTTCAGGAAACTGTCAACGCAATGTGGTGAGTTGGCAACCGCTGTCTTCAACAAGGGTTACCTAATGTTTCGTTGATATTTGGAACTCGTATGCAGCAGATGAAGGTACGGAATTATGTCCTGTCTCGGAATTAGAGTTTCGAAATAACTTCATCTCGTTGAACACTATTTCGCAAGCTTTCGGTCACATACAGCACATTGGTATTATCAGTATGTTTTGGTAATATTATCATTCGTGGTGGAATGAAACTGTTTTTGATTGAGTATATGATGCATGTCGTCTATATATGATATACATTTTATCGCTTCATATCACTCTTAGCTAGGCGTCTCCAAACTACCGTCAGTGGGGCAGATCCAGCCCCCTGGTGTCATCAATCTGACTGGCGACTGCCGAGCCGGATATGACTTTCACTTGGCCAGTTTCCACCAGCGTGACCATTTGATTTCTTCTATTTATACTGCGGCTGAATCAGAAATGTACTCAAATCAACCCCAGACATTGGCATTAAACTGTTGAAAATTCATCGTACCTCAAATTCGTTCGGTGTCCACAAGAAATAGCGTGAGTGTGTCAAACCTGGCGAACTAGTCTGAATGGTCACTATTCTCTATAACCATTCAATCTGGAATCTCATTCAAATAAGAACTTACAGATGTTACTAGACGGAGCTCACAATCTTACTAAAAGAAAATGTATTTCTGAAAGGATAATGTTATTCCATATCGGCGTATAGAGTTAGTTCAGGAGGAAGGCTGTTGTGAAGAGAATTCATAGATTCTGCAGCAGAAATGTTCAGGCAGAAGAAACCGATTTTCCATTCGACTAAACTGCATCACTCATTAACTTTCTGCGAATGTTGAGTGGGTTCATCTGTGATTCTCGATGATTAAGTGGAAGCTGTTGTGCCAACTTACAGCTCGTTAAAAATAAAATAAATTTTCCACAATATTTTTTCATTAGGCATACCTCACGCACAAGAACACAAAATTGATTTCGTTGCCCTCAATCGCTTTCAGATAGCTTATAAACAAGACTCATCCAATAAGGATGATACACTGTTTTGTCAGTGTTTCTGCCGCATCTAAAATCTACCGCACATAGAATATTTTATTCCTTTTGGGTAATGAGAAAGCACACTGAAATATGAAAGCTGTGTTGGATTGAGAGAAGCACTGATAATAAATAGATAACAACCTATGTCAAGTGCCATTAAAAAATTCAGACTTTAACTTCAGCAAAAATTGTTCGACTGTTATAGCACTTTCTCTACATTTTTCGGGATGACAATCTTTGTTGGAAATTTTATGAAGTCTTTTCCATGTAATTTAAAAGGATATCAAATATAGGTCATTGAATTCTCCGAAATGTTCATTCATTTCTTGGAAATTTCAAATTTTGTATCGAACAAAATCGAAGATTTAGACTAGAAGTTCTCGATTTTTTTTTGTCATAAAGAACTTTTAAGGTTCTGTCGGTTCCGGTGGATCCCGTGCAGCTACATTCTTACCACTTCAACCGTAGAAGCTATATTTGAATGGTTGATTCATTAAATCATTGCCGGTTTAAAAAAAACCAAGCAATTCTCACTTATTCGATTTGAAAAGTCTCTATAAAATAGAAAGAAAGATAATATATTATTTTGTGTTTCATTTATTTAAATATTTAATTGTTACACTAATTAACGTTATAATTTTTTTTCCAAAATTGCGGTCGACAATAAAGGAACATTTGGACGTTTCGTACGACGTTTCCATCGTTATACAATCATAAACTTGTATTTGTTTAATTTAAAAAATTTCTTTCAATACAACTTTTGAGTGTGGTTTGACAATTTAATGATGTTGCTTAAATACAGATCACAGCTTACTGTTTAACAATAACTTTAAAATATTCCATTATAAATTATGCTTAAATTTCCAATGTCTGTTCTACAATTGACAGAGTTTATTTCTTTTTGTATCATCTCGTTTCTGATAGTTTGATTCTTTATCTAAGATTGTCACATTATTGAAATCAAAATTGTGGTTTAAGTAATGTGAATGTTTACTAAGAGCTGTACATTCATTATCCAATCGTAAAGAGTATTTACGGTTGTAAATTCTCTTATGGAAATATTGTTTTGTTTGTCCAATACATTGTCCTCGATAATGTATACAAGAAATTTTGTATACTACATTCGTTTGTTTATTTTCATCTGTAGGGCCTTTTAATTGAGTGGAAAATTTATTTAGAGTGTTGTATGGTTTATTTGTTAGAATAAGATTATAATTACGTAAAATGTTAGAAGAAAGAATAAACGAAATATATAATATTAATAATGATAATGAATTAGATTATTCTACTATAAAGTATATGAGTATACCGTACGTTCCGGTATCATCCAAAAAAATAGGTAACATTTTACGTAAATATAATCTTAGTGTAACAAATAAACCATACAATACTCCAAATAGATTTTTCACTAAATTAAAAGAACCTACAGATGAAAATAAACAAACGAATGTAGTATACAAAATTTCTTGTATAAATTGTCCAGGACAATACATCAAACAAACAAAACAATATTCATATAAAAGAATTTACAACCATAAATACTCTTTACTATTAAAAAATGAATGTATAGCTTTTAGTAAACATTCACATGATTTAAACCACAATTTTGATTTCAATAATGTGACAATCCTTGATAAAGAATCAAACTATGAGAAACTATGAGAATGCATTAATTATGGTTTTCAAATCCCTTTTGAAAATTAGGGATCTACCTTACCTTCATATCAAACAATATTAAGCATTGATTACGCTACCCTCTACGAGATGGCGCAACTATTTTTTCTTTTTATCCCGAAAATAGGGTGAAAGGGAAATTTGGGGAAAATGACATCTAGCTAGATCGATTTATCGTCCCCGAATCCACCTGTATACCAAATTTCATGAAAATCGGTACAGCCGTTTCCGAGATTCCGATTATATGTATTATATAAATATGATATACAAGGAGTATTGCCGTATTTTTCAAACTAATGAATTTGTTAAATGGGATCTCGGCATAAAGGGCCACTCAACTGAACAACCATTGGTCATTTAACTATATTTCGGTCCTGTATTGGGTCCCTCATCGGGATACTAGAATATGAGAAAACCTTCATGAAAAATTAGGGGAAACAAATTATTATTAAAATTCAAATTGGTGGAGAAACCATCAATTGCAAACACTCTTTAATTTGACTAGTTGTATAAAGGATGACGAATTTAGACATTAACTTGTAACAAGATCGAAAAAGTGAAAGATCGCGGTACATAAAAGTGATATCAGACTTCGACCGGACAGATGTGCTTTGGCCTCCCACGCAGTGTACAATAACCACTCTTTCGATTTTGATAGTGCAAGGGTGTTTGTTTCAGTCAAAAATCTTAGTAAGCGAATCTTCTTAGAAATGTGTTATATTAACAAGAATAATTGTGTTAACAAGAGAATAGACATAAATGGTGTAAGTAACATATACAGTTATCTATTAACATTGGAAAAAAATAAAAACTCGTCCCAAATTGACGTCACTTTGTAAAAGTCAAATTCATAACAAGAACATCTTTGCAACCTTTTCTGTGCCCTCTGTGGTTCTCTCATACAGTGACAGGTGATCACCTAACCTATCTTGTTCACGTGGTTGTTTCCAAGTGGATAAAAATTTACGTTTAACAACTAGTACATTTCAAATTGTATCCTCATCATGATTGTATAATCAGATCGATCTGAGGTTCAAGTAGTTGATGATGATTTAAGTGTCCTCTGAAACGAAGAACTTTTTCACCTTTTCGATCTTTTTACAAGTAAATTTCTAAATTCGTCATCCTTCATACAACTAGTCAAAGTAAGTAATGTTTGCAATTGATGGCTTCTCCACCAATTTGCATTTTAATAATAATTTGTTTCCACTGATTTTTCATGAGGGTTTTCTCATATTCTAGTATCCTGATGAGGGACCCAATATAGGATCGAAATATAGAGTTATATGACCAATGATTGTTTAGTTGAGTGGTCCTTTATGTCGAGATCGCAAGTAACAAATTCAGTATATAAATATATATACAAGAATTGCTCGTTTAAAGATATAAGATTTCAAAGTTGTTGATAAACAGTAAGCTGTGATCTGTATCTACGCAATATTATTAACATCATCAAATTGTCAAACCACACTCAAAAGTTGTATTGAAAAAGATTTTTTAATTAAACAAATACAAGTTCATGATCGTATAACGATCGAAACGTACAAATGTTCTTTTATTGTTGAGAGTCAACAATGAAAGAACATTAGGACGTTTTATACGACGTTTCGATCGTTATAGATCATGAACTTTTATTTGTTTAATTGAAAAATTTGAGGATGTTAATAATATTGCTTAGATACAGATCATAGCTTACTGTTTAACAATAACTTTAAAATATTCCATTATAAATTATTCTTAAATTTTCAATATCAGTTCTAAAATTGACAGAGTTTATTCTTTTTTTTTTTGATATGTATCATCTCTTTGATTAATCCTTTCTGATAGTTTGATTCTTTATCAAGGATTGTCACATTATTGAAATCAAAATTTAAGTCATGTGAATGTTTACTGAGAGCTGTACATTTATTATTTAATCGTAGAGAGTATTTATGGTTGTAAATTCTTTTATGTAAATATTGTTTTGTTTGTACAATATATTGTCCTGGACAATTTACGCAAAAAATTTTGTATACTACATTCGTTTGTTTATTTTCATCTCTAGGGTCTTTTAATTTAGTGGAAAATCTATTTGGAGTGTTGTATAGTTTATTTGTTGGAACAAGATTTTATTTACTTAAAATGTTACCAATTTCTTTAGATAATGCCGTAATGAACGGTATACTAAAATACTTTAGATTAGAAGAATTTGATTCATTATCATTATTATTTTTATATATTTTGTTTATTTTTTCTTCTATAACGCTATTTATTAAAGAAATGGCATAACTGATTTCTACGAAAATATTTTCTATTTTATTAATTTGCGCTTTGCGTTTTGTTGGTTCAGTTAATTTCACTGCTCTATCTATTAAACAAACAATAACATTCTTCTCAACAATTTTTGGTACACTTGAATTGAAATTGATATATCTTCCAGAAATGATGTATTTGGTAGCCCATGTTGTATTTATTTTGTTTTCGTCATTATTATAATCGAGAATTAGATCTAAAAATTTATGGTTTTGTTGTTATCCGTTCCCATTGTGAATTTAATTGTATTGTGATAATTATTAAATGCTTGTGATATATTGTCTTCTTCATTGATTGGTATTGAAAGTATTACATCATCTACAAAACGTTTGTATAGTGGTATGTTATATGGAATGGTAGATAGAATATTTTCTTCAACATATTCCATTACTACATTTGCAATACGACATGATAAACAAGATCCCATCGCTATTCCATATACGCATAATTTTATTAACACTGTTTTATAGGAGACCGAGTTTCTGCTGGAATTTTTTGGTAACTCTTTTTCTTTTAACGAAAAAAAGGAAACAATCAAGGAATCTGCTGAATTTCTATATACGATTGTTTATATTTAGATACTTATAAATATACGTCGGTATTATACGTGTGTATTCGAGCATGTATTATGCCCCGGTAATCTAGAAGGCTCTCAGAATTGAATATAAGGACGGAACATCGGCGTCGTCCGTCACTTTATCCAACATGAAGGTGGTCTACAAGACCGCATTGCGCTATTCGGGTATTACAATCGTAATAGAACGGAGTAGAGCAACAAGCAATTCATTATAGAACGGCTCTGTAGGGATAAGGAATCGAACATGGTTCTCCATTTAATTCAGTACGTTTTGCAGGTTCGGATTACAACTCTTTTAAGTTCCAGGATGGCGAAACACGACACCGACTTAAGTGTTCCCATCAGCCAAGTCCCAAGGAAAGGGATGTTTGTCAACTTGGGGGCATTAAGTTTATTTGTGTACTGAGAGAGGTAAATGTACTGTTATCGAATAATGTTTGCATCTCACGTGCCGAATTTATACCAAGACGTGATTCCCTAATTTCGACACGGTTTTGACTGCCGTATCCGGTAGGAACGAGGAGATCTTCGTTGAATGCGAACTAGATCGAGCGGAAACAAAGTTTCAATTTTTCACGAAAGTTGCGTTTCCTTGGAACAAAATTGCCTATCGGTTGCATCACAATCCAATGCGTTCCAATCCATTTCGATTATAATTCAAGATAAGTATATCCTATTGTACATTTAAAGAATAAAGGAAACAATAAATATCTTCTGATAATTGTGAACGTGTTGTTGTTTGGCACTTGTTCTCGTCCTTAAAACGTGTGGGTGTTTCACACAAGATGGTCATATTGTATGGATACTAACCGAAAAATCAATGTGCAGTTACGTTGATCGTAACATGGAACTACTTGTAATATCTATAAAATAGTATTTTATAAGCTGGTCAAGTGTAATAGGGCCGATATTGTCTGTTTAACTTTTCATATTCGAACTTTAAGCTGGATTTACGATAGTTTTACCGTAATTTAATAAGCAATTATTGGTTAGCGCTCAGTCGAAACGGCTTTTACGATCCGATTCGGTGCTTGTATTGTTTGTTGAAACGGTGGCGAGTGCGAGGACTGGCTTTAACGTCCCTCGTGCCATCAAAATGAAACCGCCGATTCGACATCGACATTCTACATAAAATCGGGCTACGACCAACCGACCGCTTTTCCCGCGCCTAATTTACTTTACGTTAATCGGGGAATATCTGGTCCAATTTCCGCCACCTTGTCCTAGAATCTTTGTGGTAGGAACAAATAGCGAGATAATATTTATAACTCCCGAAATGGTCCATTACGAGCCGCAAACTCCAATCGTTCTCAAAAGGCACAATGGCCAACTAGATAATTTTATAGGACATTTAAAGTCAATAAAACGAGGAGGTCGTTCGAAGGACTGATAAGAAGGAATCTTCAAGTCGCCTTTTATCTGCGTGCATTATACTATGACAATTCGAATAGCTGTTGTTAAGGACATCGTCTCTTTATCTCCTTTCGTAAGGGATGAAATGGTCCTGCCACGTAGGTGGGGAAATATTTCCGAAATAGAGCCAGGCATGTCAAATGCGATACTGTTTTTCACGGCCTTTCTCATCTTCGGCTGCAGTTGCAAATGAGACAGTTAAATAATGGCCTGGATAAATCACACAAAAGACCCTTTTAAAATCTTAAAGGCTGACAATTCGGATGGCAATCGCCCGAGGCTATTATCTGGAAAGCCATTAGTTGTGTCGGATTGAATTACGGCTTTCCAGGGAGGTTCCTAGATTTTGATTTTTAATTCCCGAAATCCCTTTTTTTTGTAGGTCTATAGGTTGAAAGCATGGGGAATCAAAAATGTCATTGTGTTATTTACTTTAAGCGTAGTTAACAATATTTTCAGCGTCCTTCGAATTGCAATATTTTAAGTCAGATCGGAAACCAAAGTATAACGCTCCTAGAATACATTTTCAGATACAGAAAATTTTTCGTCCGTTGTGCATCATACTCGTAATGTGATAACGCTCATGGTTTAAAGAACGTTTTATTTCCTATTTGATCGCATTTATTTCAATTAAACGTCAGAAAATGATATGCAGTATCTCTTCTCATATTGGATTTTGAGTATTTCACGAATCTTATTTATGTTGGAGAAGTGACGTTAGTGTGGAGATTGAATTGAAGTACAACGGAGTTCAAGTGGACCAATTGGCGTCCCGGGCGCCAGTGTCCTGGATTTTATTATTGGCTCTTGAGTTGCAATCATGAACATACACTGCGTTCCATCTCAGACCCCGTATATTTCTTTTTCTTATAGTGATTGGAAAAAATATGTCGGATGATTTTCTCTGGAGGACATCTTTTGTCGTATTTTGAGGCTTGAACGAGCAACTCCCTAAGAGGGGGCGCTTAAACCCACCAAAACTGAATGGGGGAGAGGGGTTCAGTGATACTTCATTTGAAAGGTCTCGGAAGCCTCTTCACAATGGTGTATGGAAAACATAATAATAAAAAAAAATAATTGTTTCTAATGTTCATAATCAAAAAAATTAAATCTGCATTTTCAAATCAAATATTCAAAGTGTCCTCCATTGACTTCCATCCAATAATACAGTCTTGACCAAAAACCTTCTTTAACATGGTCCAGCTTAATTGGAGTTATTTCACGACACTTATTCACAAGCAGTTTTGTTTTTTATTGTTGTCGTATATACACAAAACATGTTTCTTAAAGAATTCCAAATATTTTAGGAAGTGAAGTAGGTATTCAATTCACATAACAACCATAAATTTGAATAGTTTTGGTACCTCCCTAAAAACAATCTATTCGTCTTTCTAAAAATATTTTTATTCGCACACATTACGATATCGAAATTGGCATCTTTTAAAGAATATCGATACTTCGTGTAATAATCAAAAGTTCAAATCAACTCGTCTTTCAAGTCGTTAATATCAACATAAAAGAGGAACTTCATCTCAAATTGCGACTCTATTTACATAAACAAAGCTTGCAAACAGTCACCAGAAGCTTCTCTCTAGAACTCGATGTGACGTCAGTCAGTGATGCGCGAACAGAACGAAAGTGGGATTTCTACAGGACATATCTGATAATTCTTTGTGTTATAATGTACCGGAGAGAGGTCCGAAGCACGAAGCGGGGCATGCAAACCAAAGTGGGACAGACCAATTTCGCTTAGCAAATAATTGTTAGAGTGGGGAGATGCCTCCAACTGGTGCATTCGAGTTTATCGCTCTGTTTCTCATAGGTTCTTGCCTTAGCAATAGTCAATCAAGTGTATACATCGATGGTTGCATCCCACGCGTGGGGATGCAATCCTAGTCAAATTCCAGTGGTGGACTGCTCATTACGCTTCATTTCAGACACACCACATTTTCTTCAACATAATAACGCAATATGAAGACTCATGTAAAACGATATTTGTAATTCCTCATCTTAATTCCCTTATTTTCATTCAAAACGCTCAAAGCGCTTGATCGAAACGAAAACGTTGAACGAATTGCGAAATTTTGTTTATCGCCCGGTAGTTATGGTTAAAATTTAGGGAACATTTTGTCACTTCCTTCATTTTGAGCAGTTCGAAGTAGGTTTACTTACACATATCCATCAAAAAGCAGCTCAAAACTGAGATCAGCTGATTGTTGTTAGACAGCGGACATACTGGATCACTCGTCTTTCTGCAATAATTCGTCAATCGTCGAAATAGCGTTCGGCGCAATAGACAGCCGTTCCACTCCTTTCTATTTCATGCATAACGAATGATAAATTAGATTATTTTGATAGTCGATGAAAACAAATATTCACTTCTGTGGCAGGTATTCAATAATATTGACATTCATATCGTCATTTCTATGTTTGGTAGTTCAATCGACCCGCAGAAACACCAAAGCGATTATATCACGTCGTCAAGAAGTATATTCACTTATCTATATACGGTTGCTAAGGAAAATGCTCGATTGCTATTGGTCCAATTAATTTATCATGAGTTGTATAATCACTAGAAAATAACCGAAGATTTTTCCGAGTCACGAGACATAATCTGCGAAATTTTTTAGAGGATTAGTTCGAGTGAAGAGCAAATCATATTCTTTATTTTCGGTTACTCGAGTGGTTTTTGATGGGATGATACAATGAATGCATCAAGTGACATGAATTGTTTTTTTTATGTATATTTTGACGTTTGTCGATACGAACTAAAATTCACTTCTGTCACCGATATTGAATAATGTTCACATTTATATCGTTATTTCTGTGATTCTTAGTTCAATCGACCCGCCGAAACACGAAAGCGATTATATCACGTCATCAAGGAGTAAATTCACTTATCCATTTAAGAATAAATGGAACCTCTACGGGACACGCGTGAAAATCTTCGTTGGAATATCTATATCTTCTATAAATAGATAACAAAGAGAGTGTTTTTTCTAGTATGGTGAAATTCACTAAGGAGGTTATGTAAATTTAACTTGATCTTTAATGCTCCAGATTAATATGGTTTATTGTTTCTCAATTTGTTAGCAACTAAGAGTTTTATTTTTATTTTTATTTTTATTTTTTTACTGAATGGTGACCAGGCTGTTCGAAAAATGTATTTAAAAATTCGTTTCAGTGTTCAATGGTTTTTCTCAAGTTCTTGATTTCAGATTATCTAACCACAGAAAGTTGTTGATACGAACATTCTGGTGGATGCGCAGCGAAAAAAGAAATTTAGTCTATTGATACAGGTAGCTTCGAACTGATTTCATCTTATCGTGAGCAATATATCTTCGAAATTGAAAGATGATAATGATATAGAAGTTGATAAACGTTTAAGTAACTTTGGTGACAACCTAATCAGCTCATTTTTTAAAACTAACCACATCAAGATGTGGTATGGTTTTCTTCGGGAAGCTACATTTCAAATGATATGTTCTTGCATTTTCAAACTGAGAACGTGCCCATAAGAGAAGAGTTAATAGCGCCAACTACAAGGGACACTATCAGGTGTCTGGTAGGCAGAGCTTATAATCCAATCAGTTTAACTAAAACTAGGGGTAGGAAATTTCTCTTTCGCTAAAGTTCCATTTAATAATGTAAAGAAGGCCACGGAGGGTTTTAAGGCTGGCACCAATATCGACATTTATGGTATACCGTCTTGTTCAATAAACAAGGTTAATAACAAGTCGGGGCCTTCGGCCCCTCCTGCGCCTATGCGCCCCGATCCCTCTATGCGCCCCGATCACTCTAGGGGCCAGATCACTATATGCGCTCCGCTCTATATAAGATCAGCTCTTGGGTCACCGTAGGTGTATCAAATTTTTCTTAAATATCACGAAAATCGTTTGGAAAATTGAGAGAATATACGGTTGTAATGAGGTCGATTTTCGATATGAATGACACGGGATGAAAAGATTTTGAAGTGCGCGGATGATGATTTTCATTTGATTTCAAGTATTCATATTGAAGAGTGTGGAGTAATTTCTTCTTCGTTTTATATGAAAGGAATCAAAGAAATTACATAGTTGCAAATTTATTATTTTCTGGGAAGTTTATTTTCTTTGTCATTTTGGCTGTGCTAGAAACCACAGCGAGGATATTGCGGTTGTAAAGTATGGTGTGGATATGATATCTGATGTTTTAGTCGAAGAAGCGTTTCGAAATTCCAATTAGTTTTCAAGTACAATTTATATTGGAAGTATATTCTGTTTCATTTATTTAGTATGCTACGAACTATATTTTTTTGAGGCTTCAATCTTTTCAATCGATATTGACACTCTATCAAGAAGAAAATTATTGTTTTCTGCTCTGTTTTTCTACATGCAATATTAGTTTTCATTTTTTATAAATGGAATCGAATAGTTGTAAATTTGTATTTTTGAGAGTCAATTTTTTTTTGTCATCTTGGCTGTGCTAAAACCACAGCGATGATATACGGTTGTAAATTACTGGATAAATGTATGAAATACATAACTGGAAAATAACGTATTTGTGTGTTTTCATTTTTTATTTTTTATTAACCCGATTTCTCCTTTTGTTGAGGTGTTTTAATTTCGTTAACTCACTGTGAACAGTTATTCTGAAATGGAATAAATGTCATATATGTTGAAATTTTTGAAGAAATTTAAATTCACCAAAATGTTATTACAGTTTCCACAATGTTGTTGTTTTGCGTACTTTTTTTTTCACAAGCGGATATCATAGTATTTCACTTTGTAGTTCAACTTTTACAATCTTATCTGCTTTTTTGTCGTTTACACCTTATTGTTTGTGATGTGAAAAATTCGTTCCCAATAGTGGGCGAGCAAAATTTGTTGAAGGTGAATACCATTCCATTTTTTTATATCTAGGCATCTTTCCAATATTCAATTTCAATTTTGCACCTTACATTATTTGTTCCATTTCAATGAAAGAAACAACTCTGGAAAAGATAAACAACCGAAGATGATTGAAATAAATCGTCGACGTTATGTTACATTACCATAGACAGAAGACATAGACGGAGCAGATAATTGATTTCTCGTTCTTTCCTTTCATAACGATAAACTTCTTTGTAACCAAGGATTTTTCGTTAAAACATTGAATACATACAGATGGCTACAATAATAATAATAACGTAGCATTTATTTTTTTCTATCGGAGATAATTAAAAAATATTACGTCGATGAAAAAAAACTTTTCACCGTCGCGGTTTCGAGCCTGAGATCACTTGCTATGTATCCTATTACTCGAACACCACGGCCACCATAAGGCCGTAAGGTAAATAAAAGTGGCCAGTTTGAGGATTAAAACAAACTCATTGCGAATTAAACGAATTCGAAATAACGTCGAGACCCCATCTGGACGCGATCGGTAGGCGAATCTTCGGAATTTATATTTTTTATTCAGTTCGTTCCATAGGTTCATCGATATTTGCATTGCAAAGGCAAGACCGGCTGCTTTAATTCACGTCTGTCAACGCGTCCGTTCGGAACTTTCCGGAGCGCAATCGTATACCTTCGGCACACAAGAGGAATTTTTCGAATTTTCGAAATTTTCTGCCGTTTTCCTCGAAAACGGCTATTCCTACGGCCATAGGTTTCTCGGACGATACGTAGCTAATTTTTTTTCGAATATTTTCGTGTGAGCGATAATTCGATACGTGACGCAATAAAGGAGATATTACTAAAAGAAACGTTTTTGGAGCGGACGGTTTAGTTTTGGCATTTTTTGCGGAGAATCGGTAGATTCTACGTCCACGACGTCTCGAGAAGAAAGAAAGCCGTATTAATTGTCTATTCGAAACAGGCATCCCAAATTTTTTAGGAGGTAGCTTTACCCGACGAAAATCGATTCGCGGCACCTTACTTTTTTCTATTTCTCTTACGATGAGTCCTATAGTTTCGGAACCTTCTAACGAAAGATTGCTCGCAATAATTGAGGAACATCTTTAAAAGATCGTCGCGTCTTCCGACGTACCGCCTCCGAGATATAAGCAAAAAACGAAAATTTCGACTTTACGAATTTTTACTCCAAGAAGGGAGGAGCTGCAGAATCAAACGGCAAACAAAAAACAAAGAACTATGTTTGCCCTTTTCGAAAACGTATCTCGCGTCTTCCAATCGTAAGTACTTCACGAGATGAGGGCTTTTAAAAATTTCGCGAAAATGGGCGATTTTCGGTTTTTTGCAAAAAAATCGGATTAAGTTTCGTGTTCGAGAGCAAGAAAAAACACTCACGATAAAATACCATTCTTCGCGGACCGTCCGAGCCCCCTTCCGATCCCCTAGTTCCCCGACGAACGACACAAAAATTCTCTAAAAAAAAACGCGCGACCGCCGATAAATCGATAACGGACAGACCGATCACGTCCGTTTTCGATCTCCTTCAAGAGAATGTCAAGATCTACCGATCGCTTCAAAAATGAATCCCCTATCCCTAAAATTCGGCCCGCTAACCTCTCTACGTCGATTCGTGCGATGCACATTTTTTCGCCCGATCGATCTCACGCTACCGTAATATAGCGGTACAACCGCTATATAATGAATTTTCAGTTCACCCGAAAAAGCTTTATCATTTTTATATTTCTAATAATTATCAACACACTGTCTGTCTTAATGATACTGAAGTCACCTCGTTTTGCAACGCTTCGATATCGATCGGGTTGAAAATTATAAGGTGATGTCATTGGATCTTTTTTTATCTATGATCTTCAAAAAATTGTTCTTTTTACGATAAATTCAATATTTTGAATCAAATATGTTGGTTAACTAAGCCCAATTTGTAATTAAAAATGGAAAATTTTATATTGGAGTTGTAATTTTGCTATTTTAGAGCTTATTTGGCGTCGTTCTTGAACAATGTCAAAGCTTTTGCTATTCTTGTAGCTATTATGGAAATATTGTGAGAGGTGATTTTTCACAAATATCACCTATAATTTAAATTTTTCCCTTTCTAGACAAAAGTTGGGCGGAGGTCATCAACTTATTCGATTCAAAATTGGTTACAGACATATTAAATTTCATCAGCATCATATTTCACCTTTTGCGATGACATTTTTATAGGCTTTCACAAAACGCCAGATCGTTTTTCAACAATCGAATGTTCATTCGTCATGAATCGTTTCTCTATGCTGGTAAAAATTACATAATTACTAAACAACAAATTTTTGGCAGTAAGGTATGGTCCATATTGTTTGAATTTTAACATAAGGACTCTAAGCAAAAGCAGCTTCTACGAGTTTAGGTTCACCCTAGCAAAAATATGCATTGCAAAAGAAAATGACACATTTTCAATAAATATTAATGAATTCGTTGGGAATTACACATAGGTGGAAGCATAATATCCAGATATTAAAAATAGAATGAGTTGGAGGCATCTGCGAAACAAACAACACATTAAAAATATGTATAAATCAAATGTTTCGAAAACGTCACCTCATCATATTCAAATTAGCCCAATCCTATTTTCTTTGCGCTTCATAATTTTGCTGATGTGAAAAACTGCATGTACACGTAATTTTGTTCTGAAAACCCCGAAAGGAACTAGTTAAATAAGAACACTTCTGATGTATATATTAGTCACTCTAGAATGATGCAATTTGGTGAATGCACCATATCAATCATCGTGTAGTGCTCATATAATACGGCTCCAAGATCTGGAAAATCTCGCTCGTCTCTCGTGAGTGCTTTCAGGAAGCTGATCCACGCTGAACCGTACCGAATCAACAGGATTGCTCGAACAGCTCCACTAGCAATCGAATATAAAAAGATCCAGGAGATAAATAATGTGGGCACAGGAGTCCCCTCAACCGATAGGACCATAAATTCGGCCTCCCTTAAAACTCGCAATCAACATAAGGCCATTAGCGTGGTTTGGACGTAGATATATCTCGGATCCGGGACTACGGCGGTGGCGGCGGTGGGAGGATCCGAAGTTATCTATTGCCTTGACTGCTATATCGCGCTACGCGTGCTATTTTGCTCCGACGAGGACGTTCGTTTCTCCGCTTCGATTTCTTCGCTATTTGCGAATAAATACAAAACCTGTCGGAACGATATCGCGCGAGGGTCCCTTCCCGAGAACTGATTAGCGAAAGCGGTGGCGACGGATTAAACATACCCTCTACGCCTCTCGTGCGTATATGTTGCGTAAGGGGCGTTTATCTGGTCCACAGAAAACACGAACGATCGCTAGCTTTTCGGATTAGGAACCTGAAATATAGCTTAATTAAAGTCGCTCGTACTTGTACGCATTCAAATCAATGCCCAAAAAGTGCCTCGTTCAAAGGAATTGCTTCACTCACTTCGTTCGCCGCCCTTCAGAGTTGGAGCTTTTTTGGTAATTCAATTTGCTCCTGAAGAAAATAGGCCGCGGATGATTCATCATTTTTGAAACTTTTGAAATAGAGTTTCTGTACTGTGGCGTATATAAAGTGTGGGGGGGGGGGTGGAGACTCGTGTCCTCCCCGAAACGCCTGTCCTAAATTTTCAATTTACTAAAAATATCTAGAATTTAAAATTTGGATCCCAAAAAAAGGGTCAAAAATATTCATTTATGATCACCTTTGGATGACCTTCTACTTTCTACTTGTCAGGTATATCAAAAGGAACAATCAGTGAATACATACCGCAGAATTTGCTGGACTATTTGTAGTTAAGGAACAAACACATAGGTACATAAATACCTGAATGAAAAATGTTCATTGGAGAGAATTGAATATGGGACTTACGCATTTTTTTTCTTAAAGTCATTGAAGATTGGCCCATCCTGCTCATTAGCAATATGGCAAGGCTTTTATGCGATCTGTGGTACATACTTTATGTTTATTATTTTTTTTTGATTACGGATCAGTTCCAAAAGTTTGCTATCGTTAGTGTATATAATAATAATATAATAATAATTTCTTCTTTGCTTTCTGTTGGTTCTCTTAATTTGATTGCTTTGTCTATCAAACTAAAAATAAAATTTTTTTTCAAATTTTTGATACATTTGAATTGAGATTGATGTCCCATTGTTTGGTAAACCATGTATGCATTTTTTCGTCGTTATTTTAATCAAGAGTTGGATCAGAAAAGTTAATTGTTCTGTTGCTATCAATCTCTATTGTAAATTGCATGATATTAAGATGATTGTTAAATATTTGTAATATATATTTACTTCGTCGGTTGACACGGAAAGGATAACGTCAACAACAAAACGTTAGTAAATTAGTATGTATATGAAATAGGAGACAGAATATTTTCTTCAACATATTCCATCCCATCGTTATTCCATACAGAGTGTCCCTTTTAAAAGGATACATGTCAAATAACGCAAAAACCAAAAACCAGCTGCTATAGGTCACCGTCTGATAACTATCAGAATTTTTTGTTTGTGTTGACTAATATTTTGGATACTCTGTATAAGCCGTAACTATAATTATATATATATATATATATATATATATAAGCGTACTACTATAATTCTCAATGGCGATTTTAATATTGATCCTTCAAGGGATGCGAAAAATTATGTAGCACTTAGTCAGTGTTTATTGAGTTACAATCTAGTTAATCTGGTGTCATCTCCAACCAGAGGGAAAAATGTTTTGGACCACCTGTTTTGTAATTTTGAGAGTCCGGGTGAGTGTAATGTATATGACAATCAAATATCAGATCATAGATCCATTCTTTTTGACTGTGGTGTTGCACAGAAGACTTGTGGGCCGAACTATAGATACTCTAGAGATGTAAGTGAAGTTAATATATGTAGACTACGGGATGATCTTCTGGCCCATGACTGGTGCACTCTGGAACGTCAGAATGATCTAGATACAGCATTTGAAGAGTTTTACAACTCGTTTATCTTTCATTTTAATAAACGTATGCCATTAAAGAGGAGATTAAGGTTAAAACGGAAATATTGGGTGAACAAAAGACTTAGGGATTCTAGTGACAACTCAAAATCTCTATACAATCTAAGCAAAAAATATCCTATGCTTTCTGAACATTATAAAACAAAAAAGAAGATACACACCGAACTAGTTACAGAGGTTAAGAAGTCATACTATCAGAATAAAATAATACAATCTGAGAATAAAACAATGACAGCCTGGTCAGTGACCAAAGAGCTAACTCAACATAGTAGTCGTAATATGGGCATTGTATTGGAGGTTGATAATAATGTAATCCAAGAGCCTAAGAAGGTGGCTGATCACTTTGCATTGTGCTTTAGAGATGCACCTCTTAATGTAATCAGAAAAATTGCCCCAAATAATCTGTCTGATAATTGCATCCCACGGAATAATGCGACCATGTTCTTCAAACCAGCTTCACTAGATGATATTAGATACATAATCACCAAAAAACTTAAAAATAAGAAAACCATGGGTCCTGACGGTGTATCATGCTTTTTAATCAAGCGAGTGGCTCAGGCTTTGTATGATCCTCTTGCATACCTTGTTAATTTGTCGTTTGGAGCTGGAAAATATCCGTCAGCACTGAAAATGAGTTGTGTTGTACCAATACATAAAAAAGGTAATAAACAAAATGTAGACAATTACCGCCCCATCACACTGGCACCTTGCTTTGGCAAGATATTCGAATACTGTTTCTTAGATCGACTGGAAAGCTTCTTAGAGAAGCACAAAATAATAACCGGAAATCAACATGGATTCCAAAAATCCAAGTCAACCTCCACAGCTTTCGAGTCCTTCTATAGGAATCTGGTTAAATGCATTGAGGACGGTGAGTGCCCTGCTGGGATATTTTGTGACCTCAGCAGGGCTTTCGACTGTGTTCTGCACAATAGATTGCTGGATAAAGCAGAAAAATATGGTATAAGGGGGACCGCTTTGACGTGGATCCAGAGCTATCTTGGGGGGAGGAAGATGTTTGTCAAGCTTAGCGACGCCTCCTGTGAGAGGGAGGTTCACTCATGTGTTGTTGACGTTGAGGTGGGAGTGCCGCAGGGCTCAATTCTGGGCCCTGTGCTCTTTTTACTCTATGTCAACGACATGGAGCACCTATTCTGGTGTATGCGGACGACACATCACTTATAATATCCGACAAAAATGAAGGTGCTTTGCGGGAGCGTGCCGCTCGGCTCCTGACGGATTTGAATGGTTGGTTCTGTAGTAACTCCTTGTATTTAAATAGCCCCAAAACATGCTATTTAAGATTCCATAATCCACAGAATAGGAGATCTCTGGATATGAACCTGTCTGTGGGAGGTAATGAAATATCAAGACAAAAGGAGATGAAGTTTCTGGGAGTTGTACTCGATGACACCTTTAGGTGGAATGGTCACTGCCAAGAATTGGGTGGAAAGCTAGCATCAATGTGCTTTCTAATAAGAAATATTAGACAGGTTTCAAACATGGAACACCTAAAAATGTTTTATTATGCTCAGGTGTATTCACGACTGAGCTATGGCATTTGTCTGTGGGGCGCCTCCGCCTCTTCAAGGGAAATTTTCTTGCTACAAAAGCGAATTATTAGATGCATGCTGGGTGGCGCACGCACATAGTCATGCAGGCAGTTGTTTAAGAATTTGGATATACTCACCCTGCCATGTATGCTGATATACGAACTATGTGTCAGTGTGTTCTGTCATGGGCAGAATGAGTTAAGGGGTAGTGATTTGCATGATTTTCACACAAGATACAAAAATAAGTTAAGAGTCCCTTTTGTTAGAACACAGATAGGGTCTAGGTCCCCAGCTGTATTGAGCCTTAGATTGTTTAATGGGTTGCCGGAGGTAATGGTTTTGATTCCAACCTTGGGTAGCTTCAAGAAAGAACTTAGGAGATATCTTATTGAAGAATGTTTTTATTCCCTTGAAGAATTCTTTAATGCATAGTTTTTCTATTGTTGGAAGATAAATGTTTGTTTGGTATCCTATATGTTCGTTTTACACTTATATGTAATGTTTATCTAATATTTTTTGTAATGTTGACGGATCCTACATGACTTATGTCATCTACGGAATAAAGAAGAGTTATTTATTTATTTATTTATTTAAAATGGAGAGACACGTGAATTTTGTTTTCAAGGGGGACGCATGTTAGTCTGAAAAACATCCTCAAAAATTCATTCCTCTTGAAAGGGCAGCAACCCTCCACATTTTCAAGATAGGGAAACACCATCAAGTGGGGTATTATTTGAAACCCAATTTCAATACCCGCATGGCCCTATCTGAAATTTTGGATTTTCTTGAAAAAGGACGGAGCTTGCCATATTTCAGCGAATATTAAGTAATATATTGAGGAAATATAATTTGACAAACTTTGCAGTAAATTACATAGATGACATTTTGGTTTTTTCGAAGAGTTTTGAAGAACATATAAACAATTATTGCAACCAATTTTGAGAGAAGGCTTCAGATTAAAATTTTCAAAGTGTTCATTCGCAGAAAATTCTGTCAAATATTTGGGTCACATAATAGAGAATAATTCAATATCTCCTATTAAAGATAATTTAATCTCAATAAGAAACTTTCCTGTGCCAAAAACACAGGAAAATGTCAGACAGTTCTTAGGAAAAATACATTTTTACAACAAATACGTTAAAAATATAGCAATAATATTACATCCCTTACATAATTTGCTCCGAAAAGGACAAAAATTTATTTGGGAAAAAAATGTCAGGGGGCGTTTGAAAAGATGAAAACTTTATTATGCTCAGAACCCATTTTAACAATTTTTGATCCGAATTTACCAATACACATCTATACCGACGCAAGCATACAAGGTGTCGGCGCTGTACTTAAACAGGTACAGTTTACTGAAGAAGAAAAGCCAGTGGCATATTTCTCCAGAAAATTAAACAGTGCACAGAAAAAAAAACCAGCTATTTATTTGGAATGCTTGGCAATAAAAGAAGCTGTCAAATACTGGCAATATTGGCTCGTTGGAAAAAAATTCACTGTTTTTTCTGATCATAAGCCATTAGAAAACATGAATATAAAAGCTAGAACAGATTAAGAATTGGGGGATCTTACATATTATTTGTCACAATATGATTTTGATGTAAAATACGCGCCAGGAAAAGATAGAAGCCGATTGTTTAAGCAGAAATCCAGTGTTGGAATCGAACGATTATGAGGAAGAATCTTTGAAAATTGTGAATCTAATAAAATTGGAAGAAATACAGGACGATCAAGAGAAAAACCAAAATGTGCAATTGAAAAAGAAAAAACTGATTTTAGAGTATGGTTTATACCATAAGATGATCCGGAATAGAAAGAAAATCATGCTATCAGAACATTTTTGTTACAAATTCGTAAAGAATATACATGAATATTATTGCCACCTAGAAATAAAGCAACTACATAATAAAATCACTCCCTTTTATACAACTAATAATCTCTTGAAAATAATAAAGAAAATTTGTACAACTTGTGAAATTTGTATAAAAAACAAAACAAGAGGAAAACCTACATTCGGTAAAATGTCTCACTTAGGACCTGCTACTAAGCCTTTTGAAATACTATCCGTAGATACAATTGGAGGATTTGGCGGTTTAAGATCAACAAAAAGATACCTACATCTTTTGGTGGATCACTTCACCAGATGTGCATATATAATATCATCAAAAACACAAAATTCTCAAGATTTTATTAAGTCACTAAAATTGGTCACGGACACTAATGAGGTTGGTATGATTCTAACAGATCAATATCCTAGTTTAAATTCAAAAGAATTCAAGCAATTTGTGGTTCAACAAAATATTACCCTTATTTTCACTGCAGTAGGTACACCATTTTCAAATGGGCTAAATGAACGCCTAAATCAAACATTAGTTAATAAGATTAGATGTAGAATAAACGAACAAAAGAAAAAAATCGCTTGGAGCACCATAGCTCGTGAATGTGTACAAAAATAAAACGAAACAGGATTTACCCCAAAATACTTACTAGAACGTACAAACATAACGCTTTTGCCACCAGAAATAAAGAAGAAAACTCACAATACTTTATCAGAAGACAGAAAACTAGCTTTCAAAAACTCTATGAAATCCCATAATTATAAGAAAAAATACGATATGAAGAAAAATGAATATGATTTCAAAAAAGGTGATTTAGTTTATATAGAAAATGTGAATAAATTGAACAAAAAAAATCGATGAGATAAGATTAGGTCCATATAAAATCGTGGGAAAAAAAATCAAATTCGATATATGAGATTGATATTGGACATAGAGTAAAAGAAACCAAATATTCTCACGTGACAAAACTCCTTCCAGCTTCCATTCTGAGTGCTGAGGTATGTACAAAGAATTGAATATTGCATAATCCGGGGGAGGGGGGGGATGTAGAGTATATATAATTCTCTAGCTTAGACTAACGCCCTCTGTTAACAGATTAATCAAATTATATCTCCGTACTTAAAAGAACTACTGTAGACACTTTGGGATAAGAAATATGACATTTGTAGTTTGAGTTTAGAATTTTAGGTACGAATTTGTGAAATTATTCATAATATTGAATAGCATTTCGCATAAGTTTGTGTATAAAAAAATAATAATAACACTCTCTCAATTTTAGAGAAACTCAATTGAAGTTTTAATACCACAATAAACACATTATATGTATTATTTAAAATCGACTCAACCAGTGCAAAATAAATCTTCACAAGTATCTTTTTATGGGCGATATGTCTCAATTCGCTAAACTTAACTTAGTTTTCTCAGCTTATCGGTAACGTACTGAATATGACACTTCCATGCGAGATTTTCGTCCAATATCACTCCTAGGTATTTTAGATGGGGGACCCATCCAACATATTGCTTGCACGAACAGCTGTTTTCAGTCTTGCAGGTTTCATAGTTATCATGGATCTTTAAGACTGAAAACTCTGGCAAATTACCATGTGAGAGACTAAATGCATTGCATTGTCAGTGTTCAGTGGCAGAAGGCTACTGTCCAACCACATTTTGACCAAACTTATCAGTCTCTCAGCGTTAGTACAAGCAGCTTCCCATGTTGGACCACTCACTAGTATTGCAGTATCATCTGCGAAACAAAATAAATTATTTTCCCTTCTCAGAGTAAGTATACCATTAATATAGATAATAAATAGTAAGGGTCCAAGCACCGTGCCTTGCGGCACACCACAGTTCATCATCAAGGGTTTACTAAGGACACCTGAAACCCTTACTACCTGGGTTCTGTTTTCAAGATATGATCGAATCAGCTCGTTTGCAAGACCCCTGGATCCCCATATATTCTAATCGTTCCAATAGGATTTCATGTGCAACGGTATCGAAAGCTTTCGTCAAATCTAAGAATATCCCAATCACTTTTTCCCTTTCCTCAAGATGTTTAAATATGTACTCAGTTACCTTACACAATGCTTTCTCAGTATTACTACCTTCTCTAAATGGAAATTGGTGGTCAGAGAGTAACTTAAGCTTATTCAGTTACATGGTAAGCTTAGCTTTAATACATTTTTCAATCACTTTACTCGTTGTGCTGACTATGGCTATGGGTCTGTAGTGAGTAATCATTTTCTTGTTGCCATACTTATGAATTGGAACAACAATAGCTTGCTTAAGAGCGTTCGGATATATACCAGTTTTAAATATCAAATTCGTTAAATATGCAAGTGGTTTGACAAGATGTTCATGGTAAATTTTTAGAAATTCAGAGTTTACTTTATCCTCTCCACAAGATCCGCTTCTTTTTAGGGTACTTGAATGATTGATTAACTCATTCTCCTCTACTGGAGTAAAAAACAAGGATCCTGCATTTTTATTCACACTAGTATTGAGGTTTTTTCAATTGGGTTTTTTTTTATTTTACTAGCCAATAGGGGTCCAATTTGGTTCAGGTATGTATTACATTCCTCGGCAATTTGGTTAGAGGCATTTATCTCTAGCTCATCGCTACTGATAACACATTTTATATCATCTTTATTTAAGGGTTCATTATTAGCGTCCTTCATGAATTTCCAAGTTCTTTTTGGATCACTTGACACAGTTTCCATTTTACTTTTATAATATTTGTATTTAATTTTTTTTATAAGTTTGTTAAGATTATTCCTGTATGCTTTGTAGTTGAATAGCAGCTCCATGTTGTCTGGGTGTGAGAAACACTGAATCTTTTTTTCATTTCGGCGTTTGCTTGAAGTTACAAGGCCCTGAGTTATCCAGGGTTTCAGATTACATTTTTTATGACTAACATAATATTCCCTTTGACATTGCGATAAACTTTCCCTCACAAACCCTATAAGGGAGTTTGTAAATTTATTAAAATTCTGGTCGTTATGTTCATTTATGAATTTGTCCCAATCTTTCCCTGATAGAACTGTTCCAAGCTTTTTATAATCAATTTTGTGGTTTATCCGGTCTAGCTCAGATTTTCCAGCAACACTACTAAGCTTTAGGTTCAGGAGGATTGGGTAATGGTCTGTCAGGTCGTCTTTCAATATAACAGAATTAATATCTACACACTTGTCTGCCTTGCACTTGACAAAAAAATAATCAACGCATGATGCAGAACACCCCTGTACACGAGTAGCTGCGATCAGTAAATTAGTGAATCCATAAGCATTTAAATGTGTAATCATTTACTGTAGTTGAGATAGTATCCAGGAGGTTAATGTTAATATCACCTACAAATATGTATAACTTGTTTTATTTTTGAAAATCCTCTGAAAAGTAAGTCACGGCGGGACCGGGAATCGAACCCGGACCTCCAGCTTTACGCGCTATTGCTCTACCATTAAGCTACCCCGACTATGACTTATTTTTCAATTTTTTCCGGCTAACTTGTTAACTTTGATAATCTTGGACTTCATCACAGAAAGCCATGCAAGAGAATCAATTTAACTGAAACGCCGGCTCTGCGTAATCCAACGCTAATCGTGAATTGATGTTAGAAGGTGTTATTTCTCACCAACCCGGTGATAGGGTATAATTTTGAAAATCCTCTGAAAAGGATTGTTTTATTTTGTGGCAATATCTAAAAGAGACCGTAGTAGTACTACAAATTCATTCGAATCTGTAGAAGGAGATCTATAGGTAGCCAAAACATCCACAATATTTCCCTTACCTACTGTCACCTTCAGACACCGTATCGGACCTGATTCCAGTACCTCAGAGTCCAGGTACACATCCCCTCTAGCATACACCACGCAACCATCAAATTTGTTCGATACTCCACTATTCCAACAAGGGAAGTAACCCCTCAAGCTGAAATCCTCTAAGTTATGTATTGTATGAGTTTCCGATAGCGCGATCACATCAAAGTTCTTTCCCAAAAACTGCAGGAACACAAGAAGATCGTCAAAGTTTTTGTACAATATATATTGCGGATGTTTCCGTGTATCACATTTAAATCTCTTACGTCATTATCTAAGTAATTGATCTCTACTAGGTTATCACATGTAATAGTATAGTCGTCCAAAATATCATTTATGTCTGTGAAAAGGAAAATTTATTACACAATCCTTTACTTCAATTGAACATTCAAGGTTTGTAGAGCTAAATAAGGTCATCATACGTTTTTACTATAATAGGTTTAGCAAATTCAGTCTTTTTTACAAAGATTTTACTTTCACGGCAAAACACGGCTTTATTTCCTTTCGATTTTTTAACTGTCACAGCTTCAAGAAACAATGATCGCCTAAAGGATGTCAAGTCCTCATTTAAGTAAATATTTCCCTTCTCGCCTCGAAAGCCGCATTTTTTCACAGTAATTTCCTTGAGCTGCCTAACTGTTTCCAACATATCTTCCTTGTGTTGACTGCTAATAAATTTGACTAGTATAGGGCTGTCCTCCTTACCAATTCGAAAGCTGTCCACAATATCTGATTCAGACAATTCAATTTCCATGGTCTTTACAATTTCAGTCAATATATTGTTTGTCGTTAAACTATTCTGGTTTGGGACTCCTATTCTAAGCAGATTCTTCGCTTGTTCCCTTTGCTCTCTCTCGTCCTCCTTGGTTTCCAAATTTTGTACTCTCTGTTTGGGACTATCATTTTCCTTACGAAGTGACTTTACCTCCTGAAGGAGTACATTGATAACTTGTTTAAAAGCTTCAAAGGAATCTTGGACAATCTGTGTCATAATGGATTTTAACTTATTCTCGTCCATAATTTTGTTCAGGGATTCCAGGTTCGTATTAAAGTTTGACTTAACCTTACTTTTGGCTGGTCATTCGCAGCAATTCACTTTTTTTTTTATCTGCTACTCCCGCTTGGTATCTCCTATGATGATTGGAGTCGCAATTTACACAATCTAGTGAGGATAGCACTTTTTTTAACAGTGTTTGCAGATTTTTACCTTTAGACCAGAATTAACTCGTGCGTAGAAGACATAACCTAAATAATTAATATTATATGATATTGGTAAGTTTGTTCACCAAAAGAAGACTTTTTATTCAGTCCCGTTTTCCCCAATTCAAAAATACCTTTGTAAATATGAAAATTCACAAACAATTTATTCTGCTTTGATTTTTGTACTTCAAAATAACTTTATCAATTCCAATATAAACCATGGAAATTGACAAAGTAGTACCTAAATGTAGAGAGGGGACAAAAATTGGCAAACCAATAAGACCGCGAATAAGGTGGTCTCGGTCTCGGTCTCGATATGTCGGTCTCGGTCTCCATAGGTCGGTCTCGGTGTAAGTTTCGATCGTAATATTACGGTCTCAGTCTGTCTCGATTTTCAAGACCTTTATGTTGTCGTTTCGCGTAAGCTGTCTTCATTTATGCCAAGTAATATTAAATTTATTGAGAAATACAATATTTCAGTTTATGACATTAATGAACGTCTGCATTTAAGGGAAAATAAAATTAACAATTAAGCTCAAGCTCATAAATATATTGATATTTTCATCGAATTTTACAGGAAGAAAGCAAATACAAACAGCGATCGTATTCGTTCTATATTACCGAAGCCTCGGAAATTGTCATTTCATCTGCATGTTGGGAATTCCCTACTGAACATGTGCGTTATTTCCCGTGACTCCTTTTTCTGTCCGTTTGTATTAGATTTGGTACGGTGATCCTTTTCAGGCAATTGGTGAATAATTCACAAGATGCAAACTTTATTGCTTTATGCTTGCCGAACATTCTCATGTTTTAATAATATTGAATGCCGTTCGTTTTGTATGCAAATTATCGGAAAATAAAAATTTACTACATATTCAATGCAAGCTCCGTGGATGCATATCATAAAACGTGCTTGTTAGCCTTTGTGTTTTGCTCCTTTCCCACTTCCCAACATTTCCGCAGAACTTGACGGTTCGCCATAAGAGCTGAGTTCCCGCAAATACAGTTAAGAATAAATTGCGGGAGGAAATGCGCAAAAAATAGTAGAAGGTTGTGAGCCGCTCTATGATTATAATACGAATGGAATCGGGAACTATTCTGCGATCGACACCCATTCAACCGTAATGCGAAACAAAAAGTGTTTCGGATAACTTGGATCCACGCGAAGATTAATGTGAATATAGCAGACCGCCGTGAGTTTGGTGATATCAAAGGCAAATTCGATACCTATATAGTGATCGGGGCGCTCCAAAAGAAGAAACAAACAAGGTGGTCGAAGACCGCCATGGGCCGTCTCAAGCAAAGCGATAGGTCTGGTTAGTATTTCAATTGCGACCTACATTCAATAGAATTCAAATTTTTGCATTTCATTGTCAAAACCGAATAATTTCTTATGAACTGCACTCGCATTTGTGATGGGTTTGAAACCTGAATAATGGAATCGTAAGAAGTGCTTTGAAGGTTGCTATCGATAATGACGCGTCCTGTCATCTTCCTCGTCATAAATATAAAACAAAAACAAACCGCCGGAATCGAATTTCGTTAATTCGTTTTGCTCTTCAAGCGAAAGAAAAAGCATTTCAAAGTGGATTTAGGTCGATCGGAAGCGCTACGCCTCCGGCGGCGACGGTCTATCCATTTAGAAGAAATAACTGCTCGTGTGGCAGACGAGCGCGCTCCAAACTGACGGGAACTGTACAAGTCAACAATTTGATCAAGTTATGTTTAGATATATGTGCGTTGAAATCCGCAATAAACGAATAATCGTAAAAGCAAGTTGAGACGGGTTTTCTGGATCGATCGAAGTAGGATGTAGCATTCGTCTTGATTTAGGCCTCGTAAAGATCTCCACACTTTCCCCAATTTCTCGGCGTGCATCAGTCGCTATCCATCTCTTGTCGAGACAGGATTGAAAGGAGTTTCGAAAACGGATTATTCGTGGAAATGCCAAAATTTGTAAAGGAACCAATTAACGGCGATTCCAACAAGAAACAGGTGATCGTCAATGTGAAGATTACAAGAACTGAAAGGGTGCTTCAGAATGTCTCCCGCCTTTCGAATTTGCATTGTTACGTCTGGGGGGTGAATTGGCGTGGAGCACGAGTCACCGGAGGGGCCGAGAAGTTTCTCCCCTACCCCTTGGGAGATGACAGTTTATTGGGATAAGCACTTAATAGAAAGCTAGAGAGATGGGGCTCTAAACCGTACAGGACGGTCTAACTTCGTTATGCCATTGCCTTAATTCATAAAGCTTTTGTTTTCGCATCGGCTTTGTTCCCTTTTCGAGAGATATTGCTGTTGAAACTAAGTGCTCCTTCCGAGATGGACCCGAGACAAGTTGTTGCGAGAGTTTCAGTTTTATCGAAACTCTGACAAGTTGTTTTCACATGGTGGAATTCTCCGAATCGTAGTAACGCTAACGAAGTGCCTCGTTAACGAGGAAAATCAAGGGCAGTCATTGGAGTACAACGGCCCGAAATTCGTCTATCCATGAACTTGCGCAAATAAAAGAAGGTGTATTAGTCCCGCAAAATCCGCCCCCTCGAAGACGACGATAAATAACCGGTTTGCGGTGGAATAACTGACACTTGCTAGTTTGCGGATGACCGCCGGCTATTGCCGGTACTAATATCCCTTGAAATATAACGTGGTCCTGGGGACGGAGAAGCCGGAGGCTGAAATATCGCTCGACCACCCCGTTATTCATCTTATTGCTAGTCCTAGCTCAAGGTGGTTAAATTGGGATATTTTTTATGGGGAATTTATTTCACATTAGGAAACAGTTTCTATTGCATTTTCTCATTCGGATAACTTAAAAAGTATTTTATAGAGCGACGTTATACAGTGCGGACGTGAATAGTCCGCCCCCCTCTGAATGGGAAGCGGTTTGAGATATCAATTTGAAATTTGGAGGGTTAAAATAAACAATAAATTACTGTAATTTGATGTAAAACCGACAGCCTAATGTTGCAAAATGGCGGTGGGACGCCATTTTGAAAAAAAAAGCTTAATAGAACGGGGGTCGTGTGATCCCTCGTTTGAAAGGTATTCTCATGTCTAACTTTAACCTTGAGTATGAAATTGTTACTGTCACTCTGTCAAAGATGGCGGCTCGTCGAACTTACAGCCATCTTTACACATGCAGCTGTCGTTATCATATTTAGATATTTTATCGTTTAATTCTTACAGTCTAAATTTCAAATTGATGTCCTAAACCGTTTTCAGTTTAGAAGCGGGTGTGTGCTACGAAAGAGAATTTTTGGTGCTACTTACAAGCCGTAGCTTTGACGAGTCGCCATCTTTGACAGGGTGACAGTAACAATCTCATACTCAAGGTTTGATTTAGATTTGAGAATACCTTTCTAACGATGTATCACACAACCCCCTTTTCTATTTAATTTTTGCTCAAAGTGGCGTCCCGCCGCCATTTTGCAACATTAGGCTGTCGGTTTTACATCAAATTGGAGTAATTTATGGTTTCTTTTGACTCTCCAAATTTCAAATTGATATCTCAAACCCTTTTCAATTTAGAGAAGACTATGTACGTTCTTGGGGTCAAAAAAATGTAGAATATAACAAATCTAAGTTGTTGTGCGAATGTTCTTTTAAGTTCTGGTACCTTGTTCGCGTCATTTTTATTGAATGAGATATACGAACTAAACTTCTTATCTATTTTTATTTACTGGCATAGCTTCACATTTCGATGTGACCACTTTCCCGCACGGATCAAACAGGTTTTACCAGTGCGAGAAAAACTTTCCGCACAGCTGCATGCAATTGATAACTTCTTACAACAGGCAAGCGTGACGATATGTATCACTTTCGTATGTGGTCACCTGAAATACCATATTTCATAGCGAGTGCAGAAAGTCGATGATTTCATGCGAATGTCAGTTTGAGCAACGAGACGAAACGAAGCGGAGCAGAACAAGGCTAGACACGAGCAATGAAATCTGACTTTGTACGAATAACGAACAACATTTTTCAGGCGACCACAAAAATGGAATTATACAATAATTACTTCTAGAACACAAAATGAACGCTTCATCCCAAGCGGAATTGAATAATTCATTCTTCTAAATGGCGTACTGGAGAAAGTAATAGACAACTTCAATTGTTTATTTTATTTCGTACCTTCCTCTTGGAATTGTTAGCAATAATTGTCACGAGTTCTTTAGTTCTAGCAGCCCCCACGATGAAAGAATACTCGATAATACTTCAACCACTTCGAAAAATATTAACGACGTTTTATTGAGCAATGATAACCATAGAATATATTTCTCATCTGTGGTGACAACTTAAATTAAAATCCGATTTGTCCATGACAGCAAATTAAACCGAGCTGAACGAAGTAGTTCAAATCAACTCTTTTCTTTAATGTTATTCTTGCAAGTAATATTAAATGTTAAATATATGAACTGAATTTCCCATCTATGTCTTTTTTTTTTTTTTTTTTTTTTTAACGTAGGGAAATGCTTTACGCACTTACTCCCCGGGAATTTTGTCTCATCCGGGAAAGTGTGGGACTCCCTGGAAGACGACCATCCCCCACCCCCATCCAGAATATTACTCCTGAATGGGCGCAGGGCACCCCCGTCAACCAGGTTTACCCACTAAAACCCTACGTGACCCCGCCTCCATTCGACCAGATGTTCGGTCTCCTGGAAGCAGGGCCATCCTGTGCATTTGGGGTTTGCCTTGCCGACCTTGATTAGGCCTTATCATAAGACACCCCCCTGCACCACCACCTGTTCACCCTATCCATCCATCTCCTCCCCCACCATCTCCGACCCTCCACTCACTTTATTCCTTTTCCTGAGTCTCGGCATCGCAAAACCCTCTTCGTCGACACCTCCCCGATCACCTCCCTTAACTTGGCTCGTCTCAAACGCGATCCCTTCCTCCTGGGAGGGTGCCGTTGGTCTCGCTGCCATGCCCGACTCAGCTCGACGCCGCCTAAGAGTACCCTGTTTGTCGGTGACTGCCAATTCCTCCCTAAGTGCGTCCAGGCGGCTCCTAAACATGGGACAACCTCCCGATCCTGCCGAGTGCCCCTTTGTATCACAGAGGGGGCACCATCTTTCTCCCTTACAGTCTTGCTGGGTGTGTCCCTTCTCTCCACATCTGAAGCACAGGTCCTTCCTGTCCTTCCCTCTACATTCACCGACCAAATGGTCATACGCCCAGCACCTCACACATCTTCTTACCTCAATACGTCTGACGACTATTCCCCCCACCACACCAACTCTCAAAATGCGCATCCTCAACAATTTTTCGGCCGGTCAGTATTTCTGAGAACTTCTTTAACTCTTCTCGCAGTCTCCTCATTTGTACCCATACTCACCAGCACTTTACCATCCCTCGTACTCCTAATTCTCTGTACCTCCCTGGTCAATTTTCCCTGCTGAAGAGCAGCCCTTACATTCTGAAGAGTGTCTTCAAATTCCTGACCTTGCCCTCCCTCGACCACGAAAGCGTAGGATTCCAGTTTCTTCTCCTTCCTTGTTGAGATCCTGATCTTGCACGAGACAGATGTCCCGTGCATGAAACTCTCCACCATCTTGCGGAAGTCCAAAGCATCCACCGAAACAGGCGCCACAAACCATGCTACCTCCGATTCTTTCACCTCTTCCTTTACCTTCCGCAACAGCTCGTACAGGTCAATTCTCTGCCTAAAAAGTCCTTTAACTTGCGTCACGTTCTTAACTGTCGTCTCCTCGTCGGTCCTTACCTTGCGACACATCTCCACCACCTCAAAATCCTTGCCCGCTTCCCTGAGGTCCTTGTATCTGTCGTCTTTCCCACATCCAGTATCCTCTCGATCCATACGTGTACACCCATTTGCTCATCCACGGCCGCCTTTTCCTCGATCAATTCTGTGTTTGTGAACAAATTATCGCCCCATTGTTTATCAATCATGTCCAACCACTCCTCGGCACTCCACACATTTCGATTTCCGAAAGTGTTCCGTCCAGGACAGTCTGCGTATCTTTGTCAATGAGCATCGGCTCCGTTTTCTCAAACTTGAGCGTTTCCAACCACTGTCTCATGCTGTGCATCCTGAACACCCCTGTTGCCTTCACCAAATTGTCTCTTATAGCCTTTATGTCCCTATGCGTGTTCTTTTCCTTCTTGACCCTCATGTCCAACTCCAAAACGGAGTCAGCCATACTCCGGATCGCCTCTAGAAGCATCGCTCCCTCCACACTAACCTTTTTCTTATATGGGGCTTGTGGCTCGATACTCTCCCTCTTCCTTTTCCCGACAGTGTCTCCCACAGAGCTTGGACGAGGTATTCCTTTGCATTTCTTTGCGTCCGATTACACCAGCCTAGACGTGCCTCTAACTGTCGAAAGTACCTCTACGACCTTCCCCTCGCTACCGCTCACCAATACAGGGTCCCGCAAAGTGGCGTCTCGCCCTCTCCGTTCACTCTCCCTTGATCCGACTCTAGCATCTTCTACAGGTGTAGAAGACCCATCCCCCCTATTCTCCTGGACCTCACAAACATTCAAACACGATTTCTCCATGAAACATCCCACGAGTTGGGTCGAAAGGTGGTCGCCCCCCGGCAGTGCGCCCATACCAGGGGGAAGGCATTTAATGTCCCACGGGTGCGCCAGGTGCCCGTGGTTAGGTTAGACTAACGACAGTACCGCCCAACTGCCATGCATCCCCTCGCCGCCCACCAACAGCTTAGGATTCGGGGTTTTTATAGAGGTTATCTCCTCTGCAGGCCAGGCGATTAAGCCAAGCCCCCCGTGGAGCAGAGACATGACCGTACTCCACGGTATATACAAGGATCACGCGCAAGCCCGGAGGCCGTTACGCAATCCAGGTCCGATAAGGGTAACTCGGGTTCGGCGATCCCCGTATCCCGCCGCTTGCGCAGCAGGACCCCTGAGTTTTGGGAAAGGAAAAGGTAAAGGACTGCGAACCAAGGTCGGGAATGTACCTCGGGCCGCAGGTGGTCAATCTTAGTTTTCACCGCTCCTCTTGAGCCTCCCCGACAAGGTTAGACCCGTCGGTACAGCCTCAAGAATCGCCGCGGTTACTTAAGCCCCCACGCCACGACAAGGCGAAAGACCACATTGTGGGGGTCCCATCTATGTCTGGTCTTGACGTTTGGTCTACTGAACACATCTTTGACTATAAGGATGATACTCCGTGACACAGGAAAACCTAACCTAAATTAATTCATGAATCGAGAATTGAAAAATTGGCGAATTGAATCAAGTTATGCTTCTCGTTAATGGTACGATATGTTATTTTAAGTTCTGACACCTCATTCGCGACATTAATATTTAATGAGATATACGAAGTAAGCTTCTCACCTATTTCTATCTTCTTAGCATAGGTTCCATTTCGATGATACCAGTTTTCCGTACGGATCAAACCGGTTTTATCCGTGGGGGAAAGGCATTCTCGCACAGTAGCATGCAATTGGTCACTTTCTACAATAGGTAAGCTTGACGATATATGTATATCACTTTCGAACGTGGTCGCCTGAAAATTATATTTAAATTCTCAATATTTGTCCTACGCTTCTGGTAGTTTGGTTGAGGAACAATCCTTGACGAAGATCAAGGATCAAGGATCAAGGATGAAGATCAGTAACACCTTCACTTCTATTATTCAATTGTAAAGAGTATTTATGATTGTGAATTCTTTTATGTATGTATTGTTTCGTTTGTCCGATATATTGTCCTGAATAATATATATTGTACATCTACCACATTAGTCCAATGAAAAATTTAGTATTGAATAATTCATTTGCTAAAATAAGATTATATTCGAGTAAAAAATTTCCCATTTTCTCAGATAATGCCGAAATATTCGGTATTCTGACAAATTTTTGGTTCGAGGAATTTTATTCAGTATCATTATTACTAGGGATGGGTTGTGATGTCACAGTCGGTGACTTTGTCACTGGTACGATCTTGTCACGGGTTGGAACAGTTCCAAATTTATAAAATTCGCCGTGCTTTTTTGTCACGGTGACGAGACTCAGGCGTATTATACTACTCGGAACAAGTCGCCGATGATCGATTGCGTTCCGATTGTCAAGCCAGTGATTTTGAGAGCCACTACTTCTGTACAGTAGTCGGCTTTAAATCGCTGTTCGGAAAACTACGAGGAGATCTTTCGTTGCTTCGTTCGTCGCCGTTACAGCATAGGTTTTTCTTTTCAAAGTCATTTGAACTATCATTGTTCCATGTCATTATCATCCTTTCATGTAACATCGTCCCAGTGAAGCCGATAAACGATACCTTGGTGCGGAATCTAGTAAACAACCGTTCCGCCGTCGTGTCGGAGCTGTGACAAAAAATCACCAGTATTTGTCGCCGTGACACAGCTGGAACTGTCACGGGTTGGAACGGTGACAGAGAAATCGCAGTATCGCCCATCACTAATTATTACTATGTTTATTTTCTCATCTATTTATGCCATAACTTTATTCACCACGTAACAAGCGTGAATAATGATTCACTACTAAAATATTTTATACCTCAATAATTTGTTTTTTGCGCTTTATTGTTTTAGCTAATTTGACTATTCTATGAATTTTCTTCGTTATTATTGTAAAATATTAGTAAAATGTTATAGTTTTGTTATTATCGGTGTCTATCGTGAATTTAATTGTATTGTGATAGTTATTGAACTATTGTAATATATTTTCTTCTGATTGATATAAAAAGTATTATGACCTCTACAACACGTTTGTAAGTTGGTATGCTATAAGGAATAGTAGATGGAATATTTCTTCAACATATTGCAGTAGTAAATTTGCTATGGGAGATGATAAGAAACATCCCTTTGCTATTCCATAGGCTTAGCTGTAGCAAGTTTTGTTAAATGGAAATAACTATGATTCAAGCAAAGTTTTGTACTATTTAAAAATTGATTTCTACTTATTATTATACGCCCTTCTAATCAAAGCCATTTTAAACTGAGTACATCTAATGCAGCCTCAACCGGAATATATGAAATTCTACATTTAGTGATTTCATATCCGAGGTTTGTAACCAAGGAACAGTTTTGATTTGTGTCAACATTGTTTCATTTTCGTATTTAGTAAAAAAAGTCTCTAAAGTTTTCGTTGCTGATATATTATTCCAAATCGCGACAAGATTCTCTGGTAAAAGATTGTCCTGTACTAACAATTTCTGTGAGTAGATACGTTAAATATTTAAGCTGTCAATAAAACAAATTATTGGTCTTACGCTGGCCATACACGATCAGTCGCATCGTTCATTTCAGCCGGAAGACCGGCCGGCCGGAGCGTATATGGGGGTTAAAACCTCGGAACATTTCGAAATGAGCGTCCTTTTCTAGCCAGGCCTGCCTTCAAATCGAATGCCGTCCGGCAAATACATGCCGTTCGGCCCGTAAATACGCTCGTTATGTCAATCAACGATAGCAGATAAGCAACTCGAAACGAAAAACGAAAATTCGAATTTTGGCCGGACGATTTAATGGCCCATAAATATTAATATACAAGTAGACCCTTGACTTCATTCGGGACTCGATTCCTTTGCTACCTGCTTTCTTGAATGGAACAAATGGGAGGATAAATATGAAGACTACAATTGGGATATCTTCGCATTTTCAAATACTTGTGGATAGTTTAACATTTAATTTGAAAAAATTATAAGAGATCCTCAATAAAACTCAATAAAGACGTCATTTTTAAGATACGAAGTGAAAGCGGAAAAAGAATACCGTCCCGAAAGGGACACGTGCTCGCGAAAGAGATATAGGACACATATAGAACAAAATTCCAAATTGACGATTTAAAATTTTGTTGACAATCAGTCACGCTATGGCTATCAATATTAACAAAAGTATTTGTAAGCGTAAAAGATTACGTTGAAGAAACCAGAAAGGGAATTAAAATCACAACCAAAAACCCAAGAACCCAACGGCGAAAGGAGCGCGAATTATCTACCCCAAAGACTAACAAAGACAATAGGACCGAAGAAGTTACCAACGTGGGTGCCGTTTTCACCGACACGGAATGTAAAGGAGGTAAAACGAGAGATATAAAATATTTTGATCGGCTTAAGCGATCGTCTCTCAAAATCAGTTTTCTACATTTCATTTGGATAATAATAACCTCAAATCTTTGATAAGTATTCAATAAATTCGTAACCCATCAAATTAGGGTTGTCCAAAAACTTTCAATACATTTTAAACGAAGGAACACCAGAAGTATTTTCGGGATTTCACAATGGACATTTTGATCCATACGATAACAATATCATCAGGCAGCTGTCAGTTGCGTTAAAAAAAATTTTGAGCAGTTCTTCCATTAATGATCTAACCAATTTTCTATGTGATTCAAGTGTACTTTTGGCTGCAAGAGATAAACAATGAGAAACCACTTGGTCACATATCGCTTATAAAACATATGCTTATAAAAAATGCGTCTATATCAAAAAGAGTGCGTGATGCGTCAAGGAATATCTTTTAATAAAAATACACACGCCTGAATGAGTTACCGTAGATACGGACTGTGACAGGTCCCATTCAAGTTTTTGTCACTCCATATTTCAAGCAGCCCTTGCCCCCTTGCCAGCAAAATAGATCCGATTCACTTGGGCCGATCGTTCGAAAATGTTTGGGGTCGGATCAGCTGCTTTTGCGCAAGATTGAAAATGATAAATATAGTATTCATTTGATACTCACTAGAAAAAATATTTGCACCAGTGTCGTACAGTGTTCGAATGAACTGTCGTTGGCTGTTTTTTCTTTAGTTTTCACCATTTTCAAAAAAAATTTTGTCACTTTTTCCTAGGTCCGGCGCTGTTTTCACAGTCTAACGTTACGTGTATGGGCTTCTCCGGTCTAACGATAGATCGGACGGCGTATCGAAGCCGGCAGTCCTACCTGATCGTGTATGGCCAGCGTTATAGGCACATATTATTAAGAGATAAAATCACTGACAAAGTAGAACGAAATGATTTAATTACTAAAATACTAAACAAACTCAAAATTATCATTAACAATTGGCACGAACATCGCAATATCGGTGTTTGATATTCGATGAGATATGGGAACCAAACTTCTCATCCATTTTTATCTTCTTGGCTTAGGTTTCATTTCGATAAAACCATTTTTCCGCACGAATCAAACCGGTTTTACCCATGCGGCAAAGACATTCTCGCACAGTTGCATGCAATTGGTAAGTTTCTACAATAGGTAAGCGTGACGATATGTATCATTTTCGAAAGTGGTCGCCTGAAAATTATATTTAAATACTCAATATTTGTCCTACGCTTCTGGTAGTTTAGGTCTTCATCAAGGATTGTTACATTATTGGAATCGAAATTATAGTTAAGTTTATGTGAATGTTCAGTAACACCTTTACTTTTATTATTCAATTGTAAAGAGCAATTATGATTGTAAATTCTTTTATGTTTCTATTGTTTCGTTTGTCCGATATATTGTCCTGAATAATTTATATTGTACATATACCATATTAATCTAAAAAAATTCATTTAAAAGATTGGAATAATTTATTTGCTAAAATGAGATTATATTTGAGTAAAAAATTTCCTATTTTCTCAGATAATGCCAAAATATTCGGTATTCTAACAAATTTTTGGTCCGAAAAATTTTATTCAGTATCATCATTACTATGTTTATTTTCTTATTTTTTTCTGCAATAACTTTATTGACTACGTAACAAGCGTGAATGATTAGTCACTAATAAAATATTTTATTCCTCAATAATTTGTTTTTTGCGCCTTATTGTTTCAGCTAATTTGAGTGTTCTATCAATTTTTCCGTTAATATTGTAAAATATTATTAAAATCTCATAGTTTTGTTATTATCGGTATCTATTGTGAACTTAATTGTATTGTGATATTCATTGAACTATTGTAATATATTTTCTTCTGATTGATATAGAAAGTACAACACTTTTGTAAGTTGTTATGCTATACGGAATAGTAGATAGAATATTTCTTCAACATATTGCAGTAGTAAATTTGCTATGGGAGATGATAAGAAACATCCCTTTGCTATTCCATATGCTTAGTTGTAGCAAATTTTGTTGAATGGAAATAACTATAACTCAAGCAAAGTTTTGTACTATTTAAAAATTGATTTCTTTTTATTATTATACGCTCTTCTAATTGAAGCCATTTTAAACTAAGTACATCTAATGCAGCCTCAACCGGTATATAGGAAATTGTACATCTAGTGAAAAAAGTCTGTACAGACATGAAAGTTTGCGTTGCTGATGTGTTATTTGAACTCGCGACAAAAAAAAGATTGCCCTGTACCAACAATTTTTGTTACGTTAAATACTCAGGCTGTCAATGAAACAAACTATTGGTCTTATAGGCACATTTTAGTAAGAGACACAATCACTTACAAAGTAGAACGAAATGATTTAACTACTAAAACACTAAACACACTCGAAATTATCATTGATAATTGGTACGATTATCGCAATATCAGTGTTTGATATTTAATGAGATATGGCTTAGGTTTCATTTCGATGAAACCACTTTTCCGTACGAATGAAACAGGTTTTACCCGTGCGGGAAAGACATTCCCCGCACTTCCGTACGTGATCGCCTGAAAATTTATTTTTATATTCAGCGTATACTAACAAAATTCAAAATATTTCTCAAATGTTTGAAAGGATTATGGAGATTACACATTTCAAACAAACGGTGTATATTCAATAGATATTATACACGGACGTAAACCCGAAAGAATGGATGTTTATATAAATCACTCCGTGAAAGTCTACGTTTTCATATCAATATATATTAGTATATACTTATTTTTCAGATAGCGCAATACTACAGGACAATCTGTAGTGAAACATTCCTGGAAAAAAATTATAATGCATGAGAATTGAAATTGATTTCGGGATTAAATTGTTGAACGTTATTGTGATAACCTCAGTAGGGCCGTGGACGCATCGGTGTTAAATTGGTGGAAAGAATTATTCACTCACAGTTCGGAAGCGATTTATTATCCAAGCGTTGCGACTAATACATTTTAAACAATTTCCCTTTTTTATAATCTATCCTTACCTACGTCAATAATATATAACATGAACTGAATACTACACAATATCAACTAGATGGGGAAGAATGTGCTGACTGGTGACCCATGATATGAAATACATACAATATGAATTATAAGTGGGTCACAACAATGATTGTTACGTCAATGGCGTGTTTCGCCATCACACCTCCCCCGTGAAAGAAAAAATATTTTTTTTTCTCTACATGTTCTCTAGAAAAAAATGTTTTTGTTTTTTTTTTTTTTTCAATCATCCTTAACTAGCCTTAATTAACATACAATTTAATCCTATTTTTATGTACAATGTGATGTCTTTTTCCTATTCTAATAACTACGTTAGGATGCCTGTCTTCTATGACTTCATATGGCCCGTTGAAAATGGGATCTGACTTACTTGTCGATATATTTTTAATTAATATATTATCACCTACTCTAAAATTTCTATATTTACAATGTTTGTCAAAAATGAGTTTTCGCGTGTTTTTGCTTCTTAAGAGATTATTAGCCGCATCACTACAAGCTGTTTGCAAACGATATTTGAGTTCAAGCGGATAGGAGTCAAAGTTGTAAATAGGTTCGGTTTTGTTAGTTATATTTGATGGCAGAATGCACGTTTTTCCAAATACTAACTCATATGGAGTATATCGGGTTTCCGTGTGGACACTATTATTATATGAAAAACACCAGTATTGAATCCATGAGCTCCAAGTATCCGGATTATTGGAGGCCTGAATTCTTAAATATGCTCCTATATGCTTATGGTTATTTTCTAACGCACCAAGTGTTTCATGGTGATAAGCAGTTGAGTTTAGGTGTTTGATATTCAATAATTCACACGACTCTTTGAATATCGCTGACATGAATTCTGTGCCTTGATCGGTCACGACCTTTTTCGGAATACCGTAACGTAAAACAAAATTTTCAGTAAACGATCTTGCTACTGTACGCGCCTCTTTGTTAATGAGCGGATAACACTCGACGAATTTGGATAGTTCACATTGTAGCGTCAGAATATATTGGTTTCCATCATTATCTTTCTGTAATGGACCTACAAGATCTAGAAAGATTGTTTGTAATGCTTCCTTGGCAGTGGAAGTTATTACCATTGGCTGTTTAGGAATGACAGAATGCTTATGTCGCTGACAATCGTCGCAACTTTTAACAAATTTTTCGACATCCTTACGAATACCGTTCCAACAATAGTATCGTCGAATATTATTGAACATACGATTGATTCCCGCATGGCCACTTGTAGGTAGCATGTGAAAATCATTCAAAATGAGCTTCTTTGTTTCATCATTTGTAATAAACTGAATACCTCTAACAATATTTACTTTTATACCTGCATCATGCAATTCATTGGCGCGCCCAATTATTTTTATCAAAGGCAGGTTTTGTTTATCTTTGATAATTACTAATTCCGGAATTCTTTTCTGTATACATATATTTGCTAGGTCTCTCAACGATTTACCTAAGTCATACGTTGATCGAGATTCCTGCTTTATATAAATTGTGTCTTTTCCGTCGAAAACTACATTATTTATAATATTGTCGTTAGATTTATTACGAACTTTGCGAATAGCTGCTTCAGAAATGAGTTTTAACTGTACCGATTCTACAGGAGGTTTCAATAACTCCACAATTCCAGGATGATCAGACCTTTTTTGATAGGGTTTCGGAACCTTCTGAGGTAACTGGCACTGTACTCTTTCCTGATCTTGTTATGACGAACAACATCTCATTGCTCGTGTTCAACATATTCTTCAATTCCGTGGAATCAATTATCACTCTTGATAATGCGTCGGCTGTAACATTTTCTTTCCCTTTAACGTGTTTAATGATGAAGTTATATTCCTCTAATCGAAGTCTAAATTTTGTCAACCTACTCGAAGGGTTAGTCATCCCAAAAGATAAACCAATGGACGATGATCCGTTAAAATTTCGAATTTTTTGCCATACAAATACGGCCGAAATTTCTGAACCGCCCATACAATAGAAAGCAGTTCTTTTTCTATTGTTGCATAATTTTTTTCTGCTTGATTCAAAGCTCTACTAGCATATGCTATGGGTCGATCGTTTCCATTTGATAAAACTGCTCCTACAGCATATCCAGATGCATCAGTACGTAAAACAAAGGTATTTCCATCCGAAAATCTGGATAATCCAAGATTGGGGGGTTTATCAATGCTTCTTTCAATGACTCGAATGCTTCCTGGCATTCCTTTGACCATTCGAACATAACTCCTTTGCGACTAAGTTTATTGAGGGGTGCAGCAACCCTAGCAAAATTTGGTATGAACTTCCGATAGTAATTAGCGAAAGCAACGAATCTCTTGGTCTCATGCGAGCTTTTCGGAACAGGATACTCCTGCATTACCCTAGTTTTTCTGGATCAGGTGATATGCCTTCACTAGAAATGGTATGACCAAGATAAAGTATTTGTTTTTCAGAAAATTACATTTACTCGGATTGAGTTTCAAATTCACGTTTCGTAAACGATTCAAAACCTTGATTAAATTCTGATTATGATTTTGCAAGCTGTTACCAAAAACTATAAGATCGTCTAAATACACAAAACAATTTTGATAATTTAATCCTTACATCGCGATTGTCATGGTTTTGGAAAAAACATTTGGCGAAATTGAAAGACCCATGGGCAGTCGCGTTAGCTGCCACATACCTTGGTCCGTCGAGAATGCTGTATAAGGTCTGGAAGATTCTTCCAGATCAACTTGGTAGTAACCCTGATATAGATCTAGATGTGTAAAATAAATAGCTCCAGACAATGAATCCAAAATTTCTTCGATATTTGGTAATGGAAATTTATCACTCTTTATGCGCTTATTCAGCTGCCTATAATCAATGACAACTTTCCATTTTTTGTCTCCACTACTATCAGTTTTCTTAGGTACAATTAACAATGGTGCTGACCATTCTGAATTAGCTGGCTCTATTATACCGTCTTGACGCATCTTATCTACCTGCTTATGGATTTCCGATTTTTGCGAATGTGGTAGCCGATAAGGTTTTGTATATGCTGGTGAAACGTCGTTCTGTAATTCAATTTTTTGTTTCGAAATATTCGTTACAGTAAAAGGATCGTTTTCAAGATAAAACACGTCCGCAAATTTCGCACAAATTTTCTCTATCGAATCCCGTTCGTTTTCAGGTAATCCTTCTAATTTGACTTCATCTAATAATCTTTCTACACGGTTGAGATTTTTTTTTGTTTTTTCGAAATGGTAATAATGAAATTTAGACAACTGTTCAATTCTTGGCCTAAAGTTTTTCAATACGATCTCATTTTCATTAACGTTCATGATTCTAACAGGAATTTTGTTTCGCTGTGGCTTCACTATCGTACTCGCAACGAAAACTCCTTTTGCCACTTCTTCTGGATAAATTACACATTCCTCGCTCATATTTACTGATATGTATCTAATAATTTCGCATCTACGAGGAATTGCCAAAAGTCGTTATAATCGGATTCAAAAAAACATTGTATATTATACCATTATTTGAGAAAGAAAGCAAGCACTTTTCGTAATCAATTACTGCATCGTGTTTCATGAGGAAATCTGATCCTAATACTCCACTTATTTCACTGTCAAGGTCACGTAAAACATGAAATCGATGTGTCATCGTACTATTACCTATATTAAATGAAATATCTGTTGAACCCAAGGAATTTACTACGCCTGCAATACCGTTAATTGTTACTTTGTTTTTGCTTTCTATGCGATGTTTACTCTGTTCCGATAAACATGCTTTTGATATTACACACAACGAAGCGCCTGTATCTATTAAAAATTTAAAATTTTGCCATTTATTTGAGTAGTTACGAAATTCAAACCGTTCATAGCAAGCACCACAGTGTCACCTATTTTTGTGTTATTTTCTTTAGGAACGAAAAAACTGATTTCTGACATTGGAATTTTGGTTGTTATTCTGTCTACCATTGCTCTCTAATTGAAAACTATGATGACCTGGCCTCGTGCTACCTGTACCATGTCTTTGCAAAAACCCTCTACCTCTACTGCTGTATTGACCTCGAAATTTGGGATTTCCGCGCGAATTTCCGGCATTGTTGGAAAAAGATCTATAATCATTACGGTGATTGTTCTGAATTTTTCTACCCCGGTTGTTATTATTAAAAAAAGGAATTCTTTCCCCGCATGAAAAACATGGGCTGAGGGATTGAACTTGAACCTTTTGACCACTCTTCCTCTTTCGCCGCTTTTATCGCGTCTTTTAGTTTTTCGAAGTTTCTAGCTTTTACTATGACTCTAACTTCATGGTCACGTAGACCGTTTGCAATGTAGCCACGGCCAATTTCTCGTTAATGCTGGCTAAAATTTGGGTCGATTCTTCGATACCGTCAGCTTGTGCTAAAGTAAGATTCGTCATAAGCTTCTCAATAGATTCACCGAAGTCTTCTATTGTTCTATTTTTCTGATGACTGTTATGAAGCTGACTTGACAAAGCCGAAACTGATGCTTTCGTCAACAATCTATCTCTCATATCTCTGATGAGATCTTGATTCGACGGGTATGTTGGACAAAGTCTGACTTTAGCATTTTGCGACATTTTAATTTTCAAAACATAATTTGTGAGTAATTTCTTCCCCATTTCATCTAAAACCGAGTCAAAGAGCTCGATAGCATCTATGAGTTGTTTTACGGACTCCTCCGAATTGTCCATAGAAGGCAACATAGAGGTTGCTGTTTTTAAATCGAAACTCTGCGCCATTTCAAACAGTTCTGGATTCGCTTGAATATTGTTTAATCTATCCGTTAGAATTCTTTCGATAGAACTAATAATCGGCAAAGTCGCGTTAATATATTCTTCTATTTTTTCTATACGCTCATCATCATGTTCCTCTTGACTGAATTGCGCCCGTTCTAGATTAAATTCTTCCTCTAATTTCTGCAATTTCCTAAGTTTTCTCCTAATACCCTCTAAATCAGAACGCCTACTTGCGCCTTCCTTTGTCAAATTTCTCAGAAAGCTCTTCAGCTCTTCATATATGTTTTTAAATTTATCAAACCTTTCCATTCCGTAAAATATCTAACCATTATGCTTGACTTAATTACGTGAAACACTATATACTAAGAACAATGGGAGTGCCTTCGATATAGTTATGATACTACTATGATAATAATATGAGTTGGAATTACAATAAAAAAATATGTAAAATGTCTTTCACATCCAAAGTATTTCGGTCACTACCGCGCACCACCCAATTACAGAGTTTGAAATTACGTTTCTCACTCACCGTTGCTAGTTGCTCCTCAGACCAGCTCCTGACTCCTTCGAATTTCTCTTCGTACCTCTTGCTGGAATTTATTCCGCATCCATTGATATCCCATCCGGAGTACGACAGCAACCAGCAGCAATAGGACTGCAATCTCCATCAATGTCTTGCCCGAGTATGTTGATGCCTGATCTGCGCTCGTCGTTGCTCCACCGCTGTTCCCAGCTTGGGCAATTATTACCTCTTCCTTGCTGCCGCCGCTTCCCATTTTAGTTTTTAGTAATAGACTTAGGCCGGATCAAAAGATTCTTGGTTCGGTTGGCAGGATCGCCATGTGATAACCTCAGTAGGACCGTGGACGCATCGGTGTTAAATTGGTGGAAAGAATTATTCACTCACAGTTCGGAAGCGATTTATTATCCAAGCGTTGCGACTAATACATTTTAAACAATTTCCCTTTTTTATAATCTATCCTTACCTACGTCAATAATATATAACATGAACTGAATACTACGCAATATCAACTAGATGGGGAAGAATGTGCTGACTGGTGACCCATGATATGATATACATACAATATGAATTATAAGTGGGTCACAACAATGATTGTTACGTCAATGGCGTGTTTCGCCATCACAGTTATATCTATCGAGAAATTGGTCCTGATTATAAATCTAAGAAGTGTTATTAAAAATATTTCTTCTTTGAACTAGTGGTATTCATATTCAAAACAAGAAAATCGTTGAGATTCAAATACAATTCGATGGTAATTGTAAGTTTTTTTTATTCCCCTATATTCATTCCAGATTTGAACTATCGATCAAGTAGCATAGTAATTATTAAGAGTAATGTCCGTAGTTCCTGATCCCTACCCCGGAATACACTTAGTAAAAATGTTACTCGTAACAAAGTATGAAAATTAGACTTCCTACTACTCAAAGCTGTAATTGCGTCTGAACATTTTCAATTACACCCTTGAAATAAATATAATCAGTTCATCCCCATTTATTATTCCCATTCTCCCGTTTACTGTCCGAAAATGTAATA